>PVKB01001055.1:252339-505463 GCA_004027205.1 Ctenodactylus gundi
TTTTTTTTTTTTTTTTTTTTTTTTTTTTTTTTTTTTTTTTTTTTTTTTTTTTTTTTTTTTGGTTAGGTCTCAGGAGGTTTAGATGGTGAAAATCAAACCTGTATTACAAATGAAGGGCTGTTTTACAACCAGCCTTCCTTACAGCAACTAAGTTGTCCCCAGAAAAGCACATAAGCATATAAAGCTGCTAAGTAGACACATATATGTGTTTTTATTTTTTTCTCATGAGTGAATAATTTTAATTTTTAAATAGCAACTTAGCTTGCTATCAGAAGCATTTAACACATGATTTTGCTTTCTTTCACAACCAACCATTCTTGATTATGAGATAGAAACGGTTTGCATTTTTATTTTTGTGAATACAGTAAAATAAATTTGACTGAATCCTAATATTTCTGGCATAAATTGGGTACGTGACCATTTGGAAATTTTTCCCAATGTCAGAGCCATAAGAGCTAGATTTAATGATGAACTACTCTGTGCAAACTAAAGTCTAGCTTCTATGGAAGGTACATCTGATGCTGGACCCGTATTCTTTGTTTCCCATTTGGTTCAACAGACCAGGTACCCACCTTCCTTAGTAATTGTGTTGGATTACACTAAAGAATGCAAGAATCATTTTGAATTTTCACACAGTTTCGTGGAGTACTCTTCATGGAATACTCTTCCCCAGAAATGTGCTTGGTTCCTGCCTTTGCCTTATTAAGTTCCTTTCTCAAATGGCATATTCTGGGAGAGTCCCTCTAGAACTAGATTTTCTAAAACAGTCCTTGCGCTCCATGTCACTCTTTACTATGCTGTGCTCTATTTTTTTTCTGCATAGCCTTTATAGATAAGTAACATATATAGATATTCTTGTTTATGTATTGCTTTCTTGCCCAGTGTCTCCTATGCTTAATATATGAATCAAGTCTCAGACCTAAAAACTTGCTTCAGAATTATTTCTCTAAAGCAGTATGACATAATTCTGTTTTGTTTAGTCCAGATAAGTCTGAGATTATAAAAATAACAACAATGTGCCTCTGATAACTGAGTATGGCACTGCTTGAAAACTACACACAACACAATATTGATGTTGAATTTGTAATAAATTGTCCTCCCCCAAGTCAAAGAAGTTTCGCACATTCATGCATGCACACACACGTGCACACACCCTGTGCTTATCCATGTGTACACCAAGAACTTGCGAATTGCCAGACCTTTCATGACAGTTAAATTTCTTTGTGAAATGTAAAGTGAGCAACTTCTTTAAACTTTAGAATGATCCCTGGAATATGAATTCTAATAACTCTTAAACTCAGTTAAAACATTACTACCAAGTGATAAAATTAGAATACATAAGATTACATATTATTTATCCATGGAAACAAAGGAAAATGTTTGCATATTTACATCAATTTATGACCCATAGTATAGAATATAGAATATAGTGACTGACCTAGAACAAAAGAGAAATAAAAAATATTCGCTAATAGAGGTCAAAGAACATACTGTAGTAAGTCAGATAAAGATGTGGTTATTTTTAATCTGGAGATCCAAGATATTTTCAAGTAGGAGGTGACATTTCAGATCGCTGTCTAGGCTTTTTCTGGGAAATTCATGAGCAAAAGCATGAAAATAATGAGGGAGTATGTGCAAGTGTCATCAAAAGTGCTGTTGTGGTGGTCTGTTTCAGTGTCTCATTCCCTATTGTCTTAACTCACATCCATTGTGAATTAAATCAGTGGTGGAAAGTTAGGTGCAAGCTTACTCAAGTGTACCAAAGGGCCATGGGATCCTACTCCAACCATGGACAATCATAGCATGAAGATCAGGGAGGTCCATGCACCCCACGACCAGAGGTGGCTCGCCCTTTAGGCAGTTGTGATTCTCCCTTCCCATTCTGCTTGGTCAATGTTGTGATGTGTTCCCCGGAATTTCTGCTAATGTATCCTCTGTGGCCTCTGGCATTGCTGTTCGTAGAATATAATTAAGTTGGGTTTCCCTCCTTCTTGCTTTCCTCTCCCTGCTTCCTTGCTCCTTCATGAGATCACATCTCAAACTATTTGAAACTATTTCCTTATCTCAAAATCTATTTGGTGGCATGTGTTTCTGAAAGAGTCTGCACAACACAACTAGATATATAGGGTAGCTCAAAGGATTGGATTGCCAGAGAGACACGAGAACTGGAGACCTTAGACAGTATTGAATTTTGTTAATAATTTCAGCATACAGATATTAAGGCAAACAGAGTTCCAGAACTGCAATTGCAGCTCTCCAGTCCTTTCTAAATGCATTTTGGCTCAAATTTAACAGATGATTTCTCCAAACATTACTAGAAGGAGTATCATTTCCCAAAGAAAAAGATGTGGACCATTTTATACATTTATACCTTATATTTATCAGACAGTTATGTCCCCATAAGCCCATGGATTCCAGTTTGTAAACTGTAAGTGGTTTTAGGCAGGTTCTAGGACACTGAACAAACATCATCCTAATAAGAATCTTTATCCTAATAAATCACATTTATATTTTTCAGGAGGTCGGTAGTATTTGTTAAAAGCTTTCATTAGTCACTTTTTTCTACAATACCCTTACTACTTTGGTACAAGGTGAATATTGAGTCTCTTTCCAAGAATAAGTGAGCTAACCAGTGAAATGATGTGCAAAGTCCAGCACATGGTAAGGATGTAGATGTTTTTCTTCTATTTTCTAGTCTTTCCTGACTTTACAGCTAATCTTTTCTCATCATGAAGTAATCTAAAACACAATAATAATACAGTGTATAAAATGACTAAATAATTAAGATGTGATATCTGAATTTAAAAATATAAAAGACCTTAATATTTGGAACTAAAGTAGTATAGTTCTAAATTAATGCAAGAATCAGAGAAGAAATCAGGAGAAAATAAAACTATTTTTTAAAGAATAAATATTAAAATACGCCACAATAAAATTTGTGGGATGCAGCTAACATAATGCTTAGAACTAGTTATAATCTTAAATGTTGCATGAGAAAAGAGAGGTTTAGCCGTAACACTGTAACTTTCCATTTTAAGACGCTAAAGGGGAACAAAGAACATTTTACCACAAAATAAGTAGAAAGAAGGAAATGATAATAAAATGGAAATAATTTAACAGAATCAATAAAATAGAAAACAAGAAATTTAACACATTGTTTCTTTAAAAAGATAAACTTGATAAACCATAAGAGAACTAAATAACACAGAAGTCATAAATTATCATGTTGGGAGTGAGAAAGGGATTACAGATCCTACTGATACTAAAAAATAATAAAGCCAACTTTATGACTGTAAACTATGAAAAACACACAGAAACAAAAATTAAACCCCCAAATGGTCCTTTAATAGATTGTAAATGTGTTATTTACTTTCTTGTTGCTGGGACAGAATACCAAACACCCACAACTGAAGGGAAGAAAGGCTTATTTTAGCTCAGTTTTCTGCAGGTCTCAGTCCATTCATTGGCAGCTGTTTGCGGTGGAAGGGGAAAGGATCTGCTGGAGAGCTCCTGCTCACAGCACCCTAAGAGGAAGTAGCAAGACAAGAGAATATCCTTCCCGGCCACACCCCCAGTGCTCCAACACACCCTCCTGTGTTTTCCCCTTCGTGACCAAGCCCCACCTCCTAAGAGCATATGAAATCCACAGACGATACACAACATCCAAATAATGAGGCTGAGGGGGTACGCTTTAGATCTAAACCATGACATGAAAGAAATCAGATTTCTTCACAAAAAAGAAAATTTCAGACATAAGAGAATTCTACTAGCACTTAAGAAGTAGAGCCATTTAAACAAACATGTTGCAAAAACAGAAGAAAACGGTTTCCAAATCACTTTATGAGATTAAGTTAATCCTCTTATGAAAACCAGGTATAACAAAGAACTGAAGAAAAATAGACCCCTCAAAATCAAAAGCCCAATTGAATTCAGAAATGGACAACTGAAGTGAATTGGCAATTCTCAAATGAAGAAGTTCAAATGGCCAGCAAATGCATGAAAGGATGTCCCTTTGCAATTAGAGAAATGTAAATCAAAACATCACTAAGACATCATCTTACCTCAGTGAAGTGGTATATATCAAGAAATTGAAAAAATAAAAATTTATTATAGTAAAAAAAGTAGCATTTAACAGAGATGCATGTACACCCATGTTTATAGCGGCACAACTAACAATAGCTAAATTGTGCAAGATGTCAATATTTCCATCAACAAACCAATGGATACAGAAATTGTGGTATATGTACATGATGGAAAACTATTTTTCCATAAATATGGATAAATTTGATAGACTGAAGGAATGACACAGTGGTTAAAGCACTTGCCCAGCAAGTGCAAGACCCTGAGTTTGATTCCCCAGCACCATGTAGAGCCGGGCATGGTGGTGCACACCTGTAATCTTAGCACTAGGGAAGCTGAGGCAAGAGGATTGCCATGAGCATCCTGGGCTACAGAGTGAAACCCTCTCTCTCTCTCAAAAAAAAAAAAAAAGATGAATAGATTTGAGGCTTTTGTGGGTAAATGGATGCAACTTGAGACCATCATGCTTAGTGAGATGAGTCAAACTCAAAAGGTTAAATATCACATGGTTTCTCTAATATGAGAAACTAAGAATACAGACATTTTATAGTACCAAATGAATGTGATGGTGGGCGTTGGGGGATGAGGGAAGGAGTAGGAAAGCCAAAAACGGGAAGTGGAAGGAATTGTAACATTGACGTGATATATATGTGCATAAAATACTCAAGTTCAATGTACGCATTGTGTACCACATATACATACCAATAGAATGGGGGGAAAACAGGCATTTCACATTTGAAAATCAAAGACAAAACAGATTTTAAAACAATAAAAGCATTTTAATCAATGAAACGGCACTTAACAAAATTTCATGACTTAAAGTCATGATTTTAAAAACTCAAAAAGTAAGAATAGAAGAAGACATTCTCAATTTTGGTAAGGACATAGTGAACACTTTCCCTATAACTAGGAACAAAGCACAGCCGTCTTCATCATTTTTACTTAATGTATACTTACAGTCCTAGTACCGGTGCAGTAAGGCAAGTAAAAGATCCTAAAGGCATAAAGTTGAGAAAGCAGAAATAAAACAGTCTGTTCACTAATTGAATGATTATTTATGTAGAAAATTCTCATATACATAAAATATTTACTAAAACTTGTGATTAAATTCATCAGTCACAGGAAACAAGGTCTTATGTGAAAATCAGATGTAGTTCATAAACTAGTATCAAATGGCCAAGAAAGTAGATTCTAAGATTCATTGTCAGTTGTGCAAAAAGTACTTAAAAGTAATTTAACAAAAGAAACATGACTTGTAAGATTCAGATTGTAAAACACTGTGAAAGAAACTACAAAAAGCCTGAATACATGAACATATATATAAATGGATTGGAAGACTCAATATTGTTTTTCAAAATTGATCTTCAGGTTCAATTTAACACAACCAATAAATTCTCAATAACTTTTCAATTAGAAAATGATACATAAATCTTTATATAGAGAAGCAGAAACCAAACAAATCTTGAACAAAATCAAATTGAAGAGTTTTTTTTTATTTAGTTTTAAAACCCATTGTTAATCTCCAGTAATCTACTTAGTGTGTTACTATTATAAGAATGAATAAATAAGTCGTTGGAAAAAATGAATCAAGGGAGAATCCATGAGTGTTTCCTCACACACACATATGCATGTGCTGTTTCTTGAATATGGTTTGTGTGCCAACTTCTGTGCACTAGTATCTGGATCCCAAGTGAATCAGTGCCAACATCTGGAGAAATGATGTGGACCTTAAGAGGTAGAACTTAGCGGAATGTCTTTAGGTGTCATTAGGGGCGCTACTCTCAAAAAAGATTCAGATCATTCTGAGATGTTGTGCAAGTTCTTGCAAGAGTAAGCTGTTCTAAGAGTGATGCCAACCCTATAATTGTCCTCTGGTTTCCTGATTTAAGATGTGATTTTTTTCTCTCTCTCTAACATATAATGCCAACACTCCGATGCTTTCTCCATGAGGTCCTAATCACAACTGAGCTAATGCTAGTACCATACCTTCAGCCTTTTATTTAGTTACGTATTTATTGTTTGAGGTAGGGTCTTGCTCTTTAGTCTAGGCTGGTCTTGAACTCACTGTGTAGCCCAGGCTGGCTTCGAACTCACAGCAGTTCTCCTGCCTCAGCCGCCTTAGTGCTGCGTTTACAGGCATGCAGCACCACGCTTGGCTTATGTAGAGATGGGGAGTCAAACTCGGGTCCTTGCACTTTCTAGGCAAGCTCTCTAATAGCTGAGCTATGTTCCCAACCCAAGCCTTTATAGTTGTAAGGTAATAAAAATTTTCTCTATAAAGTTACCTAGCCTCAGATTATTTCATTATAGTCTTAGAAAATGGACCAGTGTAATAAGGTCAGTTGATTTCCAACACAGTAATATGACACTTCATGAGGAAAGGAAAATCTTTTTAAAATGATTCTGGGATAAATGGATAAACATACAAAAAATATAACCCTATCCCCTTTCTACAACATACAGACACTAATTTAGGATGAATCGCAGACCAATTTAAAACTGGGTATAAAAAACCAGAAGGAAACATAGGAAAATGTTTTATACACTAGACAGAAATTTCTAGGATACAGAAAGCACTAGTATAAATAATTAACATCTGCTTCATGAAAATTAAAACTTATACTAATCAAAAAAAAAAACTCCCCATAAGTAAATGTATACAAAGGGCATATGAGACTTTCATGTTTAAAAACCATACCTGATGCTTTCCTCTAAGTTTTAAGTTTTTAAAAAGAGCATATAGAATTAAGGTTGGGTTATTGTTCAGTGATAGAATGCCTTCTTGGCAGAAGGAAACATGGAAAAATTATTTTTAAAGACTATGCTGATTTAAAAATTAATGATAGCATAAATATTGACAACAATGTGTTGCAAAGAAATGTCTCTTTGGGGGGTTCTTAACTGTGGAAAATTAGCAGTGTAGAACTTTGTTTTAAACAAAGCTGCTAAAAGTCCGGGAAAAAAATATTCTGCAATTAAAAAATTTTTTCAAGGAAGCCTCAATTCTCCTGTATAGCAACATGAGACAGGTTGGAGATTCCCAGCTTGCTGCATTACCTCTGAGACACAAGGGAAACAGAATGTAAAAATGTACCTCTGTCAATTTGAAGCAAACCTAATCTTTCTGACCATGGCTGTGGTCTAAATCTATTAAAGATGTTCAAATGCAGTGTCCTTGGTATCGCTGAGAGTTGACCTGAGCAGGGAACAATAAACTTGTGCATTATAATTCCAGTTGGGAGATACGTACTTAAGAAGTGAAGCCGACAGTCAGTGTTTCATGCCTGTCTCTAAGCGGACTAAGAGCCTATATAAAATGACAGGTACATTTTTAGGGAAAGAAACCCATAATGTTTTCCTATTTAGTAGGTGACAGTATGTCCCTAGATAACACAAGCTTAAGGGGCTGGAACAAGCCTGATTATTAAAGGCTTGCAGTTTCCCAGTTCATACAAATTGAATTTTTTAATAGTCTGGAGGACTGTGGAAATCTAGCACATAATACTGAAATAAATTAGCATATTAGGTGAATTTATACGTTCAGGCTTGTGAACACTTTGAAGTTAAGGAACAAATTGTATTACTTCTTGAAAGAAAATGACAATTCTAAAATTCTGTGTTTGAGTTCCCTCTTGGAAATTATATCATTTTGTTGATTATCTGAAGAAGTAGTTAGTAAATTAATGGGACTCTTTCCCTCTTCTCTCATGTCTCTTTTTTTTTTTTCAGAATCACTGATTTGAGGAATATCAAAAGAAGGCTGTATTTATCAACAGTCCATAAGGAACTGTCCTCAACCCCTTTTCATGCAAAAATCCCACTTTTCATGATCAAGCGCAAAATTGTAAGTAGCACATGAATGATGACTAAAATATTAAATTCGTGTCAGCAAACATTAAGTATGGGGACTGGGATATTCTGTATAAGGAAACACTTTATTAAGTTCCAATGGTAATATAAAAAAGAATAAAATTTATGTTTTTTCTTCTCCTCACTTGAAATCAACCAGATGAAAGAGTATTATTTAAACACTTAAACTGTGACAAGCGCCATTGATAGATAAAGTGCTACTGGAATTATGAAAGGAAAAGAAATCTGTCTGATATCTATATGAGGACAGGTTCGATCCAGAGGAAGGAAGATCTTAAGATTTCAACAGGGAACAAAAAGCCAAGAATTCTAAGCAAGAAGAAACAGCGTGGGCAAAAACCTAATGCCGGATAGGTTTACCTTTCTGGAGAACAGTGAACCAGTAATTATTGTTGTCAAATTTATAAACAACAGCCTAAAAAATATCAATTCCGCACCACAACAGCCTAATATAGTTTGGGACATCTTAGGCCTGTTGTGTAACCTCTGAAGAGCCTGAGTTGACGTCATTCCATACTGTGTCAGTACCATGTTTGTGTTCTACTTGTTCTAGTATGAACTTAATGCTTTCCTTGAAATTGACTGTTCTTGGATTAAATTTATTTTAGAGTCTGGATGAATAGTACATCAGCTAAAGTAGTCGCCTGCCACGTGCAAGGCCCTTGTAGGATTCCCCAGCACCATATAAGCTGGGTGTGGTGGCACACACATGTAAGCACTTGAGAGACTGAGGCAGGAAGATTGCCATGTGATAAAGGCCAGCTGGGCTACCCAATGAGTTCTAGACTACAGAGTGAGACCCTGGTTCAAAATACATATATATTTTTAAGAAAACTTTATATCACTCTTTAAAATGGAGAATCAATATAGTTCTCAAAAATAAAAATACAAGAACCTGGATATTAATATTTAGTTAATATGGTATTTTATTAAAGACTATGTCCTGAGGCATGCTCTTTGTTAAAAAGAGTTTATCAAGGGTTAGATATATGTAAAAGCTTTCTCTCTGCTGTAGCTAAGAATGAAAGGAAACTGATAATAATCTGTCTGATGCACTCATTTGATGACATTTCTATGCACCATCTAAAATCATTTCACAATGGTGCATATTCCACACTTTGGGAATCTCTAAAAGGAACCCTTTAAAGATGTTTGGGCTAAGGAAGAATCACACAGTCAGATTATTCTTGTAGTTTTATTTGCAATGGTTTAGAATGGTAGAAAGTGGAGGTAAGGAGATGAGATCAGGGCTAGTGAGGACTCGGTAGTGACACTGAAGAATAGATATGAACTAGCTTGAACGACCTGTGTTCAGATGAGCTAAGATGTATGTAACTAGGACTTTTCCATATCGGTGGTGTGTGTTGTGGAAGCAAGAACAAATAATCTGGTTTTGTGCACTTACTAGAGCATAAAACTAGGCCTTTTACACTCCATTATTCAACATTTTTGTTAAATGTATAACATGGAAATAATATGAAAGTGTTAAGAACATAATAATCTGAGTTCTGGCACTTACTCCTGTGCAGATTCCTTTGTTCATTTTCCTCATCATAAGACGCCAATATGAGGCACGTGCTACTGTTAAGGCGGTTGTGGAGGTTTACGTGTGTTAATAGACCTAAGGCTTTTGCTCAAGTTGGCTACCGTTGAGCTGTGTCCCAGGTCCTGACATGAGGCTTTTTTGGAGCACTGTCTGAATAGAGTAACTCTGAGGTAAAGATTCTAGTTTTTATTTGCTCTTAGGTACTACATCTTCTGGACAGCCCCTGTGATTTCCTCTCTGTTGATTGGATGTTGGGGCATAGCTCATTGTTGCCATTCACAGTTTCATAGCCCTTATGACACTTCTCCACCCTGTATTCTAATCACTGTGTCTTAGTCACCTTCTCTTTGCTGGAGCACCATACCCAATGCCCACAACTTGAGGGAGGAAAAGCTTATTTTACCAGAGGTCTCATTGTGTTCATGGCCATCTGGCAATGGCAACATAATGGAAGGGTCTGGCAGAAAACAGCTATTCAGGATATTGAAAGAGGAAGGAGCATCAGAGGCTGAAGCTATAGCTCACTGATTAAGCTGCTTGCCTAGCAAATGCAAGGCTCTGAGTTCAATTCCCCAGGACCATATCAGTTGGGTGTAGTGGCACACACCTGAGGTAGGAGAATTGCTGTGTGAGGAAAGCCAGCCTAGGCTACTGGTAAGTTCAGGACCAGCCTGGACTACAGAGTGAGACCCTCTCTCAAAAATAAATAAATAAGTAGGAATTAAAGAAGAAATAGGGGTTGGAAGAAGCAGGGCAAGAGTATATCCCATCAGGCCACACCCTCAGTGATCTGTCTCTCCCACCAGGCTCCACTTCTTTCTAGCGCATAGATAATCCACAGCATTCAAATACATGTTCCCAAAAGGGACCGTTCCAGAACCAAACCGTGACATAATGTTTATGTGCCTAGCTCCCCCACTAGGCTCAAGTGTATATTATTGGGCTTTTATCTCCAGTCCCTACCAGTACACGGCACATAGTAACTACTCAATAAATGTACCTGAACAAATTGGCAAGTTTTGGGGCTTGAAGAATAGCACTGTGGTTAAAACACTTGCCTAGCAAACACAAAGTCCTGGGTTTGATTGCCCAGTATGGCATAAACTGGGCATGGTGGTGCACTCCTGTAATCCCGACACTCAAGAGACTGAGGCAAGAAGTTTGCTGTGAGTTTCAGGCCAGCCTGAGCTCCATAGTGTGTTCAGGACCAGCCTGGACTACAATGTAAGACCCTGTGTCAAAAAGAAAAAAAAAAAAGCAAGTTTTAATATGTCACAAACAACGCAAGATAACATAAAGAGTTTTTCATGACCAAATTAGATTTAATGTGCTTGTCTGTTCCACAGATGTCTGAGAGTATTCAAACACATATTTCTTAAAAGTGCCCCCATTTCTCTTAGTTTCCTCCTGGTCCAATAGGTAAATGGCTGCGGAGGGGTTTCCTTCCACTACTGATAATACACTGCACTCCTAGTGAATCCCTACAGAGGTAAAGCTGAGCCATGTTTAAGGGGTAAAATCTACAGAGAGAAAAAAATGGGCCAAGTCTCCCCACCCATCTCACAAGCTGTCCCAGCAGCCTTTCTGGCAATGGTGTGATAATAGCTTCTGTCTCCTGCTTTTTGCCAAAGCACTCTTTATTCCTTTTTTTCCTTTAACAGGTAGCAGATATTTTAGTGGTAAACCACAAAACAACATTTAAAATGTGAATTAGGTAACATTTATAAATCAGTAGAGTTCATATAAATTTTCTGATTTCTGATTTCTTTTGAAAAACTCATAGTATTTATAAACATTGAGCCTGTTCTGATGCACAGCAAACAATAGACTTGAGCCAAATGCCAGCTGCACACTTCTGGGAAGCTGACTGCTCTTCTGTGAACTGAAATCCTCTCCATTCATAGGGTAGGCCCACGCCTCCACCCCTTCCCACATCACTCATCTAAGTTATCTGCCTGGCCACATATAGTCAGTTTGCAACTCCTGATAGAAGATAATTGCCAAATCCTTCATTTTTTCTTGGTTCTTTGGCTAAAGCCTTGGGGTAGCCAGAGGCAATAAAGTTGATATTTTTAGTCATATCAATATGAATATTTATGTATAGGCTACTTTTTGTTCCAATTACCTTTAAATGTTAATCTTTCAAATGTATTTTTCTTGTTATTTTTAATTATACAGACTCACTGTAACATGTAAGCTGTAACAAATTATACTTTGAGTTTGCAATGGCAAGAACAATTTTAAAAAGTAATAATCATTTTAAAGAGTAGAGGCTGACCATTTAGTCAAAGCTCACCGGAATCAATTTTACTGCTGTAGTATAACAGCAGTTAGTTGTGAGTTGGTGATGCTATCAGATGAACATCAATGTATTGCTACCAAAGTATATGTTAATGTACAGTAAACGTAATTCCATTGAATAGAAACTTCAATTGTGAGATGTCATTCACAATGAATCATTCAGTGTAGATATAACAAAGTGATATGATAAATGGCAATACCAAAATCTCTAATGATATCTTTACCACACACACAATTAGTATTTGTGATAAAACTATTCTTAGGAATTGTACTTTCCTGAACCACAACTCTGATAGTGTATGTTACAGTGTTTGTTACAAACCTGAGCTGTAATATAGTATTTTAAAAATGTCTCTAAGGTCCTGTTTGCCATTTTCATCATATATCATATTATTCATATATACAGAGATCTGAAAGTTTTGAAGTATTAATAATTTTTTAATTATCACTTAATGAAAAATGGATAGAGGAGGCAGACTTTATCAGCTTCAAGGTCATTTAGAAACCCATACATGATAAAATTAGGACTCTCTTAATAAAATCTCCTTCACCTAGCATATGGCATCATGTTTATGATATGTATTTGAAGATTGGTGCTTGCTTTTTGTCATCTATATGAATATCATTTTAAAATACCTGTTTTCCTCTACCTATTTATCTATCAGCCTCTCAGGCCATTATCCAAAGTATTTGGAGAAGGGAGAGCTGTGCCCATAGCCTGCTCTGCTGCTCTTGAATGCTTAAGTAGGCACGACTAGTTCCAAGCAAGTTTCTTTGAAAAACATGATGACAAAGCTTTGGAGATACCTTGCTTTCAAATCGTATGAACAGGCAGAAAACTATTTGGTTGAAGTGTTGCCTCTAGAACTGCAAATAGATTATAGGCATTCAGGTTCTAATTCTGTGATTTTTCTGACTCTAGGCCCTCAGCTGATCTCTCCAATATTCTTGTCAGTTAGTGACAATGATAGAAATTGTTTAATAGAGCCATTATTGGGACGAAATGAGTTATGACCAGTATCGAGCTCATAGAAAATGTTTAGTTAATATTAGGTGATACTATTAATGTTATTGTTTTTCTTGACATAATACTAATCTATTGACTTATTAATATGGTATCATTTAAATCCCACAACTTTAGTGGTTGTAGACACTTCATATTATCTGCATCTAACTTACACTTTATCTCAGTTAAATACTTATTGAGAGGTGGATGTCAGGGCCTGTATCACATGACATGAATCCAAAATTAAATAAAATATTATCTTTCTGCTCAAGCAAGTTATAACATTGCATAAAGAGCAAATGTATAAATAACTACTGATAATGGCTGTACTAAACACCAGTAATGTAGAAAAAAATCAGATTATTTTTGGTCAAGTTATAGTTGAAAATAAATTGGTTTCTTCTAGGAAAAAAATAAGACTTTTTAAAGAGAGACAGCCAAATCCATAAGCTTAACAGCATAGTAGTCATAGCATCAAGCGTACAGTTGGAAAAAAGGTTAGGTAATAAAGATAGGTAAAATGGAAAAACATAGCCACTAACCAGGGGAAAAAACATCAGTGATAGAAGTAAACCCTAGGTGTGACAAAGATGATGAGGAAGCAAGGGCTTTAAAACAGTTACTATATTCAGGGATTTAAAGGAAAATATGAGCATAATAAGACAACAAATTGGAAAACTTCAATAGTGAAATGAAAACTCTAGAACTGGAATAAAAAAATACAATATCTGAGGTAAGAAGTTCATGGGATGTGCTTAACACCAGGTTCCCCCATGGGGGAACATCAGTGAAATCAAAGAATATAAAAATCCTTCAAATTAAGCACAAAGAGGACAAAAGCATAAAAAAATGATAAGTGTCCTAGCTGTAAATAGTATCAAGCAGTTTAACATGTATGTAACTGGAGTACCAGGAAGCAAGCAGAGAGAATTAAGAGAAGAAAACTTTTAGAAGTAATAATTGAAATTTTTAAAACTTCAAAACTAAACCAAATACACTCAGCAAACCATAATTAAAAAGCAGTCACATATGGGCACATGCAAAACCACACCATGGTATGACATACCAAGTTCCTGAATATCAGTGAAAAGGAGAAAAATTTAAAAGCAGCCAGAGGAAAAAAATTACTATATATCAGAGAACAGTAATGAGAATACCACCAGCTTCTCATCAGAAAGAATGTAGGAAGACAAGGAAAGGGTGGTGCAAGCTTTAAGTGGGAAGGACTTATCAGTATCGAAATTTTTTTCGTTGAACATATTCCTGACAAATTGGGGCAAAATAAAGGAACATTGCACTAAATAACTAAGAAATTTTATTGCTAGAAACTGATTCTACAAAAATATTAAAGGAAATTTTTAAGTTGGAAAAACTACATCCAGATGGAAATACATCTCTAAGTCAGAGAATGCAGATTATTAGGAATGGCATTTATTGAATAGTAAATCTAGAAAATTATTTATATCATAATTTATTTAAAAGTATTTTACTGTTTAAAACAAAATAGTATGATTATACTGTAGAATTTGTAGTGTGCTAATGTAAAATATATGACTGATCCAAACAATGGATGGTAAGAGTACTTTTGTGTGCTTTTTATTTTTGAAGTATTCTGACGATATGCATCTTTAGATTATAGAACTCGTAATTCAAACTTCACTACAAGTTTTGAAAAGTTAAAACAAATAAGTATGACTGATGAGCTAGTTGAGATTAGTGGAACATTAAAAATCTTTTTATCTAAAACTTTATAAAAATACAGAACTGAACAAAAACTACATGAGACAAATTGAAAACAGAGCATATAGTAGCCTTAAAAAATGAATTCAATGGAGATCAAAATCCTGTGTCAATAGCAAACAAAACAGACATTAGGTCAAAGGAATATTATGTGAAGAGGGATATTTCAAAATGATAAGGGGCATAAATGATAATATAGCTTTAAAATACATGAAGAAAAAATTAGCAAGAACTGACAGTAGTAAGATAAATGCATAATAGCTGGGGAGTTCAAGACTCTTCTTCCACAGAAATTGTCAGAAAATCACAAAAGATATAGACTTGTAAGACCCTGACAATCAAACTGACCAATGTGATACTGTCAAACATTTCATCCAACAACTGCAGGATATGCAGTTCAGTGTCCATTGAGTATTCACTAAGATTTATTATTTAAAGTTATAAAATCTCAAATTTTGAAAAATTCAAATTATATAAAATTATCTTCTGTGGCTACCAGGGAATTAATTAAGCATCGGTAACAAAAGAATAATTGAAAAATTAACAAATACTTGGAAATAAAGAAACATACATCTTTTAGGCTGATTTTATATTAGAAATTAAAACTCATGTGAAAAATTATATTCAGAGGAACAAAAAATGACATTTTAAACCCATGTTCTCTGTGTACCATTGTAGGAACACAAAAATGGAATAAAATTCTAAAAATCTGGGAGAAGATGTACTTTATGATTGCTCGGGTGTGAAATTGTGGTTTTTTTCTTTGTTGTTTCCTTTTAGACAGTGCTGGCTAGAACCAGCAAATTACGTGCTTTGTATTCTAGCAAAATAACACCAATTATCTTGAGATTTTTTTATAGTATTGGCAAAGAATAGGAACATTAGGGAACAAAAAGTGTTAGGACAACCAAAAACTATTACATGTATTTGGGAGAATGAGTATGTGTGTGGTTGGGAGGATTTCACAGAATATATAATCTTTTCAATAATAGAAGAAGAACTTCTGGTCAAGAAGATGGTTGAGTAACAGAACTACACAATGTCTCCTCATAGACCCACTTCAAAAGTTGGGAATATAGTCAAAAACTGCCTGGGCAATATAGCTAGGACAGGGAGGAGTGTCCCAACAATTGAAAGGAGACCAAGGGAAGATCAGAAATACTGAAGAAACATTGGAAGCAGGGGAGAAAACAGCAGCCCAGGAAGCTGCCCAATGCCAGCTGTGAAAGGCTGTGAGCCACTGGCATACACAGATGGTGGAAAGCTTATCCAGAGCCCAGAATCTCTGATGGATATAGGAGAGGAAGGAGTGCCCCAACAACTGAAAGGAGGCCACGGGAAGATCAGAAACCCCAAAGACATACCAGAAGTGGAGGAAAAACTGACTGAGAATGTTCCTGAGCCACCAGCATCCACAGACGGAAGAAAGCCCAGAGTCCAAACCTCAAACCTAGGTAAGCATGGATCCAGGAAAAGTGGGAATTGACAGCAGCTCTTAGTCCCAACCTCCAAAAAAATGAGCTTGCAGGTAGTGCATACTACAAATCGAATGTGAGCTCCCCTAGAAAAGCCTTTTGGAGCCTAGATCAGAAGTAGTGCCTGGCAGTCATAACAGGCAATGATGTAAGCAGGAGCCATTTTTAAAAAGAGCCCAAGACTGAACTATTTAAAGTAAAAGAAAGCTCAGAAGAGCATATCAGTGTTTGGGGGGTCACTCTTCAACAATGCCTAGGAAGAAACTGGCACAAGAGACAGTAGTGGAGAGGAGAGAAAGGCCAACAACCAACAGAACAGCTCGAGTGTAGTAAGAGCACCTCTGAGGGTAAAGAGCCCCGCACTCAGGGGAGGGAAATCAGGACAGGCAAAAAAGCTTTTCTGAGGGGGCTTGAGGTGATCATGACAGAAGCCGTTGGGCTCTGAAGTCCTTCCTCATTGCCTACTCCCAGCACAGAACTCAGAGAAATTTTAGCTCAACCCCCACACATCCTCATAACCACTCAAAGAAACCTCTCACCTAGGCCTCTAAGGTGAAGTCCCTCAACAACAGAAACATGAGAAGAAGACAAAGTGACAGGGCACCCACATAGATGTCTTAGACCCCAGAAACTAATGTCATGGGCCCTGAAAGAGTGGAACTCGTAGGGAAGGAAGACCAAAAAAGCAAATAAATGAGTTGAATAGCCAGTTCAAACAAGATATTCTCAAAGAAATGTGAGCTTTGATTAGTGGGCTTAAAGGGGAACTTACTAATCACATACTGATTCTAATGGATACAAAGCTTACTGAGCATATGGAAGCCAAAAATAAAAACCTGGCTCCAGTAAATAAGGAAATGCAAAATATGAAGGAACACTTTAATAGAGAAGCAGAACTTCTGAAAAGAAATATAGCTAAAATTCAGGATATGAAAAATACACTTGAAATCAGGGAAAGTCAACTCAAACATTGTGAGGACAGAATTTCAGACCTTGAAAACAAAGCTGAGGAAACAAATGCTATAAATAAGCATGACTCCAAAATTAGAAATGACCAAAGTAGTTGGATATAACAGCTGATGGATGATTCAAAGAGAACCAGTCTCAGAATTATGGGGTGGGAGAAACAGCACTAAAAATATAAAGAATTTATTCATTGAAATAATGCAAGAAAATTATCCAACTGTAGAAAAAATTAATTTTCAGGTACAAGAAATATAATGTACAATAGCAGTGTCTTCATAAATGTTTCATGGTTCTGTACAACAATAAGGAAAGGAGCTCGGTACAAACCATACAGGATGCCCTGGTACTAAAGTAAGGTATTGTATACATGCCAAAAAAAAAAGGAAGAAGAAGAAGAAGAAGAAGAAGAAGAGGGAGGAGGAGGAGGAGGAAGGAAGAAGAAGCAGCAGCAGCTTATAGAACATCAAATAACCTCAACCAGCAATGAGACACACACCTGTCACCATGCACCAACATCAAACAAAAGTGGATCAATGACCTAGGTATTAAAACTGGACCTTCTGGTAGACAAATTAGGCAAATATCTAAAAAACATAGGTGTAGGCAAGGACTTGCTTAATAAGACACCAAAAGTAAAAAAAAAATAAAAAATAGCCCCCAGAATTAACAAATGGGATTATGTCAAATTAAAACGTTTCTGCACAGCAAAGGAAATTATCAATAGTGTAAAAAGAGAACTGACAGAATGGGAAAAAATATTCACCACCAATACCTCAGATCGGAGGCTCATAACTAGAATATACAAGGATCTGAAGAAAAGTAATCACCTGAAAATCAAAGACCCTACTGAAAAATGGGCAAAAGAATGAGTAGGCAGTTCTCAGATGAAGAAGTTCAAATGGCCAATAAATACATGAAAAAATGTTCAACACCCTTAGCCATAAGAGAAATGAAAATCACAGCAGCACTGAGATACCATCTAACTTCAGAGAGATTGGTGTATATCAAGAGCACAAATAGTGATCAGTGCTGGGGAGGATGTGGGGACAAAGGAACCCTCCTGCACTGCTGGTGGGAATGTAAACTAGTACAGCCACTGTGGAAAGCAGTATGGAAGTCTGTCAAAAGACTGGAAATAATTATCCCCTTTGATCCAGCAATACCTCTTCTGGGAATTTCCCCAAAAGGTTTAAAAACAACATATAACAGAGATATATGTATACCATGTTCATAGAAATACAACTAACAGTAGCTAAAATGTGGAAGACACCCAAATACTTATCAGCAGACCAATGGATACATAAATTGTGGCACTTATAAACAATGGAATACTACTATCTATAAAGACAGATTGGTTGGAGGCTTTTGTGGATAAATGGATGCAAATCGAGACCATCATGCTTAGTGAAGAGAGTCAGAAGCAGAAGGTGAAATATTGCATGGTTTCCCTGATAGGAGAGACCCAGATCACAATTATTTCATAGAACCTAATGTGGGGAATAATTGGAACTGGAAGGGAGAGGGGGGAGGGGGAGTGTTGAAAAGAGAGAAGGGAAGGATTTGTAACTTTGCCACGGAATGTATGTGCACAAAATACTCAAGATAAATGTAAACTTTATGTACTTCACTTATACATATCAATAAAATGGGAAAAGGAAAAATATATAACAGCATTTATGTGAGTAACGAGTTATTTGTTAAGGCTTATGAAAATTGGACCCTTTATGAATATCAGCTAAACAAAAATAATATTCATTTTCTCTAGCCAAGGAAATTTGTGAAAGTATTTCTCATCTTTGTCAAGACCCAGCCCCAAATTTTTACCCAGAAATGAATTTATTAAAGAGATCAGTTCACAGATACTTACTTATTGATTGAATACAAATAATGAAATGATGATTGAATGTATGTGTGTGTCGGCATGAATGTGTTTGCATATCTTCATATATTCATCCACACACACATATACATACCATTATTGAGTATGTTTCATGAAACATGAGCCAGGCAGAGAGAGTACAGGTAATATAACTGTGAAGGATAAGAAAAGGGAAGAAAAAAAGAAAAGCGGAAGTAAATGCTTAAATGCAGTATGTACATACAGCAGTTCCCCAAGCCATATATGAACCACATACAGTAAAAAAAAAAAAAGTAATGTTTATGGAGAAGAAATAGAAACGTGTTATGGATGAAGGCCTGTTTCCTGGGATTCAGTTTTTGGCGAAGATTTCCTAGCACATTTGCTGGTGCAGCTCGCTGGAGCGTTCAGATGACTATGGAATAGCAGCTACTAACTCTAAAATCTTTTTTAAGTCATATGATGAAAAGGAAGATATTCATGGGGTACCACTTGGCTTACTTCTGCATTTATGTAGTCAAACAGTATAGATTTTAAAGGAAAAAAAGAGCAAATATGCAGAGGAAGTGAGAAGTGTATAGCTGAAAGTCTTATCTCCAAATAGGAGGTCAGCTCATAGGGTCTAAAATTGATGAATCAATACTTGAAAATATTGAGAACTAAGTTACTGACTTGGCATTATGACTACATGTGGGGAAGAGTGATACTGGATTGGATCATAGACTGTATAACATTTTGATAGTATTTGGCTTGTATTTGCATATAATAACTGATACATTTTAAGTGTTTAATAGTGGGCTTTTCCAAGCCTTCCTACCTGTCCATCAGGAACTTCCTGTAGAGATGCCATGTCTGCCTCCCCTTCCAAACTGGAAAAGTAGTCTTTGTACGTGTATCCCTGAGGCCAGACCCAGTATCCAGCACCGAAAGTACTTAGAATGTACAAGGATAAATATTGAGTAAATGGGATTCATGATAGAATCAACTAGATGAATGGGTAGGATTTAGGCACGGTGGTAAATCTTTTAGGAATAGAAACTACATTTATAAAACAATGATATTAATGTAATAATATTAAAATTGTTGGTAAATAAAAAACCACAGCACCTCTACCTCCTATAATCTGGATTTCACTAAGCCCTGGTGATTTGTTCCTTTATATCCACATCCTATACTAGCCTTCTTGGCAGCCTTACTTCATGATTAGGTGACTTAGGTAAATGAATGAACTAGTCTTTCTTGTCGATAAGTGGTCTTTATTCTGTTTCAGCCCTGCACCCAATTCCCTCGCAGACCTCATTTACCATTTCAAAATATTCTCTGCATGAAATAGTCTCAGTTTCCCATGACTCTGCTTTTGAGCATTCTTCTCTCAAAAACCTCAGTGACAGTTGTCTGTGGAATCCAGAGACCTCTTCCTGACCATCCAATTCCTCCAGTTTCTGGCTTCATTGGCCCATACCAATAGCTTCACTGTCTACCTCATGATTACACTCAGTCCTGCCTCCTACCTTGGCTTTACCAGGCACCTTGCTTCATCCAAGAGACAAAATGTAATGAGAATATAATTTTACTGTTGAGACATGAGCAAAAAATAATCATCTTTGTTTTAATGTCTAATGTAGTTAATTAATTGTTTCTTGAGATCTCTTTTACTTTTTTGCTTGTCGGATCACACTCAAGCTCATCTCCATATTAAAATCAGCATTACTTCATAAAAATGCTTTGCCTTTAGAAAAAATATATACAATGGACCTTACATAACTGTCTTTAAAAGCAAAACTGAATAAACCTGATATTTAAAAGAAGTACATACAGTTTTAATACCACTTTTATTTTAATTTCAAAAATTCATTGTTCGACTTTTGTTCTCTACTCTTAACTATGTCTTACTTTCTCACTAAATGATTATTTCTTCCTTTGAACTCAGTCAGACCATTTAGAGAATTCATTTGGTGAAGTATTGAGTATCTAATTGTTTAATGGGCAGAAATTAGTCTCTGCAAGACACTGGTATGCAAATACTAGGCATAATTACAAATTCTTTAGAAGAATCCATTTCTGTACAATAGGTTAATTGGTGATAAGTAGACAGCACTGGTTACCATTTAAACCCAGCTTATAATTACATCCCTGCCTTTCTATTAAATGTAAGTGGCTAATTGTGATCAAATTGAATTAACAATTGCATACTTATCCCAGATTTTCAAGATTTAAGTGGTATAACACACCTGCACCCGCACCTTCCCACTAGCATGTGGAGCTATAGTTATTTCTTAAAGCTGTCATAGCCTTGTCTTATAATGAGAACTCTGTATTCAGATGACTGGTGGACATAGTTTAGATTATGGTGATGTGTTGGGAAGAATCCAGCAATTTTTAAGAAAATTGAAGCTAAAACAGATAAGTGATATTGGTTTGGGGCAGACTTATCCAGATAATAGCCTCAACTCTGAATTTTCTGCATTTTGTGGCTTGTTTGTGTCTGTGGTTATGGAGATACTTACTCTACTTTGTCTCTATCTTAGTGGTGCAATTTGTGCATTGACATGGTAGCATTCACCAGTGAAATATTCAAGGGCGCAGTTTTCCAGTCATTGGATGGAATAGTTGTCTCAGCTAACTGTAAACTGCGAAAGATCTTCACCTTAAAATCAAAGCCTCAAGACACTGCTGATAACGATGGTATGTTTTGTTATCAAGATTTTAAACTTTTCTGATATACTTTTAAATTAGCATGCCCTTTGGATAGCATGGGTGTATTGTAGCACTGTGTCTTCCAAAGTAAACTTGGTCACAATTATGTTCTTTGTTGTAGAGCAAATAATTATTTTTACTAGAGCTTAATAACATAAAAATGTGTCATTTTTGTGTGGTTGGTTTTGTTTATGGTAAAAAAAAAAATCCTAATTTAGGATTCCAACAGAATACTCTCTAAACTGTCAAAACTGAAAAAGAATTTATGTAACAGTATTAGCCGATTCATGGAACCACCAAGGATATCTAGAATGTCAGGCCTACAATCTATGATCAAGACCAAATCCACTTTCTACCACAAGACTATTCTAGGAATAATACCTCTCCACTGTTAGCTTCTGTAACTATAAGGAAACTCTGTAAGTCACACCATAATACTGAGCACTAGGTTCTAGGATTTCTACTAAGCAGCCCCTAAAAGTAGAAAGTCTACTCTTCTCCACCACCCTCACCAAAGTTGATTTCTTTGTCATGTTTTTCTCTACTGAACAAAATTTAGCATGTCTATATCTGATTGTGGGACCTTGTCTGGATGCTGCAACGGAAGCTAGTAAAGCACATGTCTGATTCCTGACGTGAGAGGTAGAACACGTTCTGTAGAAAGGTTGCCAAGTTATGAAGGCTGTACAAAAGATATTGGACATATAGTAAGCTCTGCAGTTGTTCATATTCTTTGTCTTCTGCACATGAAATTGTACAGAGTGGTAACAGTCATATTAATTTTCTAGTGACTGTTAAGTACTGAAGAGGTGAGTACTTTCTCATATTATTTCTAGAGATACTAGAAAAATATACATTAATTATTAATAATTTGCATAATTCTTATATTTTACAGGTAAGTCAGCTAACTAGAATTAATACCATTTTCCTGGTCAACAAGTCAACCATAAACACCTGAAATCTCTGTCCCGGGCAAGCCCCAGTCTCAGCAAGTTGACTCACCCTTTTCAGGTTAAGCACCAAGTATCCACTCCTTCCATTCAGGCTCCACTTCACAAAAGCATACAGTTGCTAATACATGAGGCTTTTCAGGGACACTCCAGATCCAAACCATAGCAGTGTGGTAATTTTATACATGCATACAGTTTGATCATATTTGTTATCCTGAGTATTGGTTAGGGTCCTTTGAGAGGCAGAATTGACAGAAATTAGAAGAAAGGGGGATTTATTTGGAAGGCTTACAAGGGTGAGAAGAGAGATAGTCCAAAATGGGCGGCCTGTGTGTGTGAGAGCTGGAGGGCCAACAGCCGCTCAGCTGTGAGATAGAATACCCATCTGGGACTGCAGGAGAGCTGGTGAGGGTTGGCTGCAGCTCTTACTTGTTGGAAGAACAATAGCGAAGACCAGAGACTGAAGGTCAGCAACAAGTAGACAGGCACAAATTGGTGTCTGTAGACAGTTTTGAAGACAGAACCCTTCCTAGGAAAAAGCTATAATAATCTTTCTTCTTCTTTCCTTTCATTTAGTTTGAGCTGCCAGTTGTGCTTCTCACATCCAGGGTGGGGTGTTCTTTCCTCATTTGTTGGCCCACAAGTCATTTACACACACCTATAAGCTCTTCCCTGGGTGTGTTTCCTAATTCCTTCAAGGTGACATAATCCTTTTAAAAATCACACCCTGTTACCTTCAATTAATGCTATTTCCCTTGTGTTTCCTGTTCCCACCCTTGAACAGGGAGTTCCTGAGTGTAAGTAGAGTGGGAGCTAAAATATTGTGCTACTAGTGTTCAAACTTTGAATTACATAAAGCCACAGAGCTCTATTCCTTTCCTTAGAATTCTGTGTGTAGTTATAGGTACTAAAGATGTTAAGGCAAGAGTTCATAAAAAAGACATTTGTAACATAGTACAGGGTAAGTTGAGTGTCCCTGGTCAAAGAGGTTGGCAGTGTAAGGAAGATGACAGTGTGTACAGTGGTGATGGTCATGATGGTGGTGGCAATGGCAGTGCTCATGATTGATTATGTCCTTTACTCTTCACAAGGTCTGCACACTGTCCTGAGCACTTCAGAGATAGCAGCTTATTTAAACCTCATAGCAGTGGTAGGATGTGGATGTTACCATTATCCTCATTTGGCAGGTAGGGGAACTGAGACACAAGAAGTCTAGTCCTGTAAGCAATGTTGTATAACCATTATTTGGAAAAACCAGGATTTGAACCTGGCAGTAGGACTCCAGAGTTTATATTTGCAATAACTATAGTGTACGGCCTATCATGAATTGGTAGGAAAGAAAGGAGTTTTTTTAAAAAGAAAGCTGCAAAAGATGGCATAGGGTGCCAAGATTTGGTGATTGGCTGTGTAAGTTTGTGCTACTAAATAATAGATGCCTGCTTCTCTTTCTTACTGAAGGAGCGGTTACATTATTTTGCAGAGGCAGATTAGTCACAGTTTTGAGATTTTTTTATTTTGAGATCTTTGTTATAGGAAAATTCACCTTAAGTTTCATATTGGCTTCTGACTTAAAAAAAAAAAAAAAGACAAAAGATGTATTTTGGCAGGGCACATAGTTCAGTGGTTAAAGCTCTCACCCAGCAAACAAAAAGCCCTGAGTTTGATTCCCCAGAACCACATAAACTGTATGTAATGGTGCACAACTATAATCTTAGCACTTGGGAAGCTGCAGCAGGAGGATTGCAGTGAGTTCCAGGCCAGCCTGGGCTACACAGTAGGTTCAGGGCCAACCTGGACTACAGAGCAAGACTGTAGTGGTTTGGATCTGATGTGTCTCCCAAAAGCCTCATGTTCCTATGAATAATATGTAGGTTTGGGAGGTGGGGCCTGGCTGGAAGGGGCAGAAACTAAGGACTTGACCTGGAGGGGCCTGGGCTGGTTCTGCTCTTCCTCCTAGTCTCTGTCTTCCACCATGCTGTAAGGGTCTTTGCACCAGGAATTCTGGTTCCAGCTCTAGCTGCGGCCCCACCATGTGATTCTACCATTTTCTAGCCATCCACCCATGAATAAATTGAGAGCTTCTGAAACTGTAAGCTACAATAAATCCTTCTTCCCCAAGTTGTGGGTTTTGAGAATTGAGTCACAGTAACGAAAAGCAACTAAGACAAAGACCCGTAAGACAAAGACCTGTTACTTTTTCGTGGCTGTGACTCAATATCAGACAACCACAAATTTAAGGGAGAGAAAGGTTTATTTTTGCTCAGTTTCAGAAGGTCACAGTCCACTCAGGAGTGGCCAGCAGCAATGAAAGTACATGGCAAAGGCAGAGGTGAAGGCAGATCCTCAGGACATCACAAACAGGAAGCCAAGTCCCATCAAGTCCCCAGTCTCTCCCCACAGGAAAAAGCTATAATAATCCTTCTTACTTTGTTTTATACAGCTCAAGTTCTCAGTTTGGCCTCCCACGTCCCTCATTTGATGGCCTACGAATCACTTACAGTCTAATCCAGGCTGGTTCCTAACTGCCTAATCTAGGCTTGTTCCTAATTACCTAGGCTAGATATGGTCCCTGAACCCTAATCCAGGCATGGTTCCTGATTGCCTCAAATTGACATAATCTCTGCAGTGGTCACACTCTGTTTCACAAAGGAAAAAAGATGTATTAAATACTTAACTTAAGCTCAGCTCTTTATTCTTTGACTTATTTAAACTCTGACCGTTGTATTTCTTCAGCTCACCGAAGGTGGAGATTTTTTCTAATATTTTGCTGTTCTCTGTTTACACAGTGGGTTAGAATAGAAAGTGAATTACAGGAACCTTGCAACAAGCAATTAAGCAGCTCTTATTTTCCCAGAGGAATGACTTGGGCTGGACAATTAGTAAAGTGTGCCAATTCTATTTAGTTTATTACTTTTATGGCTCTTCAGGGGACATAGACAGGCATTTGGGGGCATTTGCATGACTGAATTATTGATTAATTCATATCATTTTGTGTTTAAAGTAAAAACCAGAATGTATGTGTGGATAATTAGATAATAAAGAGGAGAGAAAACAAAAAAAGGGTAGAAGAAAGACGCAAGCAGTGATCCACAAGGCATAGGTTTATGCTGTACCAGTGATTAGTTTAGATATCTCACTCCACAGTTAATTGTCTCCTCTGAAGAATCAATACTATGGGGATTGCCTGTGCTATGTTCAAAATGCAAGAAAAATAATTAAAGTTACAGTTTCACACTGAGAGCCCCTTAAAGGCACAGACTCGGCCTCCGAATTTGCATCTCTAGCACACACCCTGGTCCTAGTAACCTGTGTAAGTGTTTGATGAAGTAAGGAATGTTTACTCATTCATGTATTATCTCTTCAGCAAACCTTTTATACAGTGTCAAGCAATCCAAAGAAATTATTCCTTCAGTGTTTACAGAAGAATCTGGAAATACAACAGCCTGTCTGAAAAGAGTCATTGAAACATAAAGTGATAGAAGTATCCTCTAATCTTAGGTCTTAATTACACAGATAAGGAAAACAAGACTCATCCTTTTGACGCTTGTGGTGCTGAGGTCGTTCAAAGTGGAACTCAAGCCCATACCTTTGCCTGTTTCTCTTCAAAAGTATATAACTTTCCCTTCCTCAATAACCAGAATGACTTAGTGCTTTCATATTTGTTATTAGTATTATTAAAACTTAATATCATCTCTTATTTCTCATCTCTCCTCATCGTCAGGTCAGGTGAGTATAAATTGTACCCAAATCTTATCAGATTAAGCTTGTATTCCCACTCTTTTTCAAAGTGAAGCTGAACTCTAAATGCCTTTGGCAAACAAACTACTCCCATGACAGGAAAGGAACTTAGGTCTCTGTATATCAGAAATGCCCAGCAGCCAATAGTGGATTCTGCAAAAATGGGTCATGAATATCTGTGTATCAAGACTCATATTTTTGATCTATTATATTTATGATTAGATATTATATTGTTTATAATAAACCTCAAACTGTATTATAGAATCTCACAAACCCTAAGGACAATTCCATTTATAAAAGCATCCAAAATAATTAAATACATGGAAACAAATTTAACAAAGGAAATGCTGAAAGCTACAAAAATATTCCTGAAAGAAATTAAAGTGACCTAAATAAATGGAAAGTCTTCCCATGTGATTGGAAGATTTAATATTGTTAATGTCAATATTCCCCTAGCTATCTGTAGAATCTGTGCAGTCTTTCTGGAAATTCCATGGGTCTTCTTTACAGAAAGTGAAAAGGTGATGCTAATATTCATGTGGAGCTGCAAAGAGACTCAGATTAGCTAGAATAATTCTGAAGGTGAAGATCAAAGTTGGAGTACTCACACATTTTCAAGTTCAAATAATGCTATAAAGCTGCAATACTCAAAATACCTTGGTACTGGAATAAGTACTGACAGATAAACCAACTGAATCTAGAAACTGAATAGAACTGAATCTAGAAACAACGTATTTGTTTGATTTCAACAAGGTGACCCAGACCAGTGAATGCAGAGGTGATAGTCCCTAGCAAGTGACTTTGGAACAACTGTCAATGCACATGAAAAAGAATGAAGTTGGTGACAAGGGCACAAAATGCTCAACTCCGTTGTAAACCTTAAATTTTGCACTAGTACATATCAGTAAAATGGGGGGAAATGAGAAAAAAAGAATGAAGTTGGATCTTAAACCACACATAAGGATGACTACGATTTTATGATTTTTAACAGAAATAATGAATGTTGGCAAAAAAAAAGTGAAGACATTAAAGTGTTTTACATTACTAGTAGAAGCATAGCATGGCATACATACTGTGAAAACTTAGTTATTACTTAAAGAGATAAAAATATCATGACCCTACAGTTTTACTCCTAGATATTTCCTTCTGCTCCTCACCACCCCCCAGAATTGGAAACATATTCAAATAAGTACATGTATATACATGTTAATAGCAGCACTATTTATAGTAGCCAAACTATGGAGACAGCACAAATGTTGTCATATGTACTATGATGGAATAGTATTAAGCCATAACAAGGAGTAAAATGCTGAATCATGCTCCATTGTGGATGAACCTCTGTAGCATTGTGCTATGTGAAGAGGCCACTCACAAAAAAATGGTGTATTGTATGATTTTATTTGTACAAAATGCCCTGAGTGGCCAAATTTTGGAAACAGAACACAGGTGTGTGCTTGCCCAGGGATAGGGGCCAGAGTGAAAGGGTACAACCTGCTGAGTGAATGGGTATTGGGCTTTTCATTGAAGTGATAAAAAGGGTTTTGAACTAGATAAATGTGGCAGCTGTACATTAGTGTGAATGTACTACATGCCGCTGTGTATTTTGTTTTAAGTCAGCTAATTTTGTGTTAGTGTGGACTTCTCCTTCATAAATTTCTAGAAGCTTTAAGGCCATTAAGGATAGGCAAGTTTTAGGTATAGCACAGCTTTATTTACTGCTTTAAACAGGAACACCTTTCATTATTAAAAAATAAAAAAACTAATTAGTAATTTTGCACCATTGAAAGATATTATTTACATAAATAGTTGTTGATTGTTAATAGAGAACATTTATGTATGACTTGCTGTATACCAGGCACTACATTAATATACATTAGTCATTATTTAAGTCTCATTTAATCATCATAATAATCCTATGAAAGAAGTACTACTTTTTTAATCCATATTTTACGCCTAAGGAGAAAAGGCAACATTACTCTGCCAAGGTCCACAGCTAGTCAGTGGAGGAGCAGGGTACATATCCAGGATGATTTGTTCCAGAGCCTGTGTTCTAAGCACTACCATATTATTCCTCACTATATAGCGAATTTCATCAGAGCAGAGATTTGAGTTCATCCTGTACTCAGAGAAAATATGGTATTTCTGTGACAAGTGGATGAACAAAAATGAGCAGAAGTTGACCTTTGTGTTTCATGTTAGCTGTCTCTGATGATTGAAAGAGGTGAAATCTGATTTAAGTAAAGCACTGTGCTGGGCACGCCAGCCTGTAACAAGACATGTAAGATGGATGTAGATGAGCCTGAGGCCAGTGAACTCTTATAAAATCAGTTTTTATTTAAACTAAATGAAGAATTCCAGGCAAGATGGCAGCTGAGTAACAGAGCTGTACAATGTCTCCTTGTGGATCCACTTAAAAAGGTGAGAATATAGTCAAAAACTGCCTGTTCATTGTAGCTAGGATTGCCCCAACAATCATAAGGAGGCCACAGACAGGTCAGAAACCCTGAAAACAAATCAGAAGCAAAGGTAGACAGCAGCCCAGGAAGCAGACCCAGGCCAACTGCAGTCAGCTGCAAGATGGCATTGCAGGTGGAGTATAGTCCACCCAGAGCCTGGAAACTTTGATCAAGATACGAAAGGAAGGAGCACCCCCAACAACTAAAAGGAGGCCAGAGGAAGATCAGAAATTTTAAAGACGTACCGGAAGTGAAGAAAAACAACAGCTCAAAAAGTAGCCCCAGGCTGACTGAGAGTGTCCCTGAGCTACCAGCAGCATTCATAGATGGAGGAAAGCCCAGAGCTCAGAACCTCTGACCAAGGTCAGCACAGATTCAGGAAAAAATGGAAATCGACAGTAGCTGAAAGGCCTAGCCTCAAAAGAAAAAAAAAAAAAAAACAGCCTGCAGATACTGCCTACTATAAACATAAGGCTTCCCATAGAAAAGCCCTCTTGGATCCTAGATCAGAAGCAGTGCTCAGCATCCAAAATAGGCAGTGATGTAAGGAGGAATCATTTTTTAAAAACAGCCTAACTTAACTGTTTAGAGTAAAAGCAGCCCCAGAAGAGCACATCAAAGCTTTTGGAGTCACTCTTAAACAGTGTCTAGGAAGAAATTAGCACAAGAAACAATTACAGAGAGGAGAGAAATGCCACTGCTGACAGGGCTGAGGGTGAACAAGACACCTGAGAGGCAATCAGACCATTAGGTCCTCCCTCACTGCCTACTACCAGCACAAACAACAGAGGGATTTTGGCTCCCCACACACACACACCCTCATAGCCATTCAAAGAAACCTTTCAGCTAGGCCTTTAAAGTGAAGTCCCTCAACAACAGAAACTTGGGAGGAAGACAAGGCAACACGACACCCACAGAGATGCCTGAGGCCCCAGAAATTAATGTCATAGGCCCTAAGAGAGTGGAACCCTTAGAGAAGGAAGTCAGAAAGCAAATAACTGAGTCAAACAGCAACTTCAAACAAGATATTCTCAAAGAAATGCAAGCAATGATCAGTGGGCTTAAAGAGGAACTTATCAAAGAAATAGTGGTCCTAATGAATACAAAACTTACTGAGAATATAAAAGCCACAAATAAAAAGTTGGCTGTAGTAAATAAGGAAATGCAAGATATGAAGGAACATTATGGTAGACAGTGGAAATTTTGAAAAGAAATCTAGCTGAAATTCAGGATATGAAAAATACATCTGAAAGCGGGGAAAGTTAACTTGAACACTGTACGGACAAAATTTCAGACCCCTTAAAATCTGATTACCAGTGTAATTTGTTATTTACCATCTAGGGATAAAGTTAAGATATGCAAATAAAATGTGTAGGGAATACTTTTCACTATGCAGCTGTGTAATGAATGCTTTTCACTGTATAGAACAAAAACGAAAGATTTGGCAGCTGAGGTTAATCTAGTTCAGGCTATTACTAAGGAACTTTTTGCCCATGAATGTTTACTAAGCATCTTCCTTTAATCAAGTTCTAACTAGTATGCTAAATATATCACTGGGGTTCTCCCACCATTCTTTCCCACTCTGGCAATTTTGGCAGAACAATCGTTCCTTTAGTCTTCAGAATGCACCTGCTTACTTTTGCCCTCAATCTCAAATGCGCTATCACCTTTTCCTGATGATTACTGCCCCCCATCTTACCGGACTACTTTCTACTTACCCTGTTTGACCCAGCTCTAATGTCTCTGTAGACAAAACTTTCCCTGACACTCATTTTGTTAGACTCCTCTCTTATGCTCTTTCATTACCTCGAATTTTGCCTTAGTGGCAATTAAAATTATAATAAAATATTTATGAGTTTATTTGTTGCACGTCCTCTGCTAGGTGTAAGCTCCAAGAAAGCAGAGAGAGGGTCACTCTGGCTTATCACTGGATTCCCAGCCACTAGGTGAGGGCCTAGCACATGAGGTAAGTGAATAAGCTGTAAGAGAAGCTAAGAGGTAGAATGAGTGAATTCAACCTATCTGTAATACCAGCTGCTCTGGAGGCTGAGGCAGGAAGATGATTACAAGTTCATGACCAGCCCAGCCAATTTAGTGTGACTTGGTCTCAAAATAAACTAAAAAGGCCTGGAATTTAGCTCAGTGACATAGGGTTTGCCTACCATGAATAAGTTTCTGAGTTCAATCTTCAATACTGAAAAAGGAAAAAAAAAAAAGGAATAAGTATACAAAGGAAAGTAGACCATGATATCCATGGACTGACAATTTAGAACTAATTATTTTTTATGTAGGATCTATGCTATTTTTTAGAGTTACTCCCTTTAAGCTATAAGGTCTTTTAAAAAGTCATCTAGTAACTTAAGAAAGAGAAAGTTAATGGAAAGTGGCTTGTGGGAAGATGAGTTAACTAAGTCTATAGTACCCAGGTGCCAAGGGATAGGTGATCATAAAACCCTTTGGAGTTTGGCTTCTCAAATGTTAATTTCCAAGTATTTCTCCATGAAATCTCAGAGAAAGATTGAGAGCCAATAGTCACTAAATAGTCTTAATGACCTCTTATTCGGCTTTCCATCACTGTAACAAAATGCCTGAAATGATCACCTTATAAAGAGAAAAGGTTTATTTTAGCCATAAGTAATTGGTTCTGCAGTTTTGGGCCTGTGGTGAAGCATCAAATCATGATGGATGCATGTGGTAGAGGAAAACTACTTTCTTAATGGCTAGGAATCAAACTGTTTTAGTTACTTTTTCACTACTGTGGCAGAATTCCTGACATCTACAATATAAGAAATAAACGATTTACTTAGGTCACAGTTTCAGAAGGTCTCAGTCTATTCATGAGCAGCTGGCCATGACAGAAGCACATAGCAGCAGCCCAGCTGGAGGAAGCTATTCAGGTCACAGCTTGCAAGAAGCCAAGTGAAGGAGAGCTGCTCCTTTCAGGAGGATGGTGATCTTTTTCCAGGTCAAACCTCAGTATTTCACCATTTCCACATTAGCCCCAGGCATTTCCCACTCCAGCCAAGGCCCCATCTCCCAACCACACATGAATCCATAAGTATCCCACCACATCCAAACACGTGAGGCTTTTGTGAGGCACCCAAGATCCAAACCACAACATTCTGCGGACACCTTAGATTCCAACCACACCACAAAAGCAAGAGCAAATGACTGAGGTCCCCAACTCCCTTCCAGGGCCCCCTGATATTAGCACCTCCCACAAGGCCGCACCCACCTGCCAGCCACGCCATCCTGGGAATCAAGCCTTTTACATGGCTAGTGAGAGATAGCTGACATCTAAACCATATGGTTAGTCTTTCATTATAAATAATCAATATTAATTTTTTATTGCAGAGTTATACTGCCCACAGTTTCTCTCACAGGGTAATCCAGTAAGTAGTGAGGCACTTCTGAGTGCAACAGGAGAGCAGCCATACAGAAAGGAAAGACGGTGCCAAGGGCATGGAGTTTTAACTGTGAAATCCGACTTGCACGTGCCTTACATGCCTCCAAGATTCAGATTGGAGTTTTATGCTCATCTCAGCTTTGTTCTCTCTTCTGCAGAAAATTAAGGATTTATGTCCTCAGCAATTTGTTGTCTATCTCTTGCTAGTTAGATAATGGGCAATCATGTTGGATATATTTCCGATTTTTTGTTGTTGTTGCTGGTTTTCTTATTTTTTTAGTCTCTGGGATTTAACCCAGAGACTTCTTGCTAAGGTGCATTTCCAGCCCTTTAGTTAGTTAGATAGTTAATTAGTTAGTCAGTTAGTTAGTTGCTGAGGATCAAACCCAGGGCCTTCAAACTAAGCTATGCTCCAGCCCACTTTTGATTTTTGAGACTGATTCTCATTAAACTGCTAAAATGCCCAGCCTGGGCTTGAACTTGTGATCCTCCTGCCTCAGCCTTCCAGAGTGGTGGAATTACAAGCCCTCAGCGCCAGGACCAGTTTTTCAGGTTTTTTATTTGAAATAGGGCCTTCCTGATTCACTACATTACCCAGGCTAAGCTCCAACTTGGGATCCTCCTGCCTTTCCTTGGAAATTACTGCGCTTACACACGTGCACTACAGGTCTCGCTAATTCCAAGTTTTGTTTGACTATATGCTGTGTTCTTTCTATAAGCCCTGTAAGCAAAAATTCCCATGATTTCTCATTATGAAATTTGGAAAACAGCATTGTTGAGTTATTATTGGCCTCCAGAGTTTTCTTTTTTTACTATAAAAATCTTTATTTGTCAATGTTAGTATTGGTATGGAACTGTTTACCTCACAGGAATTTGAAATGCTGTTTTCTGTGTGTATGCATGTGTATGTATACTAATTCATATGCATTAGTATATTTTAAGTAGTTTTTATTTTGTGAGTTCATTTGTTCAGTTACTTCGTATTGATTTTCTGATACTTGATGACAAGCTAAGAATGAATGGACAAAAAAAAAAACCTGAAAACTAAAATTTGTAAATCCTAGTGAATTTTAAATGGCTGGAACATTAGGATGCTTAGGAACATTTACATTACTGATGAATATTTAAGTTTTAGTTAAGTGATTCATTTGGGGTTTTCTTGGACATTAGAATCTAATTGGAAAATGCCATGGCTCAGGTGCACAGAAACCTCTTCTAACATCATCTGCCTCTATAAATGAGGTGAGAGTGTACATTTACATAGAACAGTTTTAAGAGGTGATAGGTTGAATGTTTCTGTTAAAATTGATATATACTCAGATTTTTCCACTAGATCCTAAAAATAGAAACTTTAATAAAGAAATCAAACATATATAGAATTGATTGTGAAGAATAAAATAACTGTTCTTAAGCCAATCACACAGTTATCTTACATTTCCATGTATTTCCTCTTACTCTTTCAACATTGTATACAGTTTTTTGTATTTCTTTTCTACAATTGGGTGTTTTTTGTATCTTATTTTTTATTTCACTTCTATTTTTACCCTTTCCTATGTCATTAATTCATAAGTGTGATTTCTTTTAGTTCTTTACTATCTTATCTCAAGAAACACTATAATTTTTTTAATATTTCTCAAGTGCTGGAAATTTAAGTTTTTTCTCAGAAATTAGAAATACGTATTTACATAGATCTTTGAGTTTCTAAATTTAATTTTACTGTAGAATAGATTCAGCAAATGAAATTACTAAGTAAAACAGTATGCACATTTATAAGAGGCTTTTTATACATATGTATATTAAAATTGCATCCTAGGACATTAATACTAATTTCCATTTGTTCTTGATACAAATGATAAGGCTTAGTGTATTTACCATAAAAAGGTTATACAAACAAGTAGGATAAAATATACTAATAGTAAAATGCATTAAAACCATGAACACAGTATTTTCTAAATAAAAACTAAATATCCCTATAAGTATATATGAATAAAAGTAAAATAACATAGTGTTTTAACTATAATAAATCATTTTTGAAAGTATTCAAAAGTAAGATGCTACCACTAGAGAAAACTAGAATGTGTATTTTAAAAATTATACTTTTCTACCATTTCTATAACTCTAAGGTTATTTCAGAATGAAAGGCTAAAAACTGATTCAGTGGCTGTGATTGCTTAGCTTAGTAAAGTCATTGTGCTTAAAAATCTCCTGTAAATGTGCTGATGTTCTTCTGGAAATCTTAAATGGAATATATCTACTACAGAATGTCCCAAAAGTCCCCATCCACATAACAATAAATGTAAGTGTAAAACATAATATGAGTTCGCTCATTTTTCCTGTATATGATGACTCTTGCAACACACTGCAGTTCTCTCAAATCACACCGCTAGTGTTGAAAGTGACAAAGGACCCCACCAGGGGATGCAAATTTATGTTGCAGCTCTGATCCCAGCCATGTGCTCCATGCTGTGTCTCATTTAATTCTTCCCCCCTACCCTGGAAAGTAAGCAGTATAATTACCATGCTCATTTTACAGACATGAAAATCAAGGCTGAAAGGTTGACAAGCTCATCCAAAGTTGCACACTAAAACATTTCAGTTTAATTGGCTTCACTTTTGGGGTATGTCCATTTGGCAGAAAGAACTTACAGTTTGGAATTGAACTTTGTCTCTATTTCCAGCTGTAGATGGTGTTCCCTTTCCAACAGATGAATTCACAGACATTATTCCACGAAGCTGCCGGCTAACGACGGATGTTCCGCAAGTCACACAGCTGCTAAACATGACTAAACTCCGCCAAACTGAACTAAAATTTGGAGGACACCCTCTAAGATCAGCAGAATCAGGTAAGCACTGAGGCATCTAAGTTACAAGGTTAGCGTGCTTGTGTCTCCCCAGTAAAGGATGCCTTCCTCCAAAGAGGGCATTGTGCCCGATTCTGTTATGTCCTTAGCACATAACTTAGTACTTGCCCTATACTAGGACATGGTGCTGCAAATCCAAAACACTACTGAACTCAAGAAGACAACATAAATGAATAAATTGGGCTGGCTGCCTGGATTCTTGACACCTAGAACATTTTTTTACTTCAATAGTCAGCTTTTCTTGGGGGAACACAGGACAGGGTTACAGGAAAAGAGATAGTCCTTCAGAAAAATGTTTGTTCTGCTGCTGAGCGTCCTTAAACTTTGTAGATGATCTATTGAATGGCACTAAACAGTCTGTATGTCTGTGAGAAAGCTATAGGGAATGGTGGAGACTGCTGCCACCGGATGGTGGGGACTGAAGCTCATCCTCAGTTCTTGAAGGGGTAGCTGCAGTCCAGTTCCAAGCAGTGGTGCCTTGCAGGAGTGCAGGCCTTGTCTCATCAGATCTTCTGTTGTTTCAAGAGAACCTAGAAATCAGAAGGTCTATGATAATCTTATAATTTTAAAATTGTTCTAAACTTTTTCAAAAATATTTCATAAACCAAACAAAATCTGTCAGGGTTACCAGTGTTTTCACCCATAATTGCATCACTATTGACCAAATGAGAGTCAACAGCACTTACAAACCACGAAGTGGAATGATACCTCAGCTCTCTGTGTGTTTGATTGAGAACATTTTAAAATACTTAATATTAAAAATCATTTTTCTAGATGGGCATGATGGCACATTCCTATAATCCCATTACCCAGGAGTCTGAGATAGGAAAACAATAAGTTCAAAGCCAGCCTGAGCTACATTGCAAATGCAAGGCTAGTCTGAACTGTACAGTGAGAATCTCTCTCAAATAAATATAAACATCAGCACATACATATGTACACATGCACACAAACACACACATGTGGTTTTCCTGGTGTCTATTCTCTGATACCAGATTCTGATAAAATGTGGCATGAGGAGAGTTTTTTTATTTGTTTTTAACTCTTCTAATGATTCTTAGGTTCCACCAGGGCTAAGAACCACTGGCTCAGACCCATAAAGATCATTTCATTTAGAGAATGCTCACAGACACTTAAAATAATTCAGAGGAAGATAAAATGATGGTAGCAGGCATTTGTGGAGGCACAAAGATCTTGAAAATATTAAATATATACATATATAAGTATATATAGTAAGTACATATGAGATTTATGGCAGTGTAGAGCAGGGCAGAAGACTGAGCAAGACAGAGACAGTGAATGTGTTAATAAGCCCCCACCTAATTAGGACTGGAGCAATGGCACAGCCATTAAAGAGCTTGCCTAGCAAGTGCAAGACCTTGGATTTGATTTCCCAGCACCAATAGAGCTGGGTGTGGTGGCACATGCCTGTAATCACAGCACTTGGGAGGCTGAGGCAGGAGTATTACCAAGTCCAAGGCTAGCCTGGGCTCCATAGTGAATTTAGGACCACCCTGGGCTACAGAACAAGACCCTGTCTCAAAAAAAAAAAAAAAAAATTCCATGGAATTAGTAAGAGAAATGGCCTGAGTGGACAGAAAAGCTTTGTGAAGACTATGATTGGAAGCCATGTGTGGTAACACACACCTGTAATCCTGGCATTATGGGTGGCTGAGCCAGTAAGATCTCAAGATCAAGTCCAGCCTGAGCAAGTTAGCAACTTAGCAAGATGTTGTCTCAAAAAGGAAAAAAAAAAAAAAAAAGTAGTGCTGGATAGGGCTGGAGATGAAGTGCAGTGCAGAAAGACCATGAGTAGGTATCATCTCCAATCCAGGTAGGGTGGAGAAGATTGGAATGTGCCTCTTGTTTATGTTTCTAAAGTTAAGGGATGATAAATTCTTTTTTTAGGAAATTGAATTGAGGTGGCCTTTAAAATCAAGAGAGAGCAGGGATTGTAGGAGACAACTGAAATGTTTTTGCAACAATCTAGGCTTAAAATCACCAGGGCCCAGCCTGGTAATGACAACGAAAGTGGGAAGCAGCAGTCCTGAGAGAAGGCGCAGAATACCGCTGGCTGACAGCACCTGTGGATTCCTAGATAACAGATGGGGAGGGAACAGTGGTCTGACTTTAACTGAGGGTGAAGTAGAAACAGAAGAAAGGAGATGACCATGGGAAAGATTAGAATCCTGGATCATTTTTCTCTCGACATTCATCTCATGTCATGTTCATTTACTGTTCAGGCTTTTGTCTGCAATGGCTTCAATTTCATCAACATTACATGTCCTAAATTGTATATTACTAGAGATTTTGTAACTTTTTAAATCTTTCATTAATGACATTTCCAAACTTACAGAAAAGTAGGGTATATATAAATGAACAATTCTCATGTGCCCATCACCTGCCCCACAATTACCATCTTCAAGCAGGACTTCCTGATGGTAAAGAAGGAAAAGAGTGAGAATTCTTATTATGTATACAATATTTATATCATGAGAGAAAAGGCGAGGATATAATCCATGTTCTTTAAAGAGCCTCTAGAAAGCACATAAAAGGATAAAAATCATCTCACTATCCAGATAGCCACTGGGGACACTTTGGCATACACAATTTAGCCTTAAGGAAGATTTACCATAGGATTCAGTGAATGAGAGTATTTGAAATAACAAATCCTATACCTGTATGTAGTATGCTGTGATAACTTTAAATAGCAGGAATGATTGGCTTGTAAAGCATTTTAATGCCTTTTTTCTATCTCTGTAGCTTAATTTTTAAAAACTAATTATGTCTTTAAATGAAAATGTAAGTCTATATATGAATATATTTTATCTTTTTAAAGCTTTTTAAGGATACTTAAAATATATGAGATGAAAGAGGATTTTGTATAAATAGTAATATCATTAATTCAATATTTTAATTATAAAGAAACATTTTCATAGGCTACACTTAAACTGAAGCTACAAAAGAATATATTAGGAAATTTTGCAAATTCCTTAAATGAGCTGTCAATGCATAATAATAATAAAATTGAGTTATATATGCATAAAATTAATAATTACTAGCTAATAGCATATTTCTTCTGTCCTGCGAGTCCCCACTAGAATTGTATTCATAAGTCGATGATTGTTCCTATTGTGTCAGTCTCACTGCATATACACAGCAGCTAAGATTACCTGAGTGTACATCACGCTTTGTGGTTCTCTTTCTACAGATACTTTTGAAATGCTGATGTTGGTATTCATAGGCTTTGAAGGTTCCTTTAAGTGACTATAATAATAATTACTGTTTTTCATCTAAGATATTTTCTTTGAAAATTGTAACCAACAAATATGTCCAGGACAGACTTTTTAATGTGGAAAGCCAGAAAATATTTCTTTATTTGAACTGTTTGTTTTTATATATTTCTAAGAAGTGGACTCCCCATGATGAAATTTGAATTGTATGAGAAAATGACTATGTGCTGTCATAATTTACTGTATAGGACTCATGTAAATTGTGAGGTTTTATTATAAATGCACATATTGAAAGATCCTGGCGAGCCCTCGGAAGACAGACATAGCTGTTTCCTATGGATGCTTTCTAACATTTTCATACAAGGCAAAAGGGAAATCTTGAAACTCATAACTGCTTTTAGAGTGTGTTTTGTTGAATGTCATAGCTTGATCAAGAGCTTTTAATGAAACTAATAAAGTAATTATGTTTCTAAAAAAAACACTCTTTCCAAAAAGCGACATATTCCCTCTGTTAATTCCCAGCACACGTTAACTAATGGTTGTTAGTCTGCAGAGGACTGTGGAATGTGATGATGTTATTTTCATTAGTAGGACCCCGGTTTAATTGAACTACAGAACCAGGTCTGGTTATTGAAGTTGAGCATTCAGTCACTAATGACAAGATGCAGTGGTCCGCTAAGCACAAATCAAAACTAGTAATTTACTTAAAAATTAGAAAGCAGTTTTCCCAAGTGTTTTTCTTTCCACAGCAGCAGTCTTATTAGATCTCCACTCCTTTTTGAATAAAAGACTAACATCCCATCTTCTAGCACAATTGCAGATGGGTAAATTTCATCTAGGGGAAAATCATGAAATAATCAGCTATCAACAAGTATCTGAGGGATAGGCAAAATCCTATTAGAATTTCTTCTTTGGGTTCTGATTATAATATCAAGATTTAAATCAAGTAACAAAATCAGCTCTGAGGCAGAAGAAACTTAAAGGAAAAGAAGTTAGATTCAACTTCAGAGAAACCAAGATACCCTCATAATTTCTTTTTTACTGAACTCCAAATTTCAGTTAAGCATGTCTTAAAATTGATTGTTGTTTGAGGCGATCCCACAATTTTTAGTTCCAGTGTCAGACAATAATTCAAAATAAACTCAGGTCATCTCTTACATTTTAATTACGTATCTTCTTTCTCCATCTTTGGTAAAAATGAAACAGAACTGGGCTCATTCCTTCATTTAAACATATTTAAATGTCAAAGGAATTCAGAATGGATATTGATCAATATCTGTGCAGTCTGTTACAGAAAAGATGTCACAAACCATTTACAGAATGAATTTTAATTTTGGTGAAATTTCCACCAAATATTGAAAAATCTTCATAATAGAAAACATAGTATTAAACATGAAAACTGCATTTGGTCAACCTGACGGTTGTGTTACTCTGCAGGGTTGACTGTACCGACTGTTGGGCTTCTCCTTTCTATGCTTTTGGCAGTATTGTTGTAATATAAAAACCTAGATTTCAACTCTCAGTAGGGAATTAATGTAAGAACTGTACAGTAAGATATGTGCAGCTATTCAGACTGTTCTGTGATGGTCTGGAAGGATCTCAAAGATGTGTCAGTAAGAAATGGGAGCCTAGGACCATTGCATTATGATCCCACAGATGCAAACCAAAACAATAAGTCACCTAAGTACAATATGTGCATATTTGTTAAGAAAACTCAAGAAACGTAGTCATCAACTTTAAAAATTAAGTTAGGCGGGGCAGAGAGATAAGATTTTTATTTCTCATATATCTTTGTCTATTAGAGATTTTTAATTTGTTGGCTATATTTATGATTTATGTCAGCAATGTCATTTTTTATCTCCCCCAATAGAATCTGATCCTCCAATCTTTTGGAGTCTCATTTATAATTTTTAGTTAGATAGCTTTATAAAACTCCATTTGAGCAGGTAATGATATTTAGCAGCGCATTGTCAACACCAAAGGTAACATTTAGTGAGTTGTTAATGATGTTCCCATTACTAAATCCTGAACATAGCTATCCCATGTAATCCTCTCTCATGCTATAATCACCATTTGGTGTGGGAGCAAACTGGGATCTCAAAGATCAGGAATTAGTAATAGAGCTGTGATGTGACCAAGCAGTATGGTTTCAGAGGTATTTCGTAATTACTGTCTTATTTTAAATGCTTTCTGACTAGTAGTTTCGAGCATCGTCTTCCCAGCAAGCCTGTATGGGAAATTGCCCTATTCCTCAGCACAAAGGATGGAAATTACCTGCCCAGGCCTGTAAATAAGGTGTGCTCATTATTCAAAATGGAAAGGTTTTTTGAGCTGATAAAATCGTTTCCCTTTAAAAAAAAAAAAAAGTCTTTGCTCATTAATAGTAAGGAACAAAAACTAAGCTAATTCTGACTTTGTGATAAATCAAGAGTTTCTGAGGAAAAATAATATCCTGTGCATTATTACTTTTCATCTTGTCAACATATCCCGGCATTATACAAAATGATGTTTTTACATTGTCTCAGGTCCTACTCCATTCAGGGGAAAAGATATTCTAATTCTAGCTTTAATGTTTAATTTTATTGCTTTTCAGAAATGTCTTAAATATTTTGTTAATAAGATAAGCTAAGTATTAGTTTTAATTATTTGTAAAAGCTGAAGACTGATGGTAATGAGCATACCTACTTGAGTCGTTTACCTGCCTGTGTGCTTTTCATTGTGTTCCCAGAGTTCACAGTTTGACGACAGTCCTCTAACGGGTCTAAAAAAATTTTTTTAATAAAAACACTTTACATCAGGCATGGACTCTCAAGTTAGCTACAGCTGCCCCACATCCCACCTGTGCCTTCTTGTCATGTATTCCCTGCCTGGCTCTGGAGCCGTTTCAGTTTGCACTTCCCCTTGCCCCTGCATTTCTACCTAATGAAAGAAGGTATTAAAATGATGCTATATTCTGTGCTTGACTCCTCACAAGCCCTCTTAGTCCTCCTTACATATATTAAGTTATTGTTTGTATGATACACAGTAATTAATAGAACCATTTTTCATGTAGTAAAACAAAAGTTGTTAGATTGATGAGCGTATCAGTTTGCACAGAAAATTAATATTGGGTATGAGAGGAATCTCTTATAGTGCCTCGCTGACCCACTGTGGCATTGGGAGTGGTTTTTTTTAAAAAGAAGAAGATGAGAAAAGGCACACAGAGGCTTGGGGCACTGGGTGCTGAGTGTAGGCAGATCTGGTGAGCTTTCTTTTCTTGTTCTGCAGAGAATCACAATATCACACACAGGGGGTACTGGAAATTGCATAGATCTGTTATGCACTGTGAAATCCAGTCCTTTGGCTCTCCGGTTGAATGCTGTTTCCCAGTCCTCGAAGACTAAGACATCAAGCCCTTGTCAAACACACTTCTAAATCTTTGGAACTTTTATCACAGTTGTAATCATATGATTATTAGTTACATGCTTTCAAAATATGTCTCCCCCATGAGACTGAGCTCCATGGACAGGGAGTGCTGACCACCTTGTTGCTCGTCTACCCAGTATCTGCCCCGACTAAGTGTCCAGTCACTACAAGAGAATGGGTAAGTGGACTAGTGAATGACTGAGCAGACTTTGTAAGCTGTCAAACACTACTCAGAATGGAAAGTATTAATAGCCTATTTCCTAAGCATTTATTCTCTACGATATTTTTCACATAATTACCAAAAATGCCAAGACTTACATATCACTATTATCCGTATCTTATGGACAAAGAAGATGAGGCTGAGAAAGGTTAAGTTCCTTGCCTAAAATAATATTGCCATACTAGATCAACCTTTTTCATATTTTTTACATTTCTATAACAACACACAGTAAAATAAAAATTAATCCATTTCAAAAATATTGGTCTTTGGTGCCAGCTTTAATTCTGACTTGATTGTTATGTAATAGATGGAAGTGTTACACATGACCCCTGAGTGATGAGAGTTGAAAATTCAGCAGCTTTTCCTGGTTAAGCTTTGAAAGCCCTGCAAACTTAAATGACTATAATAATTAGAACATTGTATCTTAAGACAAAAAAAAAAAATGAGTGTTTACTTTTCAAAAGACAATTACAGAGTAGACCCCTAGGTTTTACAATTTAACTACAAAGGCATGTACCCCTCAGTAAAATAGCAAAAATAATTAATGGTAACATCTTTGACCTTCACCAAGTTCATTTCCCACAAACTCAAGGAAATGAAATGCCTACAGCATGACTTTAATCTAATCTTGATTTTTAACCTAATTTTATGCATATTGATATCAGCTCTTAAAAGAGCCCCTTTTATAATTCAAAAGGCATGCATTTCTACTTGTAATTTTCTTTTATCGAGATTTTTCTCATTGCAGAAACTTTGTCCCTTCTAGATTTTATTTTAAAAACCAAAGATCCGAAGTACTCTTCCTTGCACGTTTTAATTAGGATCTTGATCTAATAAACACATAGCATAATACATGTTTATAGAGATAATTATGACAATATGATTATAAAGAGAATTATTAAAGTGAAACAATTTTTAAGACTTGATGTGCTAATTGTAATAACCAGCTTAATGAGCTATGTTAATTAAATAGATCCTAAATAGTGGAGTATTGTTATGCTTTGTTGTATGGGAGGAAAGTTGAAAAAATGTGTAAAAATTTTTTAAATAGCTTTAAATTTTAAAAGATTATGGTACATTACTCTTTAATGGCATCTTATAATAGATTCTTTTATAAATACAGGATAATTTGCACAATAATTTTCTGTATTTCATCTAATTTTCTGTGATTTAGGGGATAAGAGCATATCAGGTTTAGTTATATCTTTAGTAGTCACTGGGTGTTTACTGCTAAGCAAGAGAATCATCTAAAAATTCAGGATATTTGGGTGTCTTTTATTAATAACTGTGAACAGTGAATATATTCATTTTGTTGAAGTTATGGCTGTAACTGTGCCAGTATGGTTGCTAAAATTCTCCCTCCCTCCAAAACCCTCTTTACCATCATGCATAGTTTTAATACTTTTGGTGAGATTTAATCACTGCCTACACCTTGTGCTAAGCTGGCCTCAGCAGATGGGGTACATGGAATACCAAAGAAATTATATTGTACTCAAAAGAAACTTAAATTGATTGGGAGGAACTGCATTTGGAAAAAGAATGTGAAAATACTTGGAAGAGAGGAAGATGTTCTTGTAAAATATTTGAGCAGAAAGACAGACCGATAGCTGAGTAGCTCCCAGGATTGTGCAAGGAAGTGCTGCAATGGGACAGAATTCTCTCTTAAGCCTATCTGTATCCCATACAGCCCTCTGCAGCCTCAGTAGCCATTTTTTTTTCTGGGAATATCTACATGAAGAAATAAAATAGTCTAGAAGTTGTTGTACTTGTTCATAAAAAAATACACATGATATCCATCAGAGATTTTGCAAAGTGGCCTGCAGTGTGGGTATCATTTCTATTATCATTCATGAGAAATTAACAATGATTTGTGGATCCCAGTAGATATTTCTAAATGGAAAAAGTAACCACACATGCTGCCAAGTCTGTGTGGTAACTAAACTGATTGTGGTGCCCTAGCACTGCTGCTGCTAAGAGCCTGCCATGGAGAAGAGTCTTGACTTTTCTCTTTCAGCCTTCACCCTGGAGTTGTGTGATCTTGTCCATTCTTTTTCCCTGATTAACACCTAAAATACTCAAGGCAGTCTTTCATTAAATGAAATTCTAATCAGAGTTAGAAATGTTTCAGTCACTTAATCCAACTTCCCTTCTGACTCATTTCACTCGTTTTTGAGTAGCAAGAATGTAACATAAACCCATTCTGTGTCATGCTCTGGGCCAGGTATTGGTGTTTCTACATGACAAGAATAGATCACCGAGTTCATATCTGCTGAAACACACATTAATCGAGGAATGCCACAGTCATAGGCAAAGTGTACTTCTGACGGGTTCTAGAAGGGAAAGTTTTGGGGGGAGTTACACTAATTTGGAAGATGTAGAAAGAGGTGTTTGAAGAAGACTGTGTGAAGACATAAAAGACAAAAGAGTAAAGGAGAGCTTCTGGTCGTATGGAACAGCATGTAGAGACACTCAGACAGGCAGGAAGAACCAAGAGAGCCGGGCTGTTGAGGAGCACGAAAATGACGGGTGTAAGATGTGAGGCAATATCAAAACAGGTTTGTACAGGTGATGTGAAGGGCTTTCTTCTTAATCCTAAGAGCACCAGGGAAGCTACTGAAGAGTTTTAGGTGAAGGAAGCAAAAGGATTCAGTCTAACTTATGTTTGTATCAGACCTTTCTGGCTGCATTTGGTGAAAGGGTGAGACAGAACACCAGAATGGAGACAGTAGACACTTGAGAGTTAGGCTTTGTGGCATTTGGGAGAGGGAGGATGTCACTGCTGATGGAGGACACAGGGAGAATTGGACATGGACTGGATGTGGAGAGGGTGGAGGATGGTGTCTGGCTTGACATCAGGTTTTTACTGCTCAAAGCTGATGAACTGTGGTACCATTCATCAGGCAAGAGTTCTCATTTAAAGTGTCTTTGAGATAGTGGGGGAAAAATAATCAAAACAGTGGAGCTCATAAGAGAGGACTGGGCTGGGAGAGTCATCTGAGGTCTAAATCTGCCTAACAGTATCAAGAATAACTGTCCAACCATCTGCTTGAACTCTGACAAAAAAAAAAAAAAGAAAAAGAAAAAAATCACTGCTTCAACAACTAGACATGTGTTAATTACAAAAGAAGAAGATTAAGGGCTGGAGGAATGGCTCAGCAGTTAACGTGCTTGCCTAGCAAGGACTAAATCAAGTGCTAGGGGCCTGAGTTCAAGTCCCCAGCACCACATAACCTAGGCATGGTGGCACACACCTGTAATCCCAGCACTCGGGATTCTGAGGCAAGAGGATTGCCATGAGTCCAAGGCCAGCCTGGGCTCCATAGTGAGTTCAGGAACAGCCTGAGCTACAGTGAGACCCTGTCAAAAAAAAAAAAAAAGAAGAATGAGATTAAAAGATTCCTGAGGTAATTTCCATGTGAGTCCTAATCCTGCCTTTTAAACAAATAGGATCTCTTTTTTGCCTAGTAGGGCTTCAGAAGCTTGAAGAAAACTGTCTCCCTCAACATCCACCTCAGGTCACTGTCCAGCAAATATTCTTCAAGCTCAGTTCAGTGATCTAACTCCATCCTGTCTTAAACTTCATTACTAGCTGAAGCACAAAAACTAACTCCTTGAAAACCATCCATATATCTACACATATTACTTCCACTCAGGCTTAAATTTCTGGAGTTTGCTGAGCATGACTAGTGAGACCAACCATCAAGGTATAGGAGTTGTTTCAGGGTAGAATGTCAGGCAAGAAGTGGCCCAAAACTCATGCATATCAAAGTGTGAAGGCAATGAGGGCTTCTTCTGGGGTGTCATCCTAATGTTTAGGGGCACAACAGGTTTCCAAGTGGTGGCAGAGTTTGAGTGAAGAACCATCTCCCTCGGCTGCTTTCTGGATTTGCAGAGACCAGCCATGGGCACAGAGAGCGCTCAGTGCAGTACAGTGAAAGTTCCCTGGGCAGCCCTCCCAGGAATCAGTCAGAGCTCCCATTCCCTTTCATCTAATCACTCCCCTGGGAATCTGAAAGTTCTCCCTGTGGTGTTCCTCATCTTGTCAAGAGGTGAAGAGAGAAAGCACATAGAGGAGTGTGTAGGAGGTGTTAGAGGCACATAGTTCCTCATACTCTGTGAGCCCAAACTCATTCACACGCCCTATGAGCTGCGGGGAAGGCTCAGAAATGTATGCCCAGAAGGAAAAGCAGCAGAATTTGGAAAAATTATATGTGTAAGGTGTAATTTTTCTTTTGTTTTTGAAGAAAAATCTTTGAGCAGTGGTTCTCAAATTGTAGTTAATATAAAAAGGTTAGTATAAAAATTATTTGGTAGACCTTATAAGAAGCATTCTCCCACTCCCCTGACTTTGTCAAAATACCATATAGATCTGATAGATCAGATGCAGTATCTACACCTTTAATAAGTGTTGCAGGGAGCTGGATAGGGTGGCATTCACCCGAAGCTCCAGATCGTGGAAGCAGGAGTAACACAAGTTCACAGCCAGCCTAGACAACTTAAAGACCCAGAAGGAAAAGAAAAGAAAGAGTGCTAAAGAAGGGAGGAGCAGCTGGGATCATATGACACCTGGACTGTACTTTCAGAAGTAAAGTAACATGGTGTTTTCCATCTTACCCATTAATAGATATTATTATTACCTCCCTTTAATAAACAGATCAGTTCATTAACAGAGGAGCAGGCAGTGCACGGAGCAGTAAAAATCAAGATGTTTGTCACATCGCCTTTGGATCCAAGGTTGTTGGACCACCTCCATTGTCTGGCAGAAGTAATAACATGAGGCTGTCCACTGAGGTAGGAGAGGGCTTGAAGAGCCTGTCCCAGGGTGGGGTCGGAGGGGGCTATGGTCAAAAACACTTAACACATTTCGCCTCTCCTTTCAAAAGGTGTTAGATCATGGTCAGACACCATGCATTAGACAGATTCTTGGACGTTGATTTTTTTTTTCCTTAATTTCCTTTGAAACTCAGACATACTATGGATTCTCAGTTCCATTCCTGCTTGCTAAACACGGGGTGTTAGAAAATAAGCACATCTTAGCACATTTTAATCCGTGTGTCTAGACTCACTTGTCTCTGATTTTGTCTCATGTTGTTTTTCTCCTTCCATCTTAGCTGTCTGCAGTAACGTCCCTTTTCATCACTTCTTAACTGCATTTTCCCTAGGTTTTTTTCTTACTGTTTGTTCAAATTTTTCTGTGTAGATTCTATAGGAAACAAATGTAACTGCTCTTATTTTTTTAATGTGCAGATTAATACCTTCTTCTTATAGACTCTAAGATCCTTTGGGTCCAAAAATAGCCGACCCTGCCAGCAGCTCACAGTAGAGCAGAGGGTGAACAGTACAGAAATGTCAGCCTTGCTGATGTCCAAGACCGAGGAACCAGGAGATAAAGAAAATATTCGCCAAATAAAGCAGACTGTTCCTATTCATGGTAAGAATCATGCAAAAACATTGATAGTAAAAAAAAAAAAAAGTGAGAAATGTTCTTGTGAAGAGAAAGCAGAAGTTGTATTCATGACTGGATCTTAAGTACAGAGAATTACCATTTAATAATGAAAATGGTGGCAGATGTTGAAATGGAATTCTTATACATATATTATCTTCTGGGGAAGTTATTCTGCTTGCTCAAGGCTTGTCCACCACAGCCTACATGTGCCCCATGCCAGCTTTGAATGTAGCCCAATACAATTTTATAAATTTTCTTAAAACATTATGAGAGTTTTTTATAACTTTTTTGTAACTTGATTGCATTAGCTACATGAAATATTTTATACACGGCTCCAAACAGTTCCTGTTCCCTCAGCACAGCCCAGACAAGCCAAAATGTTGAACACCCCTGATTGACTCCAGCATTTCAAATTGCTACAATATCCTGTGTTTCACCATTATATACATGACATGTAAATAAAAGAGCATCCGTCGTATCTATAGTTAGGAACTCCATGTGTGTCTTAGGTTTCCTTAGCTCCATTTCACTTCTGAAGAATCTCTCTCATTGGGACGGTGCTCTTTATCTTCTTTCATTGGTACAAAAACAGCTCTGTAAACAAAGAATTTTGTCCCAATTTTCCAATCTTCAAGCCTAACACAGAAGTAAAATAATTTGTAGAAGTCATTCAAAAGAATTGAGACAACTCTACATCAGTTTTTTTTTTTATCCTTCCTTCTTTGACTTTAGTGAGAATTGGAAAAGGGGTATTTGAATTCATGTTTATTTGAATTATAAATGTATGATGATCCTGGCAGACAATATTCCTCCATGGAATATAAAGCTGACAGAAGGACGTGACTAACAAAGCTGTGCAGTTCTGCTCCACCAGTGACTAAGAACTCCTTGACCAAGCTGGGTTTTTTATATCATTTTAACCTCACTATCTTTGTTTTTAAAAGAATAACCCTCACTCCTGGCATCTAGTAGTAGTAGTAAATAATAGCTGCCTCAAAGAGCCATTGTGAAAATTCAGTGAGAAGAAGTCATTAAGTCTATCACCTTGCACCAAGTAATGAAGTATTTAGTACATATTAAATGTTGTTATGAATAGAATTGTTACATTAGATTATTTAGATTATAAGTAACAACTTTTACAGTGACTTCAGTTTTCCAAGGTTCTATGGAAAAGTGCTCTGTAACAACATCTTGTTGAAAGTATACTCGGTCACCTACACTTGTTTTTTTAAAGTGAGAAGTAATTTTTCTGTATTGGCTGTCAATGTCTTTTTAATACTTTTAATACAGCATTTCACATGAGCAATGTAAATTACTTGTAGCTGCCTATAAATGTTATCTATGTAAATAAAATTTATCAGCGATTTTGAAAGCCTATAACAATTCTGATATTGGAATAAGAGTAAACACCTATTTTTAATAAAAGGATAAATTTTTTATGCAGCTGCCCATTATGTCAAACTGATGCGTGTATATTCTCATTATAGTGATAATTATATTTACTGAATTATTTCAAGTGATATAGAACTTTCTGTTCTGGCTTTTGTTCTTTGATATGAAAATGTACCAGCCAACCTACCTGTTATGTATCCACATCCCCCTCAAGCACCATCAGCAGATAAGAATAATAGCAGAAGAAGATATCGGTTAAAAAGCACCAACAGAGAAAGGATAGAGAAACCCAGCGGTATGGCACTATTTCAATACTATCTGAAATCTGTATGTTATTCAGGGCAGTGGAATCTCTCTGCAGGTTGTAAATTTCAAAGGCTTATGATCAATTCATTTAAAATATAAATGTCTGTTCTGTAGGGATTATGGAAATCAAATTTCTGCAAAAGAATTGCTCTAGAGCCCTAACGAAGATTTGCTGGATTAAACAGACAGTACCACAGAAATAAAGGACTCCTTACTTTTACTGTCAAAGGCTGAATAAGCTTAGGTTTCTGTGTGTTATTTTTAATGGCCCGGATGTGATAAAGTTCTCACCTGCAGACTTCACTAAAATTGAACTTGGTTGTAATTTTTTCAGATTTAATTTATGTCATTCTTTTTAAAATTGGCTCCTTGATTCCTTGTTACACTCTCTCTCTCTTTATTTGGATGCTTTGTCATATGATATAATGTAGGTTAAAATTTAATCTCTGCACAACCAGCTAATTTATGTACTGGACTTGAGGCATGTGTATGTAGATTTGTGTATACATACACAAGTCTATCCTGAGTCCATTCCAGCAAGTATGTGTCAACATGTATTAGCACAATTTCTCAAAAATGTGAGACTCCTGGGCTGACTGAAGTCCAGGCTGCTAGCTTTCGTGTTATTTTTTATAAAATCTAAATAAGGAAAACTAATTCTGTGATAATGCCGGCATTCATTTTCATAAGGAGCTGAAAGAAAGAAATTAATTTATAAAGAGCTTCATTTAGTAAAAAATATATTTTTAAAAAATGTAGTCTTATATGGAAGCCAAGGAATAATATAAGACCTCTTATAACTCTATGGATTTTGGATTGTTTTTATCACATGTTATAAAACTTAAATGTAAGATATCCCTTTGCAGATACCAAAGAATTTTAAGATGAACCTGTGCAAAAGTTAAACTGAGTTCATCTTAAAACATGCTACTAAAAAACGAAAACTGCATGTAATCTATAGTCACCTCTCATTTGATTAAGAATCAAATCCAGAAGTATACCAAATTATTACCTTTCTTCAAAAAATTACTTTTCATAAATATTAAAATAGTAATAGAATGGAAAATATTTATTTCCATCAAGGCAGTTATTCAGGGGGTAATAGGAATGAAGATGAAGCAGCGACTGTCCTCCCCGCTGTGACTCAGCAGAGAGCAGAGACGGTGAACCACAGTGCTCCAGGACTCCTGCCTCCTGACCAAACAGGTTGATATTTTTACTGTTAATAAAATATAAGTATTTCAAACCCATTCATTTTGAAAAGTTGTGAAGCAGCCATTTGCTAAAATTTGCTAATTTTTGTAAGTTTCCTTTGTTAACCTTAATTTTATGTCAGACTTGAATGGATAAAAGAGTTTTTCTGAGATTAACACCACTGTTGCCCCATTCAGAAAGAACATTTAAAACTTTGAAGTGTTCTCATGACACTGATGCTCTCCCCCAAGACCATCTGGTGTTGCCTTTCTTCAGGCTTCTTTGTACATGGAGATGGTTGGGGCCACAGCACTGAGCTCATCAACCTATCTTGCCTAACAGGTGTGTGCTACTTTTACAAAGGCAAATTGTTTTTGAGCAAAGGAAAAGGGAAAATAAATGAAAATTGTTTGTAGTTTGTCAGTCTTATTTATGCAATGTTGAAACCTTCATTAAAATGTTAGGCACAATTAGTGTCTCTAGCATAAATCTGACTGTGTAGAAAAACTAATTAGATGTTTAGGTGATCATTCTTGCATTTATCTTGTTTGCTGCAATATTGTGATTACAGAGTAATTTACATATTTTCCTAAGAAAACGCATCAAAATATTCATTACAATTGATATGGTAATAGTTGAGGTAAAAGTACAAATTCCAAAAAAGCATGTGCTGGTGAGATAATTAGAGTTCATTTGGTGTGAAACACTCCTTTTACTTTGAATTTTTGACAGTTAGTATGTTTGGCAGTAGGTCAGACAAATTGTTTAATTTCGTAATAGAGATTCCCAGTATCTTCCTCCAGTTTCCTTCATGTATCTATGTACCTAATGCAAAACACTGGTTTCTATGACCTTTTCCAGTATTTTCAAAGCAATGACTATATATTTAATATATACACTGGTTGCCTAGCTTCATGCAGAAGGGTCTGTTGTCTAAAATAGGAGTGCCCAGTGAACTTGTGTATACCACCTGCTTGTAGCTACGCTGGCTCAGAGCCATCTGCACCCTTGGAGATGTGTTCACATGTAGTAGATTCAGCCTACTATTGGCCATAGACATACAGACTCTGTCTCTGAAACTATGAAAGATTTGTCCCTAATGAAATTTGTCTAAGAAGTACACATTTATCACCCTTTTGATAGGCACATCTTGTTATATGGTGGTAACCATATGAAAAATGGATGAGGACAGTTGTGATACTGTTTGTGTTCATGCCATCGTGTGTGTGTGTGTGTGTGTGTGTGTGTGTGTGTGTGTGTGTGTGTGGTACTAGGGAGTACAGCCAAGGCCCTGAGCTACAGTCCCAGCCTTTTATTTTATTTGTTTTTGGTTTTGTTTAGTTTTGGTTTTGTTTTAGTTGCTGAGGCTAATCTGAAATTTGAGATATTCTTGCCTCAGCCCCACAGAATGCTGGGATTACAGGTATATGTGACTATGTTTGGCCGTCAGTGTTATTTTTAGCAGATTTTTGGTTTGGTTTTGATTTTTGTTTTGCAGTATAGGTTTTAGAGTTGGAAAATCTTAGGTCTCTCTTGGATTCTTTTGTTGTGATCATAAATATAACAGGATTCAGGAGTCAAGTATGTTACCACACCTATACTATACATGTACACAACAAAATGTTTACCTTTGAAATAATACAGAAAAAAAGAAAATTTTAAGAAAAATAGATGAAATTGAGAAAATATTCAACATTTTTCGGTTATCATCCTAAAGAATAATGTAAGCATATTTAATGATATTTATCATATAGATTTATCCTTCCAAATTGACTGTATCACAGTTGTAAAATCTATCTCTGTGTGGTGTGAAAGATTAAAGATTTTTAAAAACTTGAAAAACTACATCTCAACAGTAGTATATAGTTGTTAAAGAAAACAAATTTGCAGAAAGTCTTCCATGTCAAAACATTCTCTCCTAAAATTAAAGCTAAAGGCATATTTCCTAGGGGTTTCCTAATACTTGAAAAGTTTACTCAATTTAGGCTATGAATTGTACTGTTTCAGTCAGTAGAATAGAGAAAAACAGACTTGACGACCTTATCATGGCTGTCTGCCGTCATGATTTGTAAACCAGACAATGACCAGAAATTTTGTTTCAAGAATCTTATTAAAGCACATTGGAGGCTGAGGCAGGAGGATTGCTGTGGCTTGAGGCCAGCCTGGGCTACAGAGCAAGACCCTGTCTCCAACAACAAAAAAAGGAAGTTCATTAAGAACTGTCACCATCTCCTGGTAGCAGTGTTCAGGGATGAAAATAAAATTTTTTAAAGCCAATGACTGCATTAAGGGCTGACAGGGTCAGCAGATAGATTACTTTCCCTATAGAAGGGAAAACTCCAAATTACTAGGCCAAGAAGCTGAATAGTAAGGAATTTGTTTAGGATGTAGAGAACATGGGACAATGCTTTAGACAAAAATGTATGTCAAGTAAATTCCATAAAGGGGTAGTAGATATTAAGAAAAAGAGCAGCATAACAGCTTCCCTTGAAGTAAGCAACTCTAAGATAGATTAGTTTAGGGGTAAACATTACCTACCCTCGGTGTAGGGAAACAAAAAAATGAAAGAATGTAGACAGACATGCCCTCTCAAAGGCAGTAAGCACAGTGAGCTTAAAATTCTGTAATCAATTTATGGATTATTAAGAGGGTCTCTATAAAGAACTTACTATCTTCCAGCTATTAAAAGGAAATATTAGTAACTCAACTCCTTTTAAATTCATAATTTTTTTCCTTCAGTAATGTGAAATTAATGAGGTTGTGCCATAAAGAACTTACTGCAAGACAGGTGATAATTATTTCAGACTTATAACTTTCCTGGTCACTGTTTCAACTCAAATGGCGAAGTGCAAATGAGTTGCCTGTAGTTGGTGCGGCTGGGGCCATAGCTCAGTGGTAAGAGCCCCTGCCTAGGAAGCCCAAGGTCCTGGGTTCGATGCCCCAGCAAGCACCACATAATAGCTGGAGGAGGTAGCACACACCTGTAATCCCAGCACTCAGGATGCTGAGGCAGGAGGATTATCTGGGTTCTAGGATAGCTGTGGCTACGTAGTGAGTTCAATACCAGCTTGGACTACAGAGCCAGACCATGTCTTAATAAACAAATCAGAGATTGATCCATGGGTTAAATGTTTATCAGGCCACAAAATGGTGTTACATTGCCTACCTTGGCTTCAGCCTTATTTGATAAATCTCCATTTCAACAAGAACTTTTAAGCTAACTGCCTATCTAAGGTATCATTCTTATGGAACACTTCTCTAATTTTTGTTTGCTTTCTCATGTCAGATGAGTGGATATTTCCTGGAAATGATCATGTTCCTCCCTCAGCATCTGGCAGACAGACTCTTCTGGTTGACGACTCCAGCATCGCCTCACACCTGGGGCTACAAATCAGCAAGGACAGTGAAATAGACCAACAGGCAGAAGAAACACAGATTGTTCCAAAGGATATTTTCACTTTTTCATCTAGACCACGATCCGCACCTCATGGAAAGGCTCAGAACATGTCCCCAGAGGAGTGTTCATGTATTTTAGATCTAAAAGAGGACAACAGCATGAAAAGAAGAGACACCAAATTGGAGGATTATTTTTATGGCGATGACAGCAGCGAAGAGGTATGTTGCTTGATAAGCAAAATCATCTCAAATCACAAGGTGTCCAGTAGCTCCACTGAGCACTAAAACTGGTTGCAATGAGAAAGGGGAAGTGACTGCTATTTATAAAAACCACAGCAGATTGCTTTGTCAGTCAATAGTTCCATCAGGTTGCTATGGTAACACTAACTTGCTGCTTTTTTATTATCAACAGCCAATTTTCATTTTTAGTTATGGAAACCAGGTTTTGGCTTGTTTTTATTTTTTAATCTTTTGTCTCACAAAATGAGAGAAACAATATACAATTTAGTTCCGTGATTGTAAGACACTAAGAACACAGTGTTCTGGATCTCTGGGGAAGTTGGGTTGCAGTTGCTAAGCATTCTGAGTGGATGGTTTTCTGACTTCCTCGTTCCCCAGCCATCTTTTCACCTTAGACCTATTAGGACTCATTATTTTCCATATGGTCTCAGAATTTCAAGAATTGTGCCAATTAAAGTCTGCATAATGAATTATAACTTAGTGCTGGGGTTTGCCTTACAGGAGCCATTCTATTTGCAATCATTTAGAATATAAATGTTATGAATTAGTAAATTTATGAGAAATTTTAAGACCTTGTAGAAAACCAAACTGAATATACTTTGGAAATATTTATTTAGAATCTACTAATAATACTTTGTGGTAACTTTTCTCCATCAGAAATAAACTTAATGTGTGAAATTTTTTTAGCTTTATTTGTAATGATAGCTATTTGTATTTGCAGGAAAATAATTATTTTAAGAGCAGAAGATAGTCAAGATAAGGTCTAGTAAAACTATACAGAACATTTGATGTAGAGATGGTACAAATTAGAAAAATGTTTTTATGTGTGCTTACAAACCTTTTTAAAATAACTTTTAGAAATTTTTTTAACAGTAAGATTTGATTAAGTCCATAGCTTCCACCCTCAGAGGCAGTTGAGAATCTGGTGGGATGCTTTAGGAAGTGATTATGGGTTTTCACAACTTTTAATGAGTTTCTTCAGCAAAGTATGGGGAGGATTCTTTTTCACAACATCCTCGCTTCTGAGTGTGATAAAGCAATTAGTAAACCAAACATAGAGCTACTACATGCCCCTTTATACATAAGAGGCTCATCTTATACTAGCATTTTAAATATTGTTGGGCATCTTTGTCTCTCCTATCCTTGTTGTGGTTTGGATCTGGAGTGTCCCCCAAAAGTCTCAGGTATTTGGATGCTGGGGAGTACTTACGGAACCATGTGCTGTTACTAGGGCCTGGTTGGAAGGGGCAGAACAATGGGACTTAACCCTGGAAGAGGCAAATCACTGGGACAGGATCTGGAAGAGTAAACCCTACTTGCACCTTCCTCTCTCACTCTCCTTCCCATTGCCATGCCATGAACAGCTTTCCTCCAGCTACACCTCCGCCTTGTGCTTCCACCATTGCCAGCCACCCATGAATGGACTGAGACCTACTGACACTGTGAGCTATAATTAATCTTTTCTCCCCTAAGTTGTGGGTGTTAGGTATTCTATCCCAGCGATAAGAAAGTAGCTAAGACGACTCTTAAAAACATTAGTCTGTAAAAACTGCAAAAAAAAAAAAAGTCTTTATCATCTAGTAATATCACCACCCCAGCCAACAATTCTTCTGGAGCATAAATTGGTTAATCTGATCAGTTAATTTATAGCCTTTTATCAACAGAACAGACATTCATGCATGTTGTATTTCATTTAACCTGACTTACTCTGGTTGTGGAAATTTTATAGTAGATAGGAAACTATGCAGGAAAGATTAAGAGGAAATGACCCATTAAATAGCACCACAGGAGGAGCTTACCCCTCCCACCTGCACAGAGGGTGATCTTGAGAATGAGCAGTCAAGCTTTGGGAGAAGATGAAGTGCACCAGCTCAGAATGTTTAAATTTGGTATTATTCTATGTACTTTATTTTGCTGCTGGCTACTCTACTTTTGGCACCCATTAGTGTTTGTTGTGTAGACATGTGTAACATTTATTGCCAAATACATGAAATTGTAAAAAATTCGTTATACATTGTCCAATCTCTCACTGACATAGCAGGCTGGCCAGCCCTATGCTGTGACTGTCAACACAACCAGGCACATATGGCTGAGTCTGTAACGGGACCATCTTCTTGCTGACCCCAGCCTGTTCACCTTCAGGTGGAGCCTGTGAAGAGTGGCAGCCAAGGAGGCAGGTAGAATCCTGGCCATGTTAATCAAGCTTTTGGGCTGCTGTTCGAAAGACTAACAAAATACAAACCAAACTACAAAAATTAGGCAACAACAATGCTGCAGTATTAACAAGTTCCAGAATTTGTAATGATCTCTCTCTACTAAATTGATTTTCTTTTTAGTTTTATGTTTTCTTTTCTTTATGGTCATTTCTTTATCTGTAGGATAACTTTTCCCATTTACTGATTATAGGAAATTGGATTTGAAGAAAAATCAGTTTAGTAAATAAACATCCTCGCCACTAGTTGCACTCTTAGTTAACTTCTTTGTTGCTGACACATAATACCCAGCACCTACAACTTAGGTCACAGTTTGAAGAGATTCCACTCATGGTCAGCTGGCAATGGCAGATGGATGTAGCAGGGCATCTAACTAGAGAAAAGCTGTCCATCCCATGGTAGACGTGAAGCAGAGGGCAAAAGGGAGGGCAGAGCTAGCATATACCCTTCCAGGCCATCTCCCAGCAGTCCACCCTTCTGGCTCAAGCCCCAGTGATCCACCCTTCTGATGAGGCCCCACCTCTCAATAGCACAGGAAATCCATGGATTCATTCCCAGGACTGAATCACCTTCCAAACACAGTTTTGGGGGCATCCCAGATCCTAGCCATTACAATTATTTAAGAATGTTGTATTCCTAGAGTAACATAATAATGAATATGGAAAAGCAATGTTATCTTATAAATAATGGTGGGCAAGTGGGTAATATTCATATTATTTATTATACTCAAAGCTTATAACATATAATTAAATGACTACAGTTACACTCAGTATTTTATAGGGAAATTCAGTAGTAAATTCAGTAGTATATAAACTAAGGAAAAGAAAATCATTTTATTACAATAGAAAGCACACGTTCAGTAGCAAAAGCTAATTTAAAAAGCATTAAGCAATTATTATTTTTGTAACTTAAATTGCTAATAATTAATTCATATCTGAAATCTTAGTGTAAAAGCCACAGAAGTATGATTTTTTGCATATGCTCTCGTCTTACTCTTTGCCTAGTGTATATTTTATTCCCTAAGCTATCATATACACTTATGCCTGGTATTCAATTAATTTTGAAATAGTACTTCTTATTGAAAAGCACATATATTTCTATAAAATATATTTCATATTAAGCCATGAAATCAAAACTACCATGTAAAATAGTTTTAGGAAAGCTATTGAAATAAGGTTGTCTTTCACACTATCACAGCATTTGAAACAAAAAACATACTATTGTTACTGTGTTGTGTTTTATGTCATTGTTTCCAACATAGCTTCTCGTATATGCACCTAGTTTGTAACTCAAAATAGTTAACATTCTTTTTTTATTATTTACCTAATTTGATTTTTAATCTTGAAATACAATACTATCACTTAACCCCCAAATATCTGTGTATCATATTATGAAGACATTTAGAGGGCTGTCCACTTTGTCTCATATGAGATGTGATCAAACCATGCAATGAACATTTAAATTTTTGAAAAATATTACAATAAAAGACACATTTCCATCAATTCCCCACCCTTTAAATCCATTTGCTTATCCCATCATCCTTGCCACTTTCTAAAGCAGTTTAGAAATTCATCTTAGTGTCTTTACAGTGTTATTTATCCAAGGCACATTTGTGCAACATTGATTGTGTTTGTTATCAAGATCTGGTACCAGGCAACTTCTTGCTCTTTGCCAAAGCAAAAATGACCACCAAAGGTGAATGTTTTAAATTAGTTCAGAACATCGAGGCAGCTCAACTAAAGACATCTATGAATAAGGACTTCTCGAACTACTTCAGAGTGGCCAAGAGTGATGGGACAAACAAGATTGAAGCAAAGGGTGGTAAAGGCGAAGTGCCTTCTACTGTAATGAACGCTTTTATACACTCACTGTATGTTTTATTTTACCTCATGTCGCAGTCCAGGCTGCAATATTTGCCTCTCCCCCCACACTGTCCATATTTGGACATGAAATGTGTGGACTGTCATGTTCAGATTATCCAGGAAGTCTTCATATCAGCTCCTCATCTAGCCATATGGAAGTCTATAAAAGACAAATGTACATACAACAAATTAAAAGGCTCATTTTGGTTCTTTCTCCCAACTTTTCTGATGTTGCTGCTTTCAAGGTATTTTTGGCACTCAGTTATTTAATTTTATATTTTTCTCTAATAGTATATATTTTTTATTATACTGTAAACCACTTACCTTTGCATGGATAACTAGTGATTTTAAATTGCTATCTCACATACACCTGTCCACACACAATGAAGAGAATCTTTAGGGGCTGGAGGAATAGCTCAGTGGTTAAAGTGCTTGCCTATCCAGTGCTAAGTGCCCGAGTTCAATTCCCCAGCACCACTTAAGCTAGGCATGGTGGTGCACTGGGGAGACTGAAGGCCAGCCTGGACTCCACAGCGAGTTCAGAACCAGCCTGTGCTACAGAGCAAGACCCTGTCTCAAAAAACAAAAACAAAAAGCAAACAAACAAAAAAAGATTCTTTAGTCCATTACTTACATTTTTGTGTAACCTTTAAAAGCTTTTAAATGGTAGTTCATGTGCTGGAAAAAGTGGAAGAACTCTTTCATTTAATATTGTGCTTGCATTTCTATTCCTGCATTTTGTGAATCGCAACATGGCACATTCTCTGTGCCTGCCGGGAAATTTAGTATTCTGTGTGAGCAATCCTTTCAGGCTGTTCATGGCTATGTGTCTTTATTATTACCTGTTGAAGCTCTTCTCTGAAAGCTCCCCAAACCCCTCGGTACCTGTGACATGTGTGCACATTGTTGTGGCCCCATGAGGAAGATCATAAAACATTTGTCTGCTGAGACTCTACCATCCTACCAATTCTGTTGGAAGATAGATACCTTGCAGATGTGTAAGCAGAGCCCTTGAGCTATCACAGCATTTGAAAGAAAGGAATTTTTGCAAGAAATTTTAAGTGTTGTCAGTGTCAAAAGAGCATAAAATTTAATTTCTTGAAAAATATTATTCATCTTGAATAATTAGAGAAGATTCTTCATTTTCCTGAAATAGTTATATGCTGATGTTCACCATCCAGCACAGTCCTGTAACTTCTGCTATTATATGATTTTTAAGTATAAAGTATCATTGGTTACAAGTAAAGATGTTTATAGAAACAGTTTAGCCAATCCCTTTCATGAGTAGGCATGCTACAGGTTAGTTGCCTGTTAAGAACCGCCACATCTTCCTTCGATTTTATTTATTATCTAGTAAAATGCATTCTAAGACACTACTGTCATACAATTAATACCATAAGTACATCTTTGTCATTCAGAGAGAATTTTATTACTTTCATAATTTCCTATAACATTCAAGAAATAGAGGACTTCTTGGACATGGTTGTTATGAACACATTTAAGATATACTTAAGTGGTCAGTCCTGTTATTATGAAGAAATATGTTAGTTTTTCATTCTGTTATGACTGCCCCCAGCTGTAGCATAAGTATACCTATAGTGCCCCTGCCACTTGCTAGTACTGTTACCCAACTAAAATCATACACTTGAAATGTTAGGCAAAAGTAAGAACTTATGCTGCCTCTATCTCAACTCCAGATTCCAAACCTGCAATCGAAGGTGTGTTCAGAACATCACAAATATATTTTGTTATAGAACTTTTAAAATGCAATAGAAGACTTTTTCATGGTAGAATGAATTAAAACTCAGTTGAAATATATATAAATAAGATCATCTTCTTTTAAAAAGGCTAAAAGAAAATTCTCTCTTGACTCATTCAATGTTTGAAGTTGTGATACAAAAAGCCTGGGTCCCATCTGTTCCAAGAAGGTGGCCCTCAAGAGTCATTAAAATTATCTTTTCAAAATTACAACTCAGCAAGAGCAATCCATATTGAGCATCCTGAAATTATTGTCCAAATGCCCACCTGTGTGTCCTTTGAAGAAATGTAGTTCAACAGAGAGAGTCCAGGCTCCTTAGGGAAATCATTCTCATCTTCAGCACGTATATGCTACGCTACAGTTAATCAGGCAAACTCTATTGATGATCGTGGTGCTGGGATATGATTGAAAAGTTAGCCAACAAATGTTTCTGCACCAGAAAACGAGCGGTTCAAGAGATTTGGGGTGTTTAAAACAATACATTAAGTTAAATGAAAAGCATGCTGTACTTGTTCTTCTGAGAAATAAATGAACAAATGACCGGAGTGTGAGAATGGCGTGACAACTTCTTTGCCACCTGACAAATTATACTCAATTGCTCTACAGATTTTCAGTAGATAAATGATAAACCAAAGGCGAAAAAAAGTGGCTGGTTTTCAGTCATATTATAATACTAACTTCTTATGTATGCAAAACTGTATATAGGTTATATGGAAAGAAACTAATCCAAAAACATGTAAAACCCAAATGAATTACATATGTGAATTCAACAGACAACACCTATACTTTATAAAAACAGACAAAAACATTGCTAAAGAAAAGAAAAAGATCCAGGCATGGTGGCATATGCCCGAAATCCCAGTAGTCTGGGAAACTGAGTCAGAATTGTTACCAGTCAAAGCCTGTCTCAAAATGCAAACATAAAAAACGGTGTGAAAGCCCTGGGTCCAATCCCCAGTACAGCATGCACACGCACACACGTGCGCACAAAATAATTTTTTTAAAGTATGTTTTTTCCAGTGCCCGCACATAGTAAATACCATATCTTTTCCCCATTCATTAACTCTCCCAAATGAGAAACAGACCCAATTCAATCAAAACATTCATTAGATTTAAGGTTATACACACTTCCTTGCCTTCTGAGTCATCCCAATACCCTTTTCTGAATCTGGAAAAAGGCACAATTAGTGATTCTGGAGCACCCAAGGTAAACAAATTTTTTGTATCCTCTCCAGATTTTATTTTCGTTTTTCATACACCGTCACTAGCATGGAAACGTATTACTGTGGAAATATGCTCACTGGGGTACGCAACTAAATCCATCCTCTTCTCAGCTAATCTCCAAACAAGGATATAACTTAAGAAAATTGTGAAATGAATATGCCCATGTACATACTCATGAATATTTCCCTGTATGTAATCACTATTCTTTCCTGGCAAAGAAAAATGTTTTATACCTGGATCAACCACTGGAAGGAAGAAAGGGCTATTCTCTGATGCACTCCAGGTACAAAAAAAAATAAACTTACTAAATGAAATAGTTTTATGAGGTTTTCCGAATGACGCCATAAACATTTTGTTCTCCACACAGTTCTTTAAATTTATATAATAGTGTATTTAAAACTTTTAAAATGACCTTTCCTACCTTCTACCTCATGATAATATTACTTTTGTATCTTCTACCTGCCATTGGACTTCCTATATTAAATTTATTTTTAACCATTACATAAAAACATAAACATACTAATAGGTTACCACGTGATATTTTGATACATATATACACTGTTTAATGTTAAAGTCAGGTTAAGTCTGTCTCCCCAAACCTTTACTATTTCTTTACGTTGAATGTTTTAAAACCCTTTCTTCTTCTAGCTTTCTGCAGTATAGTAGCACATTATTGATATGTAGAGTTGCTGTATGATGTGGTAGCCTACCAGAACTAATCGCTGCTCTCCCACTTCATGCCCTTCTTGATGCGTGTCCTTCCTACCTGTGTATCTTCTAGAGCTCCTCCAAAATGCCATTCACATAGCAGGCGCCTAATAAATATTTATCAAACTTTATTACAAAGCTCTTAAGATCTGCCTATGCCATATGAAAAATACATTTACATTACTTTATTATTATAAAAATATGATAGAAATAAATGAGTAGAGAACCTTTCAAGCATAAAATTTCCACTGACAGTTATAAAATGAATGATTTTTTAATTAAGAAGAGAGCACTATGTAGCAGCCAGATCGAATTTAAAAACATCTATTCTGATTCCACCAACTAAAGCTTAGAAGATGTTTGCTGTATTATCTATATCTTCTTTAGATCTGACTAAACTTTGATTCTTTTGTGTGTTTATGAAAGGAAAATTACAAGACTCAACACTTCACTCTCTACTGACTTAAAACAGTGGGCAATGTTTAGGTGTCTCTGGCACTCTTCGCTTTCTGCTGAAAGGCAGGTTCATCAACCATATGGGCGTCCTCAGGGTCTCAGAGCAGCAATGAAGGATGAGCTTGCCCTAGAAGTGGCTTGCAGCACAAAGGGTTGTCACATGCCTGCATTTAGGGCGATGTAGAGGCGGTGGCAAGGACAGAAATATTTGCCACCAAGTCATCATTTTTTCTTCACCCTATGTGGTACTCTGAAAGAAGTTTATCATTTATAAAGTACATATAAAGCTGCCCCAGGCAAAGTTTAGGCCCTAATGAGTATCAAGAAGAAATGTTCATAAAATATCTTTAGTTAGTCTACAGTTCTCATTCTTTATTACAGATAGACAAACTATTTCTAAACAGAGGTTTTAAAACCCAAGTTTGAGAGTACAGTTGTCTGCTTACCCTAACTACTTCCCACAAAAAGAAAAAACATCATCATGTGAAGGGGTTAGTGTCTCAGTTTCTTTCTCATTATCGGGACAAAATACCTCATATCCACAACTTTAGGGAAGAAATAATTCATTTTAGCTCACAGTTCCAGAAAGTCACAGTCCATTCACAGGTGAACAGCTGGGAAACTGTGGAATCACATGGTGAGGCTGTGGCTGGGCCCAGGTTCAGAGCTGGAACTAGAGGCAGAGATCCTCACAACATGGCAGAACTAAGCCAAACTACCCTTCCAGGTCAAGCTCCAAGCATCTGCCCCTTGCAGCCAGGCCCCACTTCCCAACAGTACGCAGTATCCATAGGTACGTGAGGTTTTTGGGGGACACTCCAGACCCAAACCACAACAGTGAGCAACCTCAGTTTCCACTTAAGTGGATTCCAGAGTGACTAAGTATGACATTTTCTGGCTTTGTCATGCCAATTTGAATGCTAAAATCAATCTGGCTTCTCCCTCTTTAACACAGGAATGTCTACATTTTTAATACCAGTGCAGTAGTCCCCTGATTGACCTGCCTTACTACCATCTGCACACGCCATCCTAATACCCCAAGAACAATATCAACAAGCTGCACCCTCTCCTTCTCCTTTGGGTCATGGTGGCATTGCCCAATTTCAAATCACATGATAACTCTATTCTGCCTTCAAGATAAAGTTCACAAACACAGATGCCAGAGATTGTGCCCTGATCTACTGTTATACCTGCATGTCTCAGAGCAAGACCTGGCCAGTGATAAGGAAGCGAGGGAACGAACCTTGGTAGATCCTTTTTCACTGAGAGCTCTGATAAATCTCCTTTGTTCTGTGCCTAACCTACAGCACTCTCTCACACCTGTGCATATGCGTCACTTGGTTGAAAGGGAAATTTCACCTTTGGTGCAGATCTTTCTGTTGAATCTGTGCAATGCCAAATATTCAGGAAGAAAGTAAACATTCCTTACCCAAATTTTGTGTTTTTAAATACCAAACTTTGGTAATAATTGGATGTTTGTTTTTGTTTAGCTATAAATGAGAAGGCAAAGGTAAACCTACTGAAATTGGATGTTAAGATAGATACACATAGTCTGACACCAAAGAATGCTTTTATAAAATGTATTCTGCTTAGCACTCGCTTATTTACTATGTCCTTAAATAAAAAATAAAGTTGGAAAAATCTACCATAAGTATATATAATCATCACACAGTTATTCCTATAAATGTATCATATAGCATGAAAAATTTTTATCATAAAAATGTGCTATCTTACAGCATAAAATAGCACCATATTTCTCTTTTCTAGTATTTATCTTCATGCCCATAGATTTTGTGTATGTAATTTCTTTTTCTCAAATATTAAAATTTTAAACTTTGCCTTGCCATGGACAATCACAGAACTAACTATATACTTGTAGGATTCTTCTAGTTTTCACTTGCAGATTTATAAGCAATTGTATTTAAGATGACATGCAGATTTTGCAGAATATGATTCTAAGGGCTGGAAGAATAGCCCAAAAGTTATAGTGCTTGCCTTACTGGGCTCGGACTTGGGATCCTCTTATGTCAGTCTCCAGGATTACAGGCACGCAGTACCATACCTGGCTTAGAAAAGTACTTTATAAAATGTGTTTTATTATCTGTTACCTTTAAACAATAAAAAATCCTGACAATAAGGCAGAAATGCTCAGCTAGACCCCCTTGTACATAGATGACCATTTCCTCATTGAAATATACTAAAGACCATAAATTGTAGTACTTTCTCTTCCCATAGAGAGTTAGCTTATCAGGAAATCAAAGTATATAATTCCTAAACATTTTAGGTAATTTTCTGAACTATCTCTTAAATGTTTTCTTGTTGTATGTGGGCAAAAAAAAAAAAAAACATATGTATATGGCTTGTCCAGACCAGATACCACTTAGCAGGACTTTTTATCAAATGATCCATACATATTTATGTTCCTAATGTTTGTCTTTGCAGGTTATATATTGTAGACTTATTCACAGAACATATGAGTTTACTTACAAATTATTTACCATAAGTTTATGCTCAAAATTGCTTTTATTTTGTTCTTCAATGTAAGGTTACCATAGTATTCTGCATTCCCCAGTCCCAACAACTAGTCCTTCAGAGTTAGCTTAGTTAACATACTTAGCACACTGGAAGACTGCAAGGCAGACAAGTAAAGGAAATTAAAAAGTGCTTCCACAAGAGTCCTTCCATATTCATGGACTGGAAAAAGTCATATTGGTTAAACAGTGGTATTACCAAAAGTGATTTAGATAGATTCACTGCAATCCCCATCAAAATGCCAGTGACATTCTTCCCAGAACTAGGAAAAGAAATCTTAAAATTCATGTGAAAGTATAAAAAAAAAAAACCTCAAATAGCCAAAGCAGTCTTATAGAAACCAAGAAAAACTGAAAGTATCATGATACTTGCTTTTAAGATGTGCTAAAGAGCCATAGAAACAAAAGCAGTATGATAGTGACATGTAGACAGACATACAGATCGATGGAGGAGAATAGAGTACCCAGAAATAAACCCATCCACGTATACCCAGTTAATACCTAACACAGATGCCAAAAACATACATAGAAGAAAAGACAGCCTATTCAAAAAGCAGTGCTGGGAAAACTGGGTATCACATGCACAAGATTCAAACTTGACCCCTATCTCTCAGCCTATGCAAAAACCAAATACTCCATTCAATCCAATGATGCCCCTTTTGGGCATCTTTCCAGAAGAGTTAAAAGCAAGATATAACAGAGATACATGCACACCCAGGCTTATCGCAGCACAACTAACAATAGCTAAATTGTGAAAGATGCTGAAATGTCTGTCAACAGACTACTGGATACAGAAAATGTTGTATTTGTACATAATGGAGTACTATTCCATAAAGACATATTGATTCAAGGATTTGTAGGTAAATAGATGCAACTTGAGACCATCATGCTTGTGAATTGAATCAGACTCAGAAGGTTAAATATTTTATGCCTTCTCTATTAGGAGAAACCCAGAAAAAGACAATTTATAGAATCAAATGAGTGAGATATTGGGAATTGGGGACAGGTGAAGGAAGGAGGAAAAAGGGCAAGAAGGGAGAGGGGAAGGGATTGTGACGATACTGCGATATGTATGTGCACAAAATTCTCGAGCCTAATATAACCATGCCGTGTGTGTGTGTGTGTGTGTGTGTGTGTGTGTGTGTATCAATAAAAATGGGGGAAGACCAACTCTGACACTATTAAGAGAGAACATAGAAGCCCTTGAAGATCCTAGTGCAGGCAGAGATACTGTGGAGAGGGCTCCGAAAGCAAAGGAAGGAAGCAAAGGCAAGAAATGAGAAGTGAGATTACATCAATGTACAAAGCTTCTTCACAGCAAAAGAAACTATATACAGGGTGAAGAAAAAACTTTTTCAATGGGAGAGAACACTTGCCAGCTATTCATCTGACAGAGGGTTTTAGCCAACCTATTTAAATCAAAACACTAAACAATAAAAAACAAGTAATCCAGTTTTAAAATGAGCAAATGATCTGAGTAGACACTTCACAAAAGAAAAAACACAGAGGGCCAGTGACTATGAAAAATTCTCAATATCATTAGCCACCAGAGAAATGCAAATCAAAAGCACAATGCTAAATGCCACATTATCCCAGGAGGATGGCTGTTATTTTAAAAATTAAACAAAAATAGCAGATGCTGGCAAAGATGTAAGGGGAAGGGAACTCTTAGTACGGTTAGTAGAGATGTAAGCCAGTGCAGCCACCATGGAAAACATTATGGGGTTCCTCCAAAAACGTAGAACTACCATGTAACCCAGCTATCCCATTCCTCAGGTCACATCTGAAGGAAATGAAGTCAGCGTGCAAAAAAAGTTACTGCATGTCTGTGTTCATTGCAGCACTTTTCAAAGTAGCCAAAAAGAAGATCAGTCTTGGCGCCCAAAAATAGATGAGTGGATACAGTAAATATAGTATATACACAATGGAGTATTATTCAGCTATAAAGAAGAATGAAACCCTATAATTTGCAAGAAAATGAATGGAACTGGAGGATATCGTATTAAGCAAAATTAGCCAGTTACTGAAAGATGAATGTCTCATATTTTCTCTTGTATATGGAAAATAACAGGAAAATAATAAAAGCAGATATAACTTCAGGAGAAAAAGGTGCCTCCGCAAAAGCATCAGAAAGCCAGAATTCCTTGGTGAAGCAAATGGATAAATTTTAAAAAATTACTAGCTCTGTAGAAGAACAGAGCCATCAGAATGTACATGAATGTACATGTGTACATACAATTGGATTTATTAAACTGTCTTACATTAGCAGAGTCTGATAGGCCCCCATGGCCATCTACAGACTAGAGAGCTGAGGAAACTAGAAGCTGCTTAATCTAAGAAACTAGAAGCTGCAGAACAAGAGGAACTAATGATGGAGCTCCCAACCAAGTCCAGAGGCCTGGACACTTGCTGGAGAGCTGCTGGTGCAAATTCAAGTTCAAAGACTTAAGAGTCTGCAGTGTGATCTCCGCAAGCAATGGCAGCAGCAAAAAAAAAGTGCCTACTTGCAGATGCATCCAAGCTAGCACCTCTCCACTTTTTGTCCCTTCTCACAGCCTGTTGGGTAAAACTGCCTGCGTTCGGAGCAGGTCTTTCCCTTCTCATTTGGCTAACATACGTGCCAGTCATCTAGGGAAACACCCTCACAGTCACAACAACTTCCTGGGCAGCTTTCAAGCCAGTCAAGTTGACAGCCAGTATTAACCACCATAAATGAGCTATTGCCCACCACTCCTTTCTCCCCCAGGAAGAAGGTGCAGATCCTCTCAGATAATGCCAGATCTCCTTATCAAAGCAAAGGGCCTAGCCTACCATCCCATCAACTGCCAACTTCCATAAACAAACTTCACCAAAAGAAACCTCAGAGCAGCAAGGGAGGGATGTGTGAGTTGAGACGGGTCCCTGGAATGTCTCTAAGTGGCTTCATTATGTTTTACATATGTGGGCAGTATCTCCTGCTGCGTTCCGTTCTGTTCCACACCACACACATTTTGAGCAGTATCTATTTTTCATTGGGATGATAACTAATGCATTTTCTTTCCTATTCAGATGTGTTTCGGTTCAGCAACAGCAGCTGTTAAAAAGAGTATAAGAGTATATTGCACATCCCAAGGATAATGGAATGCCTCATGTTTTTAATGAGAAAGATAATTATGTAGTTTTCATCATAATAGTTATTTTTTATTTCCCAGTTACTTCCCATAATTTTAGTTATCACTGCCTGCAAATTATAGATGAAGATCTTATTTTCAAGCCAAAAGCTTTCCAGTAAAATTGACAGATTTTCAATAACAATCTACATTAGGAACCATAAAAACATCATTATTCTATTCACTTTCTGGTCTCTTTGCGGCAGTTCCACAAATAATAAATGATGTGAGTGAAGGTTAACAGTGAAACAGTGTCATCAGATAAATCCCTAGGCTAGTGTGGTGGCTGCATTATGTCCATCACATTGATTTTTCTCCTTTCTGTGTTAGTACTTTACCTCCTCCATTTTCCCATAAGCTGCACTTACAAACAGAAGAACAAATGAGGTTATGCAGTACGAATGACATTTATAGCCCATTTTTAAAACATTAAGGATTTTCTTCATGCGTCATGTCCCAAGTATTCTCTATATATTCAATAATGTTAAGTTTTGGTTCAGTTATGTTTTAAGCATTTTAAAGCAAATTATTGCCTAGCAAAGGTAATATACATATGCATGTGCTTCATTATCATTGACAAAATAGAAGTAGCCAGTATCTTCTGGACATTGACTTGTGCCTGTCACCATTCCCACCCCCTTTTCCATGAAGTATTTCATTTCATCCCCACAAAGCTTGTAAGAAACAGTCATTATCCTCATTTTTGGATGAGGAAACTGACATTTAGAAGGATACCTATTGATTAAGATATTGCTTAGTGAAAGAGGCCTAGTTTAAACCCAGATTGTGGAACTCTGAGACCACTACCCATATACAAGACACTACACTGCATAAATGTGTGTTAGGTCTTATAAAAAGAATAGTCTCTTCTCAAGAAACATCCAAAGATAAAAGCCACAAGTCTGTTCCTTTTTTTTTCTGTCATGTGAATGCGTGCTTGCATGTGTGTGCGTGTTCATGCATGCACGCATAAGAAAATACTAAACCTAGTGAAAGTGGATGTGTTTGTCTTTACTGAGAGTGAAAGCTATCACTAACTTTGTTGTTTTTCCTTTTAAAAAAAATTTTAAAACAAAAAAAAATAGTTGTTTTCCTACCTAATTATATTTTGATTTCTGTGGTTGTGATAATGAATTGGAATGTAGCTAATAAACTAGCCTCCTAGATTTATCCTGTGATGTTGTGTTACGGTACTGTCCAAGACAGAACCAAGCCCATCTTCAGGAAGCATCCCAGTCATGCCCCCTGCTTTCTTTGCTACCACCTTCTCTTTGTAGTTTTTCGTCCTATGTCTACAAACAGTTGTTTATTCTTAATCTTTTTATTTTCCTGTAGAAGTGAAACCAAAGCACACAAATAACTTGAAGTACCTGGCCATTCCACAAGGAAGCACAAACCTTAAAAACAGTGTTTCATATATGTCTTAGTCACTTCGTCATTGGGACACAACTTAAAAGAAGAGAGATTTATTTTAGCTCACAGTTCAGAGATCTCAGTCCACACATGGTCAGCCTACAGTGGTGCAAGGGCCTGTTGCCTGAAGTGGAGGAAAGCAACTCATGGCAGGTAGGAAAGGCAGAGAGAAAAGGAAGAAAGTGACAAGAATGTGGCCTTTCAGGTCACGCCCCCAGTGAGCCATCCCTTTTGAACAGAATGTGAGACTTGGGGGGCAGGGGGAACATATTAGGTTTAGACCATAACAGTATAATACCAGAGAATACCAAAAAGTAGAGAGATTAGAGTTTAGAGAGAGAGTCACAGACTTGACTGTCACATACTGTCTTCATTTAAAAGTGAAGGTACCTTCTAGAAACTGTTTGGATTATTTCAGGAGATATTTTTTAAAGTTGCTCAGAGAAAATTACAAGGCACAAAGTCTCTTCTACTTCATAGCAACCCTATTAGAAGTTACTGTTCCATTTTACAGCTAAAAAGACAGCTTCAACGGAATGGGGGCTGGGAGATAAGGAGCTCGACCTCTAGCTTTGCTCTTCACTTTGGCCTCCGTGGCCTCAGTATCAAAACGCAGACTGATAGAATTGTATCTGTAACTGCTCACATGACCTCTACAATCTGTTGTTCACATTTACGAAAGCGACCACCTTAGTTTTAAGTCTATAAAACTATTGAAGGCATAAAGCAGTCACCTGTTTCCAAGTGAAATTACAATGGGAATGGAGTGTTCTTCCAGAGAAGGTGTCTTTTTAAAAATAAGTTTATACTCAGATTGAAAAGGATTGTAATAGTCACCATTCTCCACACTTCATATTGGCAGCTAAGAACCTGTGAAAATGAGTTTCCTCTAGGAATATTGAGTGCATGCTCCATGAAAGGATTTTCCCCCTGATCCAAGAGACCACCAATAAGGATGACTTTTAAAATTTAACCATTTTAATGAAAGTTTTCACACAACATAGAACTCACTCTTTTAAGTGGGCTATTCAGTGGCTGTGGGTATATTTACAGACTTATGCAACCAACCCACTATCTGATTGTAAACCATTTCCTTACCACATGAGAAACTCAATACCAGTAGGAGTCACTCACCGTTGCTCCTTCCCCCAAACTCCTGACAACCGCTCACCTATTTCTTGTCTACTGACCTGCCTGTTCTGGATGTTTCATGTAATTGCAATCATACATTATGTGACTTATATGTTGACTTATTTTGCTTAGTGTATTTTTGTAGCACTTTGTTCTTTTTTATGCCTGAATCCATTGTAAAAGATATTCCATATTTCCTCACTCATTTGTGAACATCTGGATTGCTCCACTTTTTAGCTATTATGAATGATGTTGCTTTAAATACTCATGGGAAGATTTACATGTGAATATATGCTTCAATACTCTTGGATCTATAGCTAGGAGTACAAATTACCAGGTTGTAGGGAACTCTGCATTTTATTGCTGAGGAATTGCCAAACTGTTTTCAAAGTGGCTACACCTTTTCACGTTTCCACCAGCTAGGTGTGGAGCTTCTGACTTCTCAGTGTCCTAGTCAGCACCTCTTGTCTAGCCTTTGCCGCACAGCCATCCTAGAGGATAAAGTAGGATCTCACTGTGACTTAGTGCAGATTTCACTAGTGTCTAGTGATATGCTGATGAGCTGTTTGTACCTCGCTTTTTGTGAAGTGCCTAAACAAATCCTCTATTGTTTTTAATTTGTCTCTTTATTACTCAACTGTAAGAGTTCTTAATATAGTTTAAAGTTCTTCTTCAAATATATAACTTCTAAATATTTTTTCATCCTGTGAACTGTCTTTTTATGTAAGATGTCCTTTGAAGCACAAAAGTTTTTAAACTCTGTAATTTTTTTCTTCCATTGCTGTACATGCAGTGTTAAATGTTAAAAACCTTATATAACCTTATCTAAATCTTATCTAAGCCCTCAAAGATTGACTCCTGTTTTCTTCTAAGATTTTTGTAATTATAACTCTTAAATTTGTTCCATGATCCATGTTGAGTTCATTTTTTTGTATATAGTGTCAAGTATGTTCTACCTACATTTTTTTTTCCTAACATGGATATTCAGTTATCCTGGCACTGGAAAAAACAATGTTTTGTGTATTGAATTGATAATACATGTAAGTTTTGCTTTGAAGATTTTTTTCCCATTTTATTGATATATATATACGTGCAAAATTTAAGGTTTACAATGGAGTTGAGTATTTTGTGCACATACGCGTCCTGCCAAGGACACAAGGGCTTTCCCACTCTCTTTCTGTCCCTCCCCCCACGTCCCCCTCCCTCCCTTCTCCCCCACCCTACCCCCCATGAAGATTTTTTTTTCAGGGAAGTGAGGAGGTTTGTGGCCTCTCAGTTCTATTACATTGATCTGTGTGTCTTTGTTTGTTTGTTTGTTTGTTTGTTTGCTTGCTTGCTTGTTTGAAACAGAGTCTCATTCTGTAGCCCAGGATGATCCCAAACTCACTGTGTAGCCAGGCTAGCCTTGGATTCATGGCAATCCTCCTGCCTCATTCTTCCAAGTGCTGGGATTACAGGTGTGTGCCACCACACCCAGCTTACGTGGTGCTGGGAAATTGAACTCGGGTACTTAGTGCTTGCCCCCAAGCACTTTAATTGCCGAGCCATTCCTCCAGCCCTGATCTGTGTATCTCTACCTATGTTAGTACCACAGTGTCTTGACTACAGTAGCTCTGTAATTCACTTTGAAATCAGGCAGTATGAATTCTCTAACTTTGTTCTGATTTTCCCTCGTTTTTGTTATACTGTGTCCCTTGCATTTACCTTAGAATTTAAGGCTCAAATTACCAATTTCTGCAAATTTAAAAAGAGTTGGGGGTTAGATGTTAAGAGGGATTTGCTATGGTTTGGATAAGTGCCCCCCTCCCAGAAGCATATGTTACAGAATGACATTGTGGGAGGTGTTGTAGACTTTTAGGAGGTATACTTTAAGAAGGTCCTTAGGTCGATTACAGCATGTCTTTGAAGGAGATTGTGGGACCCCTGCTATTTCTTCCTCTTGCTTCCTGGCTCATCACATGTGATCCTGTCCTTCCCGTGCTTCCTGCCATCGCCCTCCCATACCACCACCACACCCCCCCACCGGGCCCACAGTGTGCGGCATTTGTCTCAGATGTTTCATCAAACAACAAAAAGCTGACTAACTGGGATCGTAGCAAATCTGAATATTGATTTGGAGAATATGAAGCTTTCTAATCCATTATGCACATTTATTTCCATTTTTAAGTCTTTTTTGAAAAAATTTGCAACTAAGCTTTATAGTTTTCATCGTCCAGATCTTGAGATCCTTTTGTTAATTTATTCCTAAGTACTTTAGTCTTTTTGATGCTGTTGTGAATGGAGTTATTTTCTTAATTTCATTTTGATCTGTTCATTGCTACTTATATAATACTATTTCTTTGTATGTATTGATTTTGTCTCTTGGTGAGCTTGTGTACTACTTTTTGTGGCTATCTTAAGACTTTCTATACATGGAATCAAGTTGTAAAGACAGGTAGATTTAGATCTTTCCAATCTGGATGCCTTTTTTTTTTTTCTTCTTTTTGGGCTCATTGCCTCAACAAGTAGATTTAATTTAACTGGAAATGTTTTCCTTTATATCAAAGTAGTTAAGGCTTACTACTTCAAGTATCATTGCCCTGTGATTGAACTCTTAACACAGAAATGATGAGTTTAGTCAGGCTTAGAAGGATACTATTTGAGTATGAGTCACAAGAAATGGATTTTAGACATGAAGAATGCGAATTGTCCTAAGAATAGAAGTCCTTCTAATAATAGTGAGAAGACAGATATGAAATTACCTTTGCTGAAAGTGAAACAGGGGGGTCAGGTAGGAGAGGAGGGAGGGAGGAGAGGGTAGGGGGAGGGACAAAAGGAGAGTGGGAAAGCCCTTGTCACCTTGACAAGATACATAGGTACATAAAAGGCTCAACTCCATTGTAAACCTTAAATTTTGCATATATACATACCAATAAAATGGGGGTGGGGAGAGAAATTGCCTTTGCTGGCCAGCGCTATAGTCCATGTATTTAGACCAATGGCATACTGAGACCTCACCTGGACCTATAAAATAAAAGAACCCCAGGTGGTGGGATGCAGGCAGCTGTGGTGGCTTTACTTCTGGATAAGCGAAGGTGTCTCTTCTCCTCATGAGAGCCTAGCAGATCCTATACTCTTCTAAGCATTAGAGGTACAACTCTAACTAGGACTGGAAAGGCCTCTGTGCTCAGTCTTAACACCTGGTGGGAAATAGACAATAAATGAATAAGTACAAGAAAATTGTAAACTCCAAGGGATTGGGAAGGGAGATACAGGGTGTAGTAATAGAGTGGGCAGAATGAAGAATAATGTAGTCATCTGAGCAGGTAACTTTTGAGCTGAAATCTAAAGTTTGAAAAGATACTAGGCATGAAAAGAACGTGGAAATAAAGTTTTATTCATCAGGAACAGTTAGGTACAAAGATTCTGAAGTGGGCATCTTTGAGAAATAATAAAGAATGTATATAGTTGGGTGAAGGGTAAAGTAGATGAGGATAAAGTATGAGAGGTGAGCAGGACCCAGATCATATGAGGAGAACAGGAGGACCGTGAAGAGGAGGAGCATGGTCTTTATTCCAAGTGCAACGGCAGATCTTTCAAAGGTTTTAAGTAAGGCAGTGATGTGGCCTGGTTTACCCTCGACAAGTTTCTTCTGGTCATGTCAATAACAGATGCAACAGAGTAGAAAGAGATGCAGAAATGAAGGAAGCAATACGGTGAGAGATCAGACTAGCGATGCAGAGAAGTGGCAGATTGTTGGAATATTCGAGAGGCAGGCGGACTGGACTTGGGAAGAGGAAACAGGCAGAACTCAGGGCAGAGCCCAGGCTTGGCACTTTAGCAACTGGGCAGATGGTAATACCACTTACCGGACTGTGGAAAACTGCAGGTGTAACTTAGTCATCAAGGTAGTCATCGGGGTGCTGCAATCAGGAAATCGTAAGAGGACATCTCATTGAAAATCTATGCTTTTGCAAGTGCCGGTGTGAAGCAACTTTATGGCAAAGGAAAATCAAAGGTGTTTTAGAAAAGAAGGTACAAGAGAACCGTCTTTCTAGTCCCCTGAGATGGGAGAGTGTTAATAATTTTTAAGGAGTGCCTACTGAAATTGATTTGCTAACTGCTCAGTAAACTTCCTCCTTGCAATGTTTTATTCATATTTTAATAGAGTTCTCTGTTATTAAGTTCAGATATTTTTAATTAAGAAAGAAGTACCACCCTCTAGGTAATATTGCAACCATGTAGATAACTGGTAATTAAACTTTTCTGCACTTATAACTGCACTCAGACAGTTAGGAATGAGTCATTTTAAACCTGAAAGTGTCACTCTGTGCATCTTTAAACAGACAAAGAAGACTTATGTAACAGACTTTGTAGCCCCAGGAAAAAACGAGCTGTTAAAGAATGGTTATGTTCGTGAGAAAGACAAAATGGACAATCCATTAAAAGTCAAACGTTATGTTAGGAGGGGAAAAAAAGACAGTGACTTTTTTATAGGAAAACAATTAATTATAAAATGAAAAATAAAACTTTGGACTTTTATCTTCACATCTCCACTTTAGACTATGAAGGCAGAATTATTAAAGGAAACTTTTAAAGATATTCTAGGCCAGAGTGTAATTGGAGCAATTTTTTATTTAATTGTCAAGCCACATTTTGGATACTATAAAAGTTACATTGCCTTCCTCATATGTATATTTGAGTCCACAGTTGGAGTAGAAAATATCTACCATATTTTTTAAAAGTAATAAAAGTCTATGTAATCTGTGCTGTACAAACTTAGGAAAGAGCAAATTTGCAAATGATATTATAATTCTGAAAGCATAGTTCTGTTATATACAGTGTTACATTTTCTAGGGTATATAATACTCTTTGTTCAAAGGGAAACCATCTGTCTCGCTTTGAGTTTCCACTCAAGTATGCCATTTGCAGCTGTTTTTCTAATAATACCCTACTGTTTAAGGAATTTCTAAATGTCTTTCTTTTTCTTCACCCTCTTTTGCTTCAGCTATAATAACATCGCATTGTTTCAAAAACACCTGTTTCCAGTTCAGATTGCCCTGCTTATTGGACATGTGTTCATCACTGCGGCCCAACTGTGCAGGTTTACTTAAGAGTGAGCCTTCCCTCCTTGGCATTTTCTGTCTCAGATGCCCGCAGGCCTCAAGCTGCCCTGAGGCAGCTAATACACAGCCTTCCTCAACAGGGCTGTCTGTCCAGTCTGTCTGCATTTTCATCCTGCCCAACTGAGAAGTCAAAAGTAGTGGACACTGGCTCAGAGTACCGACTGGAGTCAAGTTCTGGCTTTGCTGCTTCTTGCCTGTGTGACCTGGACAAATTTATTAACCTCTTGGAGCCTCTGTATCCTCCTCTGTAAGCCTTGGGGAAATAATACTTTCAACATAGAGCTATTTTGACTACTAAATAAGACTATATATAGAAAACACCTAGCCCATAATGTAACAGGGTATTTTCTTCTACCTATTACTAAATAGTTAGAAATATAAACCAGTATTTGAGAAGCATATGAGACTTTCAAATTTATGAAATCGGAGAAATTAATTATAACTACTGTTTAATAAGTGGTAGCTATGTGGGTACATGTTTCATGTTCTCCTTTGTTGAATCAAGTACTAACATAAAGTGGATTAATGTGTCTCTTCTGTAAGAAAACATATTGGTATTTTCTCAGGGACCCCCTGAAGAGAGAAAAGTGTTTAGATACAGGAAGTGGTGTTTCTGGTCATTGGGCAGAGCCCACCCTCTGTGTGCCTGCCTTGTTTACAGATCTAAGTTGTGGATGCATAACTTCATGGTTGATGGGTTGAACTCAGTTTAGACGGATCTAGTAGTGTTGCATAAACCACAGTTGCTAATCCAGGGAAGAATGTTTCATTTATTAAGTTGGACACGCCTACCAATTAATAACTTTTAGAAAATAGTCCGACACTTGATATTTTGTCAAAATTGTATTCTTTTCATATCACCGAAAAGACAAGATCATTATGTCAGTTTTGCCAATCAACATACTGTTGGATATATTGCTGCAACTACAGAATTTGATGAGTTAATAACATTTGTGCTTCCAGTAGAGTGATTTGAATTTGAGGTAGAAATTTCCCAGGTGGAACTTGTTCATATCATTCTGTCTTCTTTTTGAATAGTTTTCAGCCCAACTCCTGCTGTCTCTTTCATTTTCTTTGTATCCAGTGTTTCATTTAGTTATAGGCAGTGACAAATTGGTCTAGAATATGTTAAAGTAATTAAAATGAAATTAAGCCAAAAATTTGGGCAATGATATGGAATTGTAGAAATCGTTAACTGGGTCATTTTGATATCTCTGTGCAGCTCAGTATACAGTAAACTGTGCCTCTTACTGTAGTGAAGAGAAGCATTTCATGTGCTCAAAGGTTTAGAACTGCAAGTAAAAGGACCTCACAAAAACAAAGGGACTAACAGAAATAGGGGCCAGTGCAAATGCTTTGGCTGTTTAGGCAAACTCACTACAGTGTTTTATTATCAGTTATCCAACATTCTGTCAGGGTCAGGCCCCATGGGCAGGTGTAAAACAGGGTGTTCCAGTGGCCCCATGAGACGCCCATCCACACCCTTCCCCTTTATTTTCTCATAAGCTTCATAGAGTTAATCACTCACCTACCAAATGTTTACTACAAAAATTTATCTTCTCTGATGTTTTTCTAATTTTAAATAGGATTGAGTCATATTTGCTGTTTTCCTAGTAAGAGGTAACAGACTGGCAACATTTCCTAATCACTCTGAGGTCAGAAGTCTTAAACTACATAACTTTTATGTGACTGAAAGGATTTGAGACAGCTCCTGTGTGCCAGGCCCTCTACAGGTGTGATCTTCAACCTTTTTGGCTTACATGGAAGACAGTTTTTCCATGGACTTGGGTGGAGGGAGACTCAAGCATTTATTGTGCACTTTATTTCTGGTATTATTAATTACATTATAATTATAATGAAATAATTATACATCTCACTGTAATGCAGAATGAGTGGGAGCTCTGATGTTGTTTTTCTGCAACTAAATGGTCCCTTCTGGGAAATAGTGACTCCTGATGTGTCTTGCTTATGCCATCTACCCCATAATCTCACTTTGGTTGCTGATATTGCAGAAAACTATTTCACAAAGAGTGTTGGAAATGGAAGCAGGCTCTTCAGTACTTTTGTGCCAATCTCAGGATATCCCACCTTGACTTTAATCCAGAATGGATGGAGATCAGAAGTTGTCTCAGGCATTCTTTGATCCTCTTTTATCAAAGGTGTGGACAAAATCAGTTTTGCTAATGTATAAAATGTGTCAAAATTTCCAGCATTCACTCATTGTCCCCATAATTCCAGTATGGCTTTGAATGCATTCACCATATCTTCGGACTTGAACATAGTTGTTATTCCCCTCCGAAGTGACAGATTGAGTTCATTGAGCAAATTGAATATGTCACACAGGCTAGCACATTTGACGGCCCTTTCTGTGTCACTAAAATTTGCTGCCAGTGGTAACTTTTACAAAAAAAAAAAAAAAAAAAAAAGTTCACTGGAGCAGCTCTCAGCTCTCATCACTCAAAAACTCCAGCTAGAGATCTGCTTTTAGAAGTCACCTCACTTCTGTATATAAAAGATGTGTGTGTGTGTGCTGCATTTGTGTCCTCACAGAGCTGCAAATGAACATGAGTTAGGGCATGTACTTTAATGTGGCTGATAAATTTAATCATGTATCACAAAATTAAGGTCAGGTGACATTTTTATCTAGCCAGCATTTGTCTGTACATGACACAGTAGCTGGTCTCACATTGGGAAGGGATCCCTTTGACTTACGTAGAGAAACCAGAAGGCCATCTAGGCATGGCAGCTGCTCTGTCCATGCATATACCAGCACAAAGTGACCAGTTCAGTTTCTCTGGTATGTAACAAACACAAATTATTCTGCAGCTGTGGTTCTGTCTGGCAACAGAAGTGTCCATAATTTATTTTCATGTACATCCTCCTGAAAAATACATCACACAAAAACAAGCATTATTGCCATGTTGTCAGCATCAGTAGTCATGTCAGCCTGGATTGCATACCACGGTGGCCAATTAATTCTAACAATTATACCTTAATATCCTCTGCTATTTCATCAACTCATCTAGTCTTGTTGCTGGTTAGAAGAGGAATAAATGCCACCTGTGAACAGCAGCCTCTCTTAAAAGTTCACTCAAGTGTCCTTAGCGGCAGGCAAGATCAACTTTTCACCAGTAGTAATGGTCTTTTTGGCTTTTGCAATGTGGTTAGCAACTTAGAATGATGCTCTCAGTGCGAATACATTTCGTAAAGTGGGTGGCTCTCAACAATTTCTTCCGTTCCTCTTGTTCGTGATTTTTTTTCTTTGAAATCTTCCAGGACTTGCCTTGCAGGGTGCTTGGTCTCCACATGGGAATTCAAATTTGAAGGTTTCTTGGCTTCCACTCAAACAATGTACATCACCTATTTGCCATAGGTGCATAAACACATAATTTAAGCATGATTCTTGGTATTTTCTTTTTAATGCAGTTTTTTTTTTTTACTTTTTCTTTTCTTTCTTTCTTTTTCTTTTCAGGATTAAAATCCTCTGTCTCATCATTGGGTGTTTCCCCTTTCCAGAGAAGCTGTACAGAAACATCTGCTCTTGCTCTTTTGGGCTGTGGGTGGCTTGTGGGCTTACCAGAAACATGACTGAGGCAAGTGTGCAGTACCTGAAAAAAGGGAGGATGGACATGGCTAAGAAAACACCAGTCAGCATCCGAGTCTGACTTAACCTGCCACCAGACGCAGCTGCACAACTGAAATGTATCACTTGCTGCTGTCAAGCCAGCCACCCAATACAGCTTGTCACTCGCCACTCACTGGCAGGGATTTGCTAGAATTCTGCAAGCTATTGGTTTTTTCTTGTTTTTGAGCAATCATACCTCTCTGGTAATGCTAAACTGCATTTGTAGCCACTCTCCAGTACTAGCCTACCTGCCTCCACTCCATCTCAGATCATCAAATGTTAGATTCTCCTAAGAAGCACACGGCCTAGATCCCTCGAGGCTGTAGTTCACAGTAGGGTCTGTGCTCCTATGAGAATCCCATATAACCCCTGGTCCGACAGAATCTCAGGCAGTAATGTGAGTGGTGGGAAGTAGCTGTAAGTACATGTGAAGCTTCACTCAGTGGCTTGATGCTCACCTCTTACTGTGCATCCTGCTACCAGTTTATAGCCAGGGGGTTGGGGAACCATGCTCTACAGGGTGCTCCAGGCCCCATCTCTGCCCCTTAACATGGGTTTTAGTATTTATTATATGGCAGAAGTTAGGAGAGAAACTTTACTGTGCTCACATCAAGCAACAAAGCAGTATCATGCCCAGGATTATTTGAGACAAGTTGTTGCTCTGTAATCCAGTCTGGTCCTGAACTCACTGTGCAGCCACATCTGGCCTGGAATGGATGACAGTCCTCCTGCCTCAGACCCCTGAGTTCTGTGATTACAGGCATGTGCCACCATATTTGGCTAATTTTTTTTTAATGTGATAGTGGGAGATTGAACTCAGGCCTTGAGCATGCTGGGTAAGCACTTTACCGCAGACCTGTGCCCCCGCCCAAGCCTAGGATATTTTGTCCAAAAGCTAGTGCATGCTCTACCACAGTGGGGAAAAAGAAAGAGCTCTCTCTCCATCAGAGACCATGAAAAATTCCAAAATCATGTGGGAAATGTAACTTTTATTGATACCCTAAGCTTTAAAATATTTTGGTGTACAAAAGGACACATGGGTTTTGATATATTTGTCACCACTGCATTATGCTCAAGCTGCTTTATGTTTTAAAACATTGTAAAACCACTTAAACTTAAGTTATCTCACTGCAGAAACTTCACTTTGCTTTCCTCTGCTATTTTCATTTTCTGTAAACATTTCCAATAATTTTCTTCCTGTATCTTTAAATATTATTTTTAAATATCACTGACTGCCTGCTATACTTGTCTGTCTCCAAGGCTGCTGTTGCCTTTAAAATGACATGATGGCTTGTCCTTGAATATAATGTGAGACCTGTTCAGTTTGACTTTACTAGATTCCTTCTAGTGTGTAGTTAATTAATAAACTCAGGAAGTGCCTTGAACACAGTAGATAGGTGCTGGAATATTAAAAATTGTTTTTTCAATTCATTATGAGGTTAATAAGAAAAGTTCCACTATTTGTGCTGGGGAATTTTTTTCTGAAAATTAGCAAGTTGTCAAGGCAAAATGTATGGAAATATATGTCTATCTAGGTCATAGATTGGAAAGGTATTTTATGCATATATAGCTGAAATCAAGATTTTTAAAAATATTTCATGCCCACATCTCGGAAAAGAGTGTCATATGCAGGCAGTTGAAGTCTATCCTCTTCACAAGGAAGTTCTCCACTGTTTGTTTACACAAGAAGTCTCCACTGAGACATTCTTAAGGAAGTGCTCTGTGTAGATGATGAAGTAGGGTCATATCAAGGGTTTTCTTGTCTCTAGGTCACATGCTGAAAAGTTTGTGGTATATATAGCAATATTAGATCTGGTTATGCCTAGGGCCAAGAGACTACCCAGGATATAAATCATGATTTTAATACTGACCAGTTGATTCTTTTAAATGGCCTAAGCCTTGATTTATGCTATGTAAGTTGACATAGCATTCCTTAAATAGAGTGAAGTGTTTTCAAGATGTAGTGCCACTTAGTCTTATTTAAGTTATGGTTGGACCCTTTGCATTGCAAAAACACAAGCTGAAGGGAACCATAAATGCAAATGAGCTGGATGCACAGTATGAGTTAGTGATGGCTTATATCCATGACTCCCGTCTCCCTGTCATCCCGTTGTGGCTGGGTCTGCATCTCTTGTGATGCAAGGCAAATTCTTCTAGCTCAGGAAATAGAAACAAGTTTTCTGAAACGTTTATTGGTGAAGAGATGCCCTGGAACGCTAATTTACCATCCGCTGTTATTGAAAATGTCGATGCAGAAATTAACACTGTGTGCAAATAGCAATAGAGAGATGAATCTTCAAATTAAAATGGTAATTAAAGTTTAAAACAAGACTGGAAAAATAGACTTTTATACTTTTCGTGCCATCATGTAGGGTGTTTAAAATAGCTTCCATAACTTTCTAATCACAAGTACAAAACTCTTAATAATAAATAAATTTGAAACCACCACTGATACTCGACAGATACTTTAAAAAATTGCCACACATACACACGCATGCGTGCGCACACACACGCACACACTGGAAGTGTCCATAGTGAGCTGCCAGGAGTTAACCAGTAATTAATAAGGAAATCCTATTTGAACCTTAGGCTTCTTTGTTATTGCTGATCATGAAGGAATACACATATCATGAGTATATAGTTTAAGTAATTTTGACAAACTGAAAAAGTCATTTAACTGTCACCCAGTTCAAGAAAGAACAGTGCCTTCTGCTCCAAAATCTCCAGAATTCCTTTCCTGCCCCTATTTCCTCAGAACTGACTCTTCCCAAAATTAGTTTTACCACTCTGTGTTCTTCTGTGCCTGGCTTACATTACTCATTTCATTGTTGTGTAGTATTTAGTATTCCACTATGTGAATATAATGCCCTTTATCCATTTCACAGGGCAAGTGGGTAGTTTTAATTTGGTGATAGAATTATTGATAGAATGTTGAAAATTTTCTTAAGATTTGAATGGGAAGCCAAAAGGTTGATATTAAATTATAGGTATTTTCATCTTTGTGGCTTTGGGTCAGTATTACTGATTTCATTTCATTTTGAGGGTGGCATGCTGTCTGTGATGATATCAAATCTAGGGCCTCCTACATGCTAGAAAAGTACTCTACCACTGAGCTACACTTTCAGACCTTGATAGAATTCAAGTTTTTGCAACATGGTATTTCCTGTGCCATTGTAGTCAGACACTGCCACAATGCAAAAGAATCTCTGAATCTTTATAAGCTGTAGGAATAACATTCTAATTTTCACCCAACTCTGTTCCTTTGCCATCTACGAAGAACACAGTGAGGAGCTGAGGGCATAGCTAAATGGTTAGAACACCTGCATAGCATGCATAAGGCTCTGTGTTCAATTTCCCAGCACCGCATAAAAATTAGCTGAGTGTGGTAGCACATGCCTATAATCCCAGCACTCCGGAGGCTGAGGCAGGAGAATTGCCTTGAGTTTGAGGCCAGCCTGGGCTACATAGTGAGCTCAGGACCAACTGGGACTACAGAGTGAGACCCTGCCTCAGAAAAACAGTAACTGAAAAATAACTCAATGAGGTTTAGGTCTGGTCTTCTCTTGTTGCCAGGTCTCATGTTCTGTACATGGCATTGCTAATTTAGCCTTGAGTTACCCCCAGTTCCTCTTCCCTGAGGCTCACAAATTCTACAGGCAAATATGTGACCAATTAAGCTATTCCATCTTAAAAATCTTAAGAGGAGAGATAGGGCAAAGGTCATCAGTACATGGTGGTTTCTATTTGTTGTAGTCTAATTTCTGCCAGAGTTACAAGTTTTCCTTTAATCCTCATCGAGGCTGTATGTCACTATTGAAAGTAAACTTCAGTGGTCACCAGTTTTTCTGCTCATCTTAAGCCTGGGAGAACTAGGGCTATGTCTTAGTTATCTTCACAACTTTGCTGGCTTAGGCTCCTAATAGTACAAAAAAAAAATCAATGAAAATGAACAGCTTGAATGACTTAGCGAGCAAAGGACTCGCCTAGAGATCTGTGCACAGTTGAATTGTGTAGCCTTCAGCCCATTGCCGCATTCCTAAAACAAATTTGATTGATAATGCCTCCTCCTCTCCTACAAAGATGTTCTGAGACAAAATTGAGTTATACATAACATTCTGAGCCTTTCAGAGTTAGTATAACATAAGGCACTTTGCCTCTCAGCAGCTGCGTAATTTAATTAGATGACATTTTGTGCTGGAGTCCACTATAATGTGAAGACTTTATTGCAAGCCTCCTTTAAAATAATAATAATAAATGATTTAGCCTTTCTGGTGATTTTTGAAGTGGCTCAAAAGATTGCAAATCAAAAATGCCTCGGAGAACTAAGTTAATTACCTGACCCTGCCACCACTTGCTCTGTGCGTGACCCTGCAGGAAGTTGCTTTCTTCTCTCCACTCACTTTTGGCTGCCCCTTCGAGGATATTGTCAGAATACATTTTACTGTTGTATGAAATAAAATTATGGAAATATAGAGTTCTAAGCAAACTTAGCATGAATGGTGCCTGGCATGGAACAGGGTCGCAGTAAGTATTTGTGGAATAAATCCATCACTCTATCTGATTTCTAACACTGTAGATTCCCGCAGTAGCCTGGCCATTACTTCCTCAATTCATGCGTCAGTACTGCCCATGGTGGATAGAGTCCTTCTGAAGGCTTAGTTACTATCAGATGCCACCATAGACTTTTGGGAGGCTCTCTGGTTCTGCCAGACAGTCGCTTCTGCACCACCTTCCCCAATTAGCATCCTAATTTCTCTCTGTTATGATACTGACTACAGTTCATTATCACTCTGGGGTGTCTCCCTTTCTGACCATGAGTTCCACCAGGACAGGTTGCCTTGTGTCTTGTGCTCCCAGCTCGTAGCATGGTACTGAAAGGATGAAGAACTAGACAGGGGAGACAAGGACAGTAAGAGGAAAGACCAACAGTACCAGAGAGCTCACGTGTTGATTGCAAATTCATTGGGCTCTTAACAAGGATGTTTCTACATCAGATGTGTGTCCCAGAGATAACCCATGCGCGTTCAGGAAGAATATTGTAGAACTACCACTGCTTTTTTTTTAATCCCAAGCATTTCGATTTCTATTTTTGTTTTCTGTCATACATATTATTATAAAATAGCAATACATGAGTTTAGTTTATAAATAAACATAATTAGAAGGAATCTGCATTAGCTTTTCATTACTACAATAAATACGAGATAAGCTGAAGCCCGGCCTGGCAGCACAGGCCTGTAACAGCACTCTGGGAGGCTGACATAGGAGGATTGCAAGCTCAAGCTCACCCTGGGCTGCTTACAAGCTTAGCAAGACCTTGTCTCAAAATCAAAAATAAAAAATAGGTGGAGGATGTAGCTCAGTGCAAAGGAACTATGCCTGATCCCTGATATTAGAGAGAGAGAGAGAGAGAGAGAGAGAGAGAGAGAGAGAGAAAGAGAGAAGCTGAGATAATCAGTTTATATAAAGAGGAAAGATATTTTGGCTCATAGGCAAACAAGGTTTTACTCCATAATGTGCTGGTCTCTTTGTTTTTGTACTTGTGACAAGGCAGTACATTTGGTATCAGCACATGGTGAAACTATTTACCTCATGACCTAGGTTCAAAATTGGAAGAAAAGACAGTGCTCCCACAGTCCCCTTCAAAGGCATGCCCTCATACACCTCTGTGCCCCACAACTCACAGGTGCCACCACCTCCCAGTAATACCGTGAGCTGGAGACCAAGTCCTTGTTTAACATGAGAGCCTTTGGGGGACACTTAACATCCAAGCTACAGAATTTTCTGATAAAATTTCAAACCATAAGTTTGGATACTCCAAGAAGAACTTTTTCAGATATACTATGCTATGCAGATGAAACATATTAGTTGACTTAATCTACAAAAAAAAAAAGCTGTGAAGTATGTTATGTTCTTCACTTTACAAATAAAGAAACTGAGGCATAAAGAGCTTAGGAACTTTATTTAATCACATAAAACTGGGAAATGGTAGAAGGAGGCCCAGAATTAGATTTGTCTTGCTTCCTTTTCTCCTACTCTCTGTCCAAGCCACCTTCCGCCAGCATTCTAGTCAGCTCTCTCTGAGTTTTTCAGACATAGTACAGAACTGTGAATTAAATAAACAAAGGAAATGGATGAAGTACTGAACTAAACATATACTAAATAGTTCTTAAGAAAAACTGTCAAAATTAAAAGAAAACGCCTTTTCTCCCTGTAAAAGCTTGTATTGGCAATGACAAGCCAAGTCACATTCCTGTGTGACACATGAGAATGTTCAATTCTGCTTCTTCAAAGAAAAGCTGAAGCAAAGGATAGCAAATCACTTGCCGCCGTTGCACCAAAAATCCAGTGGCTGAAATTGTGCATCCAATTACCAAACTACTTCCTTAATTAAGGTACCATCCATTTAGCATAAAATTTACCTATTTAAAGTAGACATTTCAGGACTTTTTAGTATATCCTGTAACCATTTGTCATAACCTAAGCCACACATTTTCAGTAATCACACCAGTCACTTCCCAGCCCCCAGAATCCCTCGGTCTACTATCCACCACTGTGTATCTGCTTAATCTGGACTTTTTGTGTAAATGGCCTTACAGAAAAATGGCATCTGTGCATCTTTCCCGTGGCACAATTTGTTCAAGTTCCATGGATTGCACCATGTGTTGGTTCTTTATTAATCTTCGGAGCTACAGTTTATTTATCAATTATATACACATAGGAGTTGTTGTTTAAAAATACTTCCACTTCTCTTGTATACAGTAGGAGCCATCATGACAAAATATTTCCCAAAGCAACCTCGCCTTTCCCGAACCCACCCAGGAATGTGCATCTCCCGTGCTTTTCAACACTTGTTTCTGTCTTTTTGTCATATTCCTGCTAATGAATGTGAAGAGTGTCTCATTGTAATTTTGACTACTGACAGTTATTTTGAGCATTTTTTTCACATAATCACTGTCCCCTTAGCTACTTCTTTAGATCTAAATATCACTATTTCCTTTTTAAATTTTTTGTTGGAATGTAGACTTTGTTCTTGTGGTTTTCTCTCTTAAGAACTCTCTCACAATGTAGTAAATTCTCATGAATTTGCCTCATAAATCTAGTATATCTTGGAAAAAATGTTTTAGTTCAACTAGTATTTCCAGATATACAGGAAAATTTCAGAATTGCTTTATAATTACATGTGAGTGAGTCCTATTTATAAATCATACAGCTCATATGTGATGTGCATATTTAAGCAATGGTGAAATTCATGTTTTTCTCTCAAATCTGGTTTAGACCACAGACAAAGGAAATTAAAATTTTTGAATATTTGATAAACTGATTTCCATATATTGAAATAACACTTATAGCAGCCGCTAGTAAGCCAGATTACATCTATACTGTAGTCCACATTAAGGTAAATGTTTATTGTGGCTGTGAAACCTTTCTGGCTTTCAGACCTTCCTGGTTCCGACCTCCCATGTAAATTTTGTTTGATGGCTTTTAGTTATAGTTCATTTTCAATCTTAGAATGATTTGAATATACTTGGTGTTAATGTTAAACAATGCTAAAAATCATTAATTCCCTTAGGAACCAGGTTTCTTTATAGAGAGTTGTTTTTCTTTAAAAAAAAAAAACTGATTTCAATTTTCATTAAGCCATTACATAAATACTAACTGAGCACCTACTCGGCGCCAAGCATGTGAAAAAGCGTGGAGTAAGGCAGTCGGGTACTCACTTGTGCAGAGCCAGAAGCCTGCTATGACCTCAGAAATGATTGCATAGCTGAAAGTGTAATAAATGCTAAAAGTGAGAATTTTTTAATGGTGTAGGAGATGGATAGATGAGCAGACCCCATCTGTAGTTGTCAGAGAAGGCTTCCTTGAGGAACAAATGAGACATTCATGACTAAAGGATGCCTGGCAGATAGCCTGACAACAGACAGAGGAAATCAGCATGCACAAAGGCACTACAGCAGACCTGAGCTTGATGCTTCTGCTGAACCTCACAGAAGGTCTGTGTGGCTGACATGTCGGGCAGAAAAGGACAAGATGAGGCAGGCAGGGCAGGCATCTCATGAGGGTGTGGGAAGGACTCAGGCCTCTGTCAGTGGGGAGCAATCATGGGATTGAGGCCAGGAGTAGCATTCACTGAGATCCCATAAAGTTAAGAAAGGTCAGTTGACCCTTTGCCCTGTCGTTTCCCTTTCTCTTGGTCAGGAATACAACTGGAGAAAGTATCAGTCCAGCCAGATGAGTGAGTCAGAGTTACAGATGCTAGCAAGCCTACGGCGGCAACAAAATGAGGAACTGGAGGACACGGGGGCTTCCCATGGCCTGAGCGCATCCCAGGTTGACAACTGCAATGTCAGCATCAGCACCAGCAGTGATGACACAACCACCTGGAACTCCTGCCTGCCACCCGTGAGTCCTGTGTTTTGCATTCACTTTAGTTACTTTAACATCCAAGTAGCAGCCTTCTTTCTAACAAGGCTGAGCTTTGTCTGAGAAAACTAAAGTCAAAATGAGAACATTACTCTCTCAGCCCCAAGAAATATATAGCTAATTTTGAAATGGTGTTTTGGGATTGTCTTAGCAACTTTCAGTTGTTGAGATAAAATACCTGACACCTACATCTTAAAAGAGGAGAGCTTTATTCTGGCTCACAGTTTCAGTTTATGTAGGCTGGTTGAAAGGCAGAAATAGGGTGTCAGAGGGTAGAGGAAAAGGTACTCGAACCTGTGCCAGCCAGAAAGCAGAGAGAGAAGGAAGGATCTGGAGTTGAGACTACACCCCTCTGGTCATGTTCCAGATGTCCCACCCTAACCAGGCTCCACCTCCTAGAAACCATCCACTACTAAGTGCAGCACCCCACAACCTAGTCACCTTTCAAACACGTGAGAATCTTGGGAGACATCTTAGATCTAAACGATAACAGTTTGAAAATTTAGAAGATGCTATTATTTTTCTTAAATTGTCTTACTTACCTTTAGAAAACCTATCTATGACAATCAATTGTTTTAATCCATTTTGTGCTGCTGAAACAGTATACATGACACTGGGTAATTTATTAACATAAAGAATAGAGATGTATTTCTTAATATTCTAAAAGCAGGGAAGACCAAGTTCAAGAAGCCAGCATGTGGCACAGGCCTTCTTTCTGTCTCATCCTGTGACAGGATACAGAAACACGAGGGAATGTGAGAGAGTACACAAGAGTGAGCTGGTGGAAAGAGGCTGGATTAATCCTTGCAGAAGTAGCCCACTCCCACAGTAAAGAGATTAACCCATTCATGAAGGCTAATCACCGCCTAAAGATCCCACCTCTCAAATCTGTTGCATTGGCAATTAAGTTTATAATATATGGAATTTGAGGGATGAATTCAGATCATTAAAGAGAAAGCTGTGAGAGGAGAAAAAAGTATAAACTGTAAAAAAAATGAAATTCTGTAATTCTCCTTTATATCCCTACTCCTAACTGAAGCCCTGTATCACACAAAAGAGGCTCTATATCTGTTAAATAAATACCTACTAAATGAATTAGCAAGAGGCGAGATATAGCTATACTAAGCATTTCTCAGATATGAGTGCAGAAAATAACCTTTCCCAGAAACCACTAGCTACTTTTGGCCTCCTTATGAGTGAGGGGCCATGAAGGCTGCTGTGGATACATCCAAGGTTTGTATTTCTGTACATTTACACAGGAAAGCACTTGAAATGTGGCCATCACTCTTCCCATGGCCCAGCAGAGGAATCGGAGCAAATCTGTCTATTTTCCAAGTGAACGAACTGAAACTTAAGCCCAAATTTCTACACCTAGCCAGTGGTGTGTCCCAGCGCAGAGCCCAGTATTGTCACTCAACCCATTCTCTGCATTGTTTTCATCAATTGAAAAAAAAGCATAAACATTAATAGAACAGTCCAGTATTCACAAGAGATGTCACAAAACAGAATAAAATATTGATTGCTATTATAATAATTAGTAGAGCTACCATTTTCTTAAATATTTAGAGCCACTTACAAACCTTTATAAGGCCAAGGAATATTTACCTAGAAAGCCACATTCAACATAATACCAAAGGAAAGTATATTCTGTCCAGTACGTGTAACTTTTGCTATATAATTTTTGAAAGGAAATAAAAAATCAGGTAATTTTGACTTTTGTTTACATATAACTGTTTAAAGATTGAGTTGAAATAGTGATGATGGATATTATGTTTAAGTATTTAATAAATAATTATCAATTTTTCAATCACATTTTATGTCTCAAAGTCAGTTTTTCCAGGTCTCCAACCCTTTGTAGATCTGGGAAGCCTTAAAAGCCCAGGCACCAATGCTACCAAATGTTATCTAGTGTACTCCCTGCAGCCTGGGAGAGCTCCCATTCCAAAGGAGACTACTGAAGTACTTGAGAAGTAACTTGAAACTGCCTGGCTTGGCCTGACTCCTCACTTGCACTCTTAACCATTGTGATATGGTGGCTTCTTGACATAATTCTCAGAGTCCAGAACATACCTTGTACAGGGTGAAGTTTCTGTGCTCTGGAGAAAATTTGCAAGGCTTCACAGAAGAGAGATTCCAAGTGGATCCAAGGAGACAGGAAGGGGAAAGAAACGATCATTCCTTAGTTAGTGCTTTTTAGCTCAGCCTGCATGATTCTCATCCCTCAGCTGTACTTTCACAGTTGCTGCCAAGTGAGCACAGCTACCATGCGAATGGACCACCTTAAGCAGCCTTGGTGACAGAGTATCCACCCACCCAGGGGTATACCTGTGTGCAGGTTAAACTGCCACATGTATCCTCACGGGCATAACTAAAATCATAAGAGTCAGCTGTAGATTTTTGCCAGTGCAATTTGTCATGGAATTGAAACATTGCCTTTCATATAAAATATTCCTCACTGTCATTTAAACAAAAAATAAGAAAGAGAACAGTGGCCTCTGGATGGAGCTCATTGGGTCATAAAGCCAGCATTACAGAGGGCACACTGAGGAATGAGTATTTATGGACTGAAAACTCTGAACTCTTGGTTGCCCTGGATACTGTGTTCTCATCACTGTCCTGTTTTGGCAATGGCTGAAGTCTCCTGCATGACAACTACTCTGCTCTAAAGTATACCGTCAAAAATAACACATTTAGTAATGAACTTAATAACCGCTCTATTTGAAAACAGCCTCCTTTGGACAGAGAAAATAATGAAAATCCTACCTGCAGTATTCATAAGATATGTTATTATTGCATCAAATTCAGTCTTTTCTGATAACAAATGGGAAATTGCATTCCCTAATCAACTGCACATCCTGCTGCTCAGGTAGGGTTTAAACAGAGCAATTTAGAAGCATCAATGCTGACTGAGAACTTTTGCTTTAGAAGTTGTACAAGGACAGTGAAAAGGAAGAAATGAGAGAACTCATGGCTTTGTGTATTGCAGCGACACCCTACTCTCTTATCTCAGTGAGCAGCACCTCTACCCCCAGACTCTTGAGCCAAAAATTTGGGCTATGCCTCTTTTTTCCTGTTTGTTCATCTCTGCGCCCATCTGATCTCCAAATTCTGGGACTCCTCTCTCTTTACTGCTTTACCCCCGCCCCCAATCTAACGCCACATCCTGGCCACATTACTTTTCATCTGATTCCCTTCAGCAGTCCCTTAGCCACCAGGTGCCAAGGCCTGGTGGTGAGGCGCATCTGCACTGAAGTCAAAAGTGTCCCAGCTCCAATCAATGCTATGGACTTGTGAAGCACTTGGAACGATGTCTGGAACTTCATGAGCAGCTAATAAGCGAAGCTTAATTACCATTACTGTTATCATCATGACTCACACTATTGACCTTTCAGAAGCTTAGATATGACCTAATCTCTTCAGTGAATCTCTTCATAAAACCCTTTGGTGTCTCCACCTCTGTGGTTTCTCTCACAGGAATCCCCAAGAATGGTGACCTGCCCCCATGTCAGCTTCATCCCTTACTGCTTCCCAGTTCCGTTTCTCATTCCATGCCTACATTTGGTTATGATTTCCTAATGCACTCTGTGCATTTCCCTGTGCGGGCCACCTCACTGCCTACCCTTCAAGACAGTGCTAAAGCCTTCCTCTGCCCTTTCTCTAGGGCCTCACTAGGAGGGACACATGTCCCTCTCCGCCCCAGCAACCAGGAAGATCTCCATAATAACTAACCCTCATCACAGGCTTGTTTCTGTGTCTCACGTAACTTCATCCCACTTATTTTTTAAAGTAGTACAGTATGCGATGGGCTAGGCTGGGTGCACAATTACAAAAGTCTTGAGATGCTCACAGTTCTGGAAGAAGGCAGAGGGATAAAAACTCTTTGTCTCTAATTCAGAGTAAGACCAAAAGTTATGGGAGTATATGAGAGGGAGCGATTCATTCTACCTGTGGGCTCCAGGGACACTCACAGGAGGGCAATAGGCCAACATTCAAGAGTGAGTGCAAGTTTTCTCAAAACTCAAAGATAAACATTAGCTTTGCTTTTGCCTAAATGTCTCTTTAATGACACAGGTAATTCAAGATTTGACAAGTGTTTATTAAATACACATCCAAAGGGAAGTCTCTCTTCCTAATGGCCAGTAGTGAAAAAAGAGATGTGTGCAGGTCACATTCCATGTGGCATCTTTACCAGAGCACTGTGCAGGAAGTCACAGAGCAAAATGAGGAATGTTCATCAGGATCTACTGCGTTTACTATTCACCTTGATGCCTCAGCTTTCCTGAGCCTCTGTACTGTTCAAAGTAATATGCACTGCTTAAAAGGTGTTTAGATACAATAAATTAGTCATTTAAAAGTGTAATTAAATGTAACCATATTTCTCATAGCAAATTGGCTTCTGTAGCCATCTCATGGTAAATAAATCAAGCCTACTGAGAAATCCATTGGCCTGTGACAAATTTTTCAAAGTTTCTAACTTAAAACCAAATTCAATTAAAACAATACTTTACAACTTCTGTGTAAGCCAGGCTACAAGTAATCAATTTTAGAAAGCTTCTGTTAGAAGTAACACTCATGAGTTTAAAAACTAGCTTTAGGCTGCCTTGGCAGGGAACTACACTTAGTTATAATGAATTTTTAAGTGAGCTTTATGATGAAAAATTTTGATTGACAATTGCATAAAATCATGTTGTGCATGTGCGTGTGTGTTTGTGTGTGTGTGTGTGTGTGTGTGTGTGTGTGTGTGTGTGTTCCCTTTTTAAGGTAAAGAATAGCTAGAAATGGAAACAGCCTTATGTGATGATCAAAAGAATACAAACTCCACCTGGGCCTGTCCCAGTCCTGCAATTTACTGGCATCCCCTATGAAATGGGAATGATGAAAAGGCTTCCTCATCTTCCAGTTGAGTGACTCAGATGAGTGTGTGGAAGGCACTTGCCCAAGCTTAGCAGACTAAGCTCCTTTTGACTGGGCACTGCTCCACTGAGGCTATTCTTCTCCAAGGCCATTTGCGCGGTGGGAAACAGTGTTAGGGCATTTCACTTTTCAAGGACACTGAAGGCTGTGAGGATAGACAGCAGTTCTGTGCTTGTTTTCATGTGAACTTAAATGCAGGTGTCCAGACTAACCCCAGTGGAGCCTAATAAATCAACTTTTTCATGATTGAATTCTTTCACAATTTCATTGTCTCTTTGTCCCTCTACAAACCGGTTTTCAAGAGAAGCATGCAAGATTGCACATTACCCTGTGAGCAAGCATCCCAGAGCCATTATTTCTTCAGATTACAAACTCCCATGCCATAACCTACCATAGGGCACACTCGTCTTCTCAGGTTGGGGTGGATTTAAAAACTCATCACATATATCCATCCACATAGCACATTGCATAGCATAATATTTGGATGAAAATACATTTAATAAAATTGCAAGCATATGGTGAGATTCTCAGGCAAGTTATTTATGGTCTTGATTAACCTTACAACATTATTGCCATTTTCACTGGTTTTACATAACAACATAAAAATATTGTCTTTACCTTTTAATATAGCAGGATTATCTTATCTCCTATTCTTTTATTTAGCCTTCACTCTGTCCCTCACTCCAGAATTTCTAGGAGCTTCCACATAGAAACGCGGTTTCTCATGCTCCATGGTAGTTGAGGGCTGTTCTGGCATTAGTGCATGGCAACAGTGCCACCAAAAGGATAAGGTCCCACATTTCTAGGACCCGTTCAGTTCTTTGCTCAAGAGTGAGTCTTTGCTTTGCATGATGTTTCCTGGCTGCTGTATATTCAACAAAATGTAATGGCATTTCAGGTACTTTATAGTTAACAGGTCTTAATTTCTTCTGATCTAAAGATTCAGTAGCTTCTCAGCTGTCTTTCGGTGTAATGAGTTTTCTTTTAAACTTCTAAACTAAAAAAAAAAAAATAATTATGCTAGGCTATAGATACATCAGATAAAAAGATGTACTTGTGCAACCATAGAAATGATCTATTAAAAGCGGTATTAGAGTCAGTACAGTATCTGCTGTCAGAAGAAAATGTGGAACTGCACAAGTTGTTCTGAGTTCAGTGACTGTGAAAGTCACCCCATGAATTAAATTTTCCTTGTTCCCAGACTATTGTCTATTATATCTTCTGTTTGTTCCAAATTTAGCAGTGTGGCTAAATTTATTTTCCTTAATTTTAAATATATGAGTTAAATCAAATGAATTTAACTTATGCTAAGGAGATAGTCTTATATATTTCAAATAAATGTATTTCAAGATCACTATGTTTTCCTGCCATAAAGTGGATGGATTTTGCCACATTGGCCACTCAGCTGTCTTGTATCCAGCACTCTGTGTGAGCTCCCAGGCTGGATTGAACTCCTGTTACAGAGTGAGCTGTGGATCGTGACAGGGTTCAGATGGTGGCCCCACTGCTTCCTGGGAAGCATGACTCGAGCTTAGTCCCCAGTGCCTGAATGTCCTCTGCTGTTGTGGAAAGTTGTTAATTCTATTTCATGGAATTGCTACAAGGATCAAACAAGATCACACATATCAAGAATTATCCCGGAGTAAGTGCTCAGCAAATATCAGTTACTGCTGTTAAAATTTTTATTTGTTAGAATTGTTACGATAGTTATTTGTGGCTGTTGGTTACTGTCGTTTTATCTACTTATGATAACCTCTAGGTACAGCTAAATTTCAAAACCAAAAAACAAATTTTATCATCTCTAATACTTCCACAGGATGTTACCAACCTAAAAATGAACTCACTGCTACATGAATACAGAAATATACAGTAAGGGAAGAAAAACACCTTCCTGTGTTTATGGCTATGTTTAAAAAGAGAATAGCATACAAATTGATTTAACCTAACTTTTGACATGCCACAGAGTCTGTATAAAAAGACCCAAAGAAATGGCTGAACAGAAGTATTTTTATGCCAGGTTGACTGTGAATAGAAAGCCATGGAGAAATATTGAAGAAAATGAATGTGATCTAATGGAAATAAACTGAGAGAAACTTAGCCGGGCCATATGTTCATTTTCTTCTGTGTAACACTTGGTCGTCAGAGATGAGACTGTTCCTTTTTCTGATCCTGGGGTAGGGTCTCTTCACATGGGGTCTACTGCTTCCGGGAACACCAGAAAATCTGTCCTACGTTTTATGACCTGCTGCAGGGGGACAGAGGGAGAGAAGGAAAAAAGAGCTCCCTGCTTCAGCTGTGTTCTCCAGCAACAAAGCACTGTGTGTTGGGGTCATGTGTTCTGTGCCAATTGTGGGTGGGAACATCTGGTTTCAGACAACAGACATTTGCCTTTATTTCCATTCATTGTAGCAGTTCTTCTTACTGTGAAAAGTTTTCATTTGTTATTTTTGTTTTCGAACATTTAAAAAATCACTATGAATTTGAAATTTTATTGTGTTATTTTTTTACTCCTTGTATCACTGACTCCATTTTACATAAATATGAGTAAAGACGGGAAGGAACCAGTCTGTGCAGTCTAAAGTGAGGGCTGAGTCACAAATTAGATAGGTATTTCCCAAGTGATGGAGTAAGTCATTCTGAAAAAGGGCTTCGGATAAGTAGAAATAGATTTAATAGCATAAAACTAGGAAATGAACATTTGGCTGAATATCAACACTGTGATACTGGGGAGTTATGGAAATGCCACTGAAAATAAATAGGCAGAATTCTATTCACCAGGGGCCTAAGTACAGCTGAAATTCCAAACGAATATCAATGAATTTATTATTGGGATTATTTCTGTAGCAGCGTGAGTTGGTCCAGAGAACCTTTTTAGGCCCTATGCTTACTAATTTCTTTTTTGCTATGAAATAATAAATCCTAAATCATGGAGCTAAATTTCACTTGCAAATTGCTAAAATTCTTATTTCTCTAGTGAGATCAAATATGTCTTATGACATGTTTTTCCTTCCACTGTTCTTCCAGCTGTTGTTTCTTATTACTGAAATGGTGATGCATTGATATTGGTTCAATTACCAAAGTATCTCAGTACATTTAAATTCACAGTGCATCACAGGTAGTGAGCTAAGTGACAGTGTTTATCAGACAGGGTGTTTGATTTAAATTAAAGGAACACTTCCAAGAGATTATTTATAGAGGAAGACAGTTTGCTCTAAAAAATTCCCATCACCTATATCATTAATATTTTAGGACCCAATAAAATAAGTTAATATGTGAAAATAAGGAATAGGGCTCTTTATGTGTAGGCACCACTGCCACGGGTCTCCAGGGTTTCCTCGGGTGGAGTCAGCACTGTGGGAGCATGAGCACAGGTGAGGAAGCCTGAGCAGCAACCCTGTGGGTGAGGAAGGAGCGTTGAACGCAGTTCAAAGCGGGTGCCAGATTCCAACTTGTTATGAAAGGAGACTGTCAACGATGTGACTTTCTTATTAGAATTATATTGTTGTTAGCTCATAAGACAAATCCGTAGTGCCAATGTTCAAAAGTGCATTTGCATTAGATAGTTATTGGAAATTTTGTTGGAATTTTCTCCCTTTCTGGCAGTGATCCTCAACCTTTTTGACATCAGGGGCTGGTTTTGTGGAAGAGGGTATTTTCATGGATGAGTTTGGGGGAGACTTGGAGCAGGTGTGGTAGAGGCGTGGTGCCCGCCTCACCACCAGCCTTGGCCTCACCTCAGATCATCAAGCGTGAGAGTCTCCTGAATGTGTGGCCTCAGCCCCTCCCTCTGTAGTCTAAGGCTGTATGGCTGGAGCTCTGGGACCATATCATGTCACTGCTGATCTGAGAGGAAGTAGAACTCAGATGGCCTTGTGAACAGTGGGGAGCAGCATGTATAGAGATGAAGCGTCCTGGGCTGGCCCACTGCTGTTCTACTGGGATCCTGCCAGGTCACTAACTGCTCTTAGTCTGTGACTTGGGGTTTGGAGATCCTTGCTTTATGGAACAAAATAAAAAGATCAAGTTATGTTAGATGCAACTATTTTAAAACTATATACTAAGACTATAGGGTATAGGTTTTTTTAGCTGTGGTGTAAGTTGTAAAATAGACAGCAACTTAAAGGTTTCTTCCGGAGGGAAAATTGTACCTTTTCATTAGGTGTTGACATTATTTCTCAGTTAACTGATCAGTGGTTACAGTTGTGTTACACACTTGGGGAAGGTACCACCTCACCTTAAGTTTGTATATGTAGTGCTCATTAATGGTGGTAACATTCTTGCAAGCTTCCTAGCATTGAGCCATAAACAGATTAGAAAGTTTCTGTATTTCTAGGTCATCGGATCATTGTTCTTGCCTGCAATGTAGCACTGGTTCCATGACATTCTTTATTTTGCGCTGTCTGGAAATATTAACTGATGTTTACAGCATAAAAATTCCTCAAGGAGGACGATTCTGACACATACTTTAATTACATCATAGGTGCCACTGAGTTCAGTCATTGGCCACTAAACTAATCTATATGTTCTTACTTATAGAACACTTTCCTTGCTGGATCTCCCAAACAGCCTTACCTGTGTGGAAAGTAAATCCAGTGGATGTTATCTTCCTGTAGATCGTGTCTCAGGAAAAAGTTATACTTCTAAGAATATATGTGAAACTGTATGTAAAGAACATTGTGCTAATTAATGCCACTTCATAAATGTTTTATCTTTTACAGCCTGTCAACCAGGGTCGCCACTATCAGAAAGAAATGAATCCGCCCTCTCCTTCTAATCCTCGGTAAGAATCATTAATAATCTAAATGATCTTTTTTCTTAAAGATTATTTAAAAGATGGTGCCTTTTTCTTAGTTTCATGAAATTGTTCTCTAAAACTTCCAGGGAGCTGCTTCTTTTAGTCTTAATTCTTCTACTTGTCTTACTCAAACTATGGAATCCACCTAGGTTTAAATACCTAGCTGCAAGGCTTGGAGCAAGTCATTTACCTGAAAGTAATTCAGGCAGGATATTACTTCATAGTATTTCAAAGAAGTTCAAATGAGCCAACACTGAAAGACTCTTAGCATAGTTACTAGTATGTAGTGGGCTCTCTTTAAATATTTACATATTCATTATTATTTTATTTACAAGAAGTATTTGACTTCAATAAGTATTTTATAGTTAATACATTTTCAGGAATAAATATTTTATATATACATATATATATATATGTACCTTTACATTTTTAAGATAGCTTTTGTAAATTAAAAGAGCCATTCTCTTTTTTCATAAATTCAAAAGTTCATAATCTTAGAATTCTTCCATGATTTCAAAAATATCACTAGCACCTAAATTATTTGTCAGTACAGATAAACCTCATTATTTTAGGATGACTAGGAGCAAGCAGATTTGGGTTGTGCTTTAATATGGCTTTCTATAAACAGTTACATATAAGCCAGCTTATCCATAGTGTTCACCTATCACTCACTGTTCATTATGTACTAGGAATTTACTGAAAAGTCCCCATCACTGGAATGCATCTCATCATCCAAAGGTGTCTCCCTACCAAACCATGTGATCTGTACTGTGGGTTGTCCAACAGAATAGACCAAAACCAAGGATGTCATTGGAGCTGTGGCAATACTGCCTGAATTAAAATTTTTTGGTTACATATAACAAAAACAACTTTACTCACATTGAGAGAACAAGAAATGGGAGGAAGAGAAGGCAAAAGGATTTGTTAAATAAGAGAACAAGACTGTGTCCTAGAACCCAATGGCATCCAGCCTCTGGTGGGGCCTGAAGCCAGGAACTAAAAAGCCAGCAGGCAGCCAGATGGTGTCAGCCTGTTCCTCCTGTCTGATCCCATTTTTCTCTCTAAGCACTAGCTTTCTCTGCTTTTCAGACCACAGATGGCTGTCTGACAGCTCTTGAGTATATATATTACAGTTCAAGATATATGCTGAGGCTGACAGACTAATCCCAATTTCTGTTTTCTGAGAGAAAGAAAGATTGGCCTAGGTTAGACCTAGTATCCACTTCTGTCAGCAGTGAGCAGTGAACCAAGCCATGTAAAACTAACATGGCTCCCAGGAGTCATCTTCATGGCTTGGGGAATGTGTATTGGGGATCTAGAATATTCACGATATAGATAGGACAAATGTTTTTTATTAGTAACCTTCTAACTGTTCCTGGTCTGTACTCTTGATCTGACCATTCTTTCATGTTACCTTGTAGGGGGCAATTGTCACTATCATACATACATATAATTAATCATTTAACATTAAGACAGAATTTCAATATATATAAAAAGGTGTTTTCACATTCTTGAAATCACACACCTCTTTATAGGTGAACATGTCACATGCAACCTTGCTGCCCATATAGATTTGCCTAATTAATATTTTCATATATGAGCAAGTTTTTAATGTATGTGGAAATCCAATTTTGGCCCAAATTATACCAAATTCAGAATTTGTAGTCTGTAGAGCAATGGTAAGAGATGTTAGAAAGTAGAGCCATTATCTCAATAAAGGGAGAAAGGACTCTAATTCTCATCTGAATTCTGCTGCTAACCTCACCAAATATCATTTAATAACATGAACACTCTCATGTGTAAAAGAAAGAATTTGAATTATGCACTACCTGAGGTCAATTATGATTCTGTGACTTTGCAAGAGTCATTAAAGACTTTACATGCAAAGAAAGTCACACAGGCAAAGAGTCATAGTACTTATTTTTCTTTCACTGAACTGTGAACCTTTACATGTTATAATATGAGACTTTAAATACCTCTCTTGCAAGTTGATTCCCAAAGAAAAAAATATCAAAGTAGGCATTTCATCTTATGCAATGAATTGAATGCTTATTCACTGAGGAAAAAATAATTTACTTCTCTACATGATGAGAAAAGGAAAAATTTTAATGCAAAAAATTAAAAAATCAACCAATTTGTGGATTTGTTATTCACAGTTTTCAAAAAAATATTATATAATTGTTCAAAAAACCTGCATATTATATATAGCTTGACTCTTCACTCATAAAATTAGAAGGTTGTAGGATTGATAGAAAGATAGATTTGGGCTACAAATAGAAGATGATAAAATTCTGAGATTAGTATATTATCATCATATAAATAGTATAAACTGAACCAAAAAGGTACAATTCTTAAGAGTTATATTTATCATATTTCTTACAAATAATATCCCAAGCTTTGTATCTCAAAATGAAGAACTTTAGAATTAAACTTCAAGTATACTGATAATTAACAAGAAAAAGATAGAAGGGAGACCGTAAGTCTGTAAGCAGCACCCTCTTGGATATAGGAGCATGGAACCTGAATCCTGGACAGAGAGTTTGGCATATGGAAATTTGGAACGGCACGGAAAACACAGGTATTAAATGTGTTTGTGATTAGAGTGATGGAGAAGGTATGTGTACCATACATCCACTAAGCAAAGGGCGCAGTGGGGACCTCTGGGAATGGAAATGGCAACAAAAGCTTCAGAGAAGTAAATATCCTCAACTGCCCAGAGACCTAAGAACCTAAAACTTTTACATTTACATGCACGCCTGAGAAAATATATACAGACTTAGAGTCAACTTTCAATTAGCTTCATTAATAGAACAGAGCAACCAGTATCCTCAGTCTTTCATTCACATTTTGTTCTGGAAAGATTTTAATTTCTGCATCTTAATTACCTTCCTAATTTTGTGTGTGGAAGATTAAAACGAACAATCACATACAATCCACAAAGCAGGCAGAATAGGTTCTGAAGAGTTGGCGCTAGGCTGGAAATCAGTGAAGTGCTGCATCTGTTCATGCATTGTTTCCTTCACAGTAAATCGTTCACTTAGAGTCAGGGCAGTGCTTGACATGGGACGGAGGTGGGGTGCACTGGTCATCTTCTCACTGAGAAGATTACAATCTAGGATTTTAAATATATGTGGTTCACTGCCTCACATGCCCCCGGCATGTCTGGTTCGCAACAAAGCCATTTCCTGGGCATTCTTAGGCAGGGGGTGGTATTTCCCATTATTTTCTCCTAACATCCTGTCTGACGCTGGGCCCCTTGCTCCCCACATCCACCAGCGCTGCCTCCTGGGGCACCGACAGCCTTTCCGACAAGGAGCAGAAATGGCTGACATAATCTAATACAATTTAGGAGAATGTGGGGTGGGAGGAAACAATTTCACAGTTCATTCATGTTGAGAAATGTTTCCTAGCATGTAAACTTGCATGCTGCCAAACAGCAAAATGGATGCTGTTTGCAGTCTCGAGCCATTTATTTTAAAACGTCATCTACTGGTTTGCAGGCTTAGAGCTCTCCCTTTGGCACATCTATTTATATGTTTATGCAGATTCTTCAGAACAGCATAAGATCTTTTTGCTCAGGAATGAATTTTATGAAATAAGCCGTGATTATGTTCTGGCTGTCTGTTCACACAGTGGTATCGATAGCCAGTCTGTCATTTAATGATGATTATACTTGCCATTGTATTCCTCGTTGGAAATTTAGGGAGAGGTGGGTTTGTCTAAATGTTTAGAGGAATAAACAATATAGAAAATAATTTTAGAATTCCCAAAGAGATCCGAATGGCATGAGTCTCTATAGTGTTTGCTTTATAATTTATCATTTATCTGTCGTTTTTAAAAATGTCATTGCAGATAGTGTTAGGGCCTGAATGTTTTGTAGCTCTGCCACATGTTTGTGTGATATATAAACATACTTATAACTATAATTATCTGATAAAGCCCCACAGACTCCGACAAATGATTAATAGCTGGTGACCTTGGATTCTGCTGGCTCAGCTGGCCTGGCTGAGGCGAGCTGGCCTGTCACATAACGCACACACGCCACTCTGAACTGATCACAGTGGCTTCATTTTTCTTCTCTCTCCAATTGCCAGGAGTCAACCTAATAGTCTCTCTTCTATTGCTTAAGCTTCTTTTGTCTAGCAAAAAAAGATAGAAGATACACAAATCAGTTTAATACGGAACCTACATTGGGATGATTGCAAGGCAATTTAGATTTTTAACATGGTCGTCCTTTAGATAAAGACATGCAGAGGCATTCTTTATGAATTAGGCAAAATTTCATACCTCCAATGTAGTGTTATTGTTTTCTATTAACTGGTTTTTTACATTGTGTCTTGATTATTTGTTTGAAAAGCCCAAAAGTTTTTATTTTCATCATTTCTCTTGGTCACTTTAACTAGGAAAAGATATCCATCTTATTTCATAGTCCTATTTTCTTGAATTCATATGGCTCATGTGAGGGCCTGATTCTCCGTATTTAGAGCCTGTAGGTCTAGTTCAAAGCTCACTGGCCAAAGACCTGTGAGGCTATTCTCCTAGTTCTCAGAAAGCAGGATTAACTCTTTGCATGTTCCTATCTGTCTGTCTGTCCATCTGTATGTATCTATTTCTACAGTGTGGGTCTTGAATGCCCCTCCCCAAAGGCCCTTGTGTTGAAGACCTAGTGTATCCTCTCTCTCTCTCTCTCTCTCTCTCTCTCTCTCTCTCTCTCTCTCTCTCCTCTCTCTCTCTCTTTTCTTTCTTTCTCTCCCCCTCTCTCTCCTTCTCTGTCTCTCTCTGTCTCTGTCTTTATGTCCTGTGCTTTTCCCCATGTTGTTATAGGACCTTCATCAGCATTTCAATTGAGGGAGGGAGGCAAGGAGGAACTAGTGTTATACCTAACTACCATGGAAACCAGTTAAGTTTCAGATACTTTTTATGTTTTTGTAAGAAATAGTCATTCTGCGGATATTTATTTCCAGTCTTGAGAAATCTCCATACTACTTTCCAGAGTGGTTGTACAAATTTACATTCCCACCAGCAGTGCAGGAGGGTTCCTTTCTCCCCACAGCCTTGCCAGCACTGATTACTATTTGACTTGTTGATAGAAGCCATTCTCTAAGGAGTGAGATGGTATCTTAGCGTTGTTTTGATTTGCATTTCTCTTATGGCTAGAGATGTTGAACATCTTTTCATGTATCTATTGGCCCTTTGTACTTCTTCCTGAGTGAACTGCTTCTTCATTTCATTTGTCCATTTTTCAATAGAATCCTTTATTTTGGTTGGCTTACTTTTCTTCAGCTCCCTGTATATTCTAGTTATGAGCTTCCTATCTAAGATGTTGGTGGTGAATATTTTTCCCCAATCTGTTGGTTCTCTTGTTACAATGTTAAAATACGGAAGTCACCAAAATACCCATCAGCAGACCAATGGATACACAAACTGTGGTATTTATACACAGTGGAATATACTATGCATCTATAAAGTCCAATAGCATGGAGGTTTTTATGGGCAAATGGAAGAAACTTGAGAGCATCATCCTTGGTGAAGTGAGTCAGAAGCAGAAGGTGAAAGAAACATCGAATGGTCTCTCTGATATGAGAGTCCGAGATCACCACTATCTCATGGAACTTAAAACAAAAAACATAGTGAACCAGGGCGGTAGGGAGAGAGGGAGGAGTGGGTAGGGGGAGGGACAAAAGGAGAGTGGGAAAGTCCTTGTCACCTTGACAAGATACACGTGTGCACAAAATGCTCAACTTCGCTGTAAACCTTAAATTTTGCACTTACACATATCAATAAAATGGGAAGGGAAGAAAAATTCATCTGAAAATAGACAATGATACTGCTTTATTCATAAACAGGTGGAAATATGTTTTGTGAGAGGCCCTTGTTTAGACAGAGCTTATGTCTAATTTCCAAGCCTACTTCTCTAAAGCTGTTTTATACTGCTGTGTACCTTGCCAGCTCTGTACCTGAACTGTGTACCTGGCTGTCTTTCCTCAGACACTCCAGGCGTGGACTCACCTCTGCGGCTCTGCGTGGAGTCTTCTTATCCTAGCTTGTTGCATAGCTGCCTCTTCCCACCATTAAGATCGACACCCAAACAAGCACCATCTCTTCAGAGAGGCCCTTTCATAGCTTCCACTCTAAGTCGCACCCGGGCACCTGTATTGCACTCTCTTTTCTGTTTTGGCCACCGTACTCTTCACTAATATTTCTTTGTTTTCTTGTTTTCTGCACACACTCTCTTCCCTCCAGAATGCAAGAATGTAAACAACAAATGCTGAGACTTCATCTCTCACTATACCCTAGCTCTTCAAACAGTGCCAAGCACACCATAACCACTCAAAAAATACATGTTGAAGTCACTGAAAGTCACCCCATCTCAGATGTACTGAGTTGCATCCTTTTGTAGCTCTTTTTTCCCTTATGGGTATCTGGTACCTGGCCCTATTCCTAGTTGGAATAAATGAAACCTCTTGCATGAATTTCTTTTAAATGATCCCTTAGAAGACATTCACAATCTGAAGTCTCTGGTGAAAACATCATCTTAAGCCTTTAAATAGAGACAGTTTCCCTAAATAGAATTAGTGTTCTCTTCTCATATTTCATTGAAGACCGCTTCTGTCTACTGGCCTTGTCATGCCCATTTTGTGGAGTCAGGTACCGCTTGCTAGAAATCTACTTGAGTCACCATTGATGAAGTTGTACTTAATACTCACCAGGTCAGCAGATTCTATATAGGCAAATCTGTATGTGTGAGCATGTGCGCACGCACGTGTGTGTGTGTGTGTGTGTGTGTGTGTGTGTGTGTGTGTGTGACATATATATTCCATTAATTCATCTTTAAAACACTTGTGCCCTTCCCTCCCCAGTCCACAGCAGAGCCCAGGCTGCAGCACGGTTCTCGCAGTCCCTTTAATCCCACCCCAGAGAAAGCCCCAGTTACAGGATCCCTAGAGCAGTTCCAAATTCCTTGAGAATCCTTCTGGTCTTTGCCGCTGACCGTTCTTAATTCTGGATTGTGCCACACAGTTCCAAGGGGCACCATTCCTTCTGGGCACAGGAGATGCCACACTCCCCCAACAGTGCCATGTGGAAGGGCACAGCTGGGCAGCTGCTGCCCATGCCCCATCGCTTCCTCCTCCTCTGCCCTTGGTACTCACTGACCACCCAAACAGCACTAAGTGCTGGTTCTGATCCGTGCCTCTGCCAGAGCCAGCTTGCTCAGGTACATGCTGCAGTTGTCCTGTCCCAGAACCTAACTGGCCCGCACAGCAGAGGTCCTAGTGCCCACCCTGCGCCTCTCCCCAGGACGTCGTTACTCTCCCCACAAGCTATCCCCAGACCTGCAGCCTGAGCAGCAACTACCCCACTTCCTGTTTCCCTCATGTGAAATGTCTGTATCACGATGACCAGATCTCTTTGGGCAGAGGGGCCTTGCACTTCATCTTGAGTCTCCTAGTGTTTCCATTGTATGCAGAAAGACTAGGAAATAATTAATGTTTCAGTTATCGTCTTGTTTTCCAAACTTGTAAACTCATTAAACCCATTTTCATGAGATTTTCAGAACAGATTTCATCTCTTTCTCCCACCTTCCCAAGGTGTCAATGCCCCAAATGACAAATCCCCGGAGAATTCTGGTGCTTTTAACTAACAGAGCATATTAAAAACAAGCTCTGGGTTTCCTTGGGTGTCCCTAGCTGCTGCTGCCCACCCAGATGGTAAATTAGATCACCTTTGTTCCCCAGACCAGTGTAAAGAAGATGATTACTGACGCCATTATTTGCCATTCTAGCATTTTGTAGTTTCAACTTTTAGTTGAAAGATTCAGGGGTCTCCAAGCTTGTTAGGAACCTGGCGCACAGCAGGAGGTGAGCAGTGAGCTACTGCCCACAGCTAGCATGGCAGCCTCAGCTCCGCCTCCTGTCAGGACTCTCACTGATACATATAAATTTCATATACATTACAACACACTAATAATAGAAATAAAGTGCACAATAAATAGAATATGCTTAAAATATCTCAAAACTATTCTCTTCTTCCCTTCCCACTCTATCTGCCTGTGAGAAAATTGTCTTCCAGGAAACCAACCCCTGGTACCAAAAACCCTGGGGAGCGCTGTTCTAGAAAATGGAAACAGTTAAAATGTGGCAGTACTAAATTTAATTTGTAACATCACCTCCCTCCATTTTGTTCCAGCATCGGAGTGACAGTGTAGGAGGAAATACAGGCTGTAGTCCAGGGAAATGGCAAGGAGCCTAAGAAATGGAAGACCAGAAGTACCCACAAATGGCCACTGGACATTCCTGGACTCCCTGTCTCACCCTTCATTTTGTGATCCAATGCAGAATAGCTTCCCCGTTATCTAAACAAGAAACCCCTAAAGCACAAAGTCACATAAAGTGTGTCACAGGCCAAGTGCGGTGGCACACACTTGTAATCTCAGCTCTCTGGGAGGCTGAGGCAGGAGGATCACAAGTTTGAGCCCAGCTGGGCAACCTAACAACTTAGTGAGACCCTGTCATCAGATTTTAACATTTTAGGGGTTTGGGGTCATAGCTCAGCAAGTAAAGCACCTGCCTAGCATGGGCAAGACCCTGGGTTCACTTTCCCAACACCACATAAGAAGGTCATGGCGTCACATGCCTATAATCTCAGCATGTGAGAGGCTGAGGCAGGAGGATTACTGCAAGTTCAAGGCCAGGCTGCCCTACATAGTGAGTTCAGGACCAGCCTCTGCTACAGTATAAGACCCTGTCTCAAAAGGGGGATGGGGGGGGGCCGGTAATAGCTCAGTGCAGAGACCCAAACTCAATCCCCAGTACCAAGAAAAATAAGTGCATAAGTACACAGTGTTACCTCTCATGTAGTCAACAATGCTAAATATTTCTAGAGTCCCTGTGATGTGATTCAGCATGTCCCTGGTGAGCCAATGACCCAAGTCCGCATTTTGTGATGCATGGACAGTGTGTGAGAAAGCGGCACCTGTGCCCACCGTGGCTTGGGACAAACAGCAAGCTCGTTCAAGCCTGTGCTCACCTCTGAACTCAGCTTTTATTGGCACTTGATTACTTCTTCCCTGTATTTCTTTTTGTTTATTAATGAAAAACATTACATTTTGAAATTTGATTAAAGTTAAAACGTCATATTTCGCCTTAGCATTATATTTACCAGCATCTTGTTCATAAATGCCCCAAAACCCATTCAGTGTAATAAGTGCTATACAGATCAGATGTTCAGTCTGTTTACAGTGACTCCAAGGTGAGAAGGCAAACAACGTTTAGATGATTTGATTAAATTAGCACTAACATCATTGTTCTGTGGACTCTTTTTTATCCTTTGATTTTAAAAATCCTTTACATCCTTTGCCAGGCATTAAGACAAATCAGATGCAATCAGTGCGCAGGACAAGAAGATACTGCTGAGCATTGGGTGTATTAGGGAAAAAATTAGGCACATACACACATACATATGTGGGTCTACATGCATATGACTGGTTAGTAAATGTCATTATTTTGCCGTAAAAACTTATTTTTTGTGACTTCAGAGGTTAACAACAGTGGCTTTTCAATTATTGTACAGACACTTGAACTGGTAATAAACAAAGCCAAATGGTGATGTGCAGATGATGTGCTTTGTTCAATCTCTTATTAAGATAAAAATAAGAAAGCTAGAATTCTACATACTCATATATTTTAGTTTCTAAATTTTATTTACGGAATGAATCAAAGAAAGAAAGGGAAAGCAAAAATATTCTCTGTTGAATTAACAGTTTTAAGCAGTAGAACCATTTTGTATTATCAAACAGTAATGAACAGAAACTGAGGTCTGGCTTGGCCCAAGGTTACTCTCCATTATAGGAAAATGAAAATCTCAGCTTAAATAAGACCACAATATTGCTGTCAATTAAGCAGCAGTGTTTATGCTACTGAAGCTTCATCTTTTTTAGAGGCAGTTCATCCTTAAATTACTAAAGTAAGTAATTACTTTTTTTATACCTAAGTAAGGGCTGAAGAAGCAATTCATTGGTCACAAGAATTTAAAGGAAATCCTATTACATTTAGTGTTTTGACTTGGTGAAAGGTCTGTTTTTTTAACCATTTCTCCTTTCCATTCTCTTTAGCAAGAAATGCTCTTACCAAAACCAAAAATTTCCTTCGTTCTGGAAATACTGTTCATTTCCATTAGGAATCCCGAAGTTTTGTTTCGTCCTGATAGAATGATGGCAGACATGGGAAACAAATAAGGCTAACTTTCCAATGTGATAGTCTCTCAGTTTGCTTGTGAATCTCTAAATTTCAGCACTAGCAAAAAATAAAGTTGCAACAAGGCATACAGTCAATGAAGATCTTATGAATTAAGGAAGGAATGAATCTGTCACTTTGACAGATTGTGAGGCAAGGAGCAGATTAACAGATTACTCATAGTCAGAAAGCAGCTCAGTGTGAAAAATGTTCAGAAAATGATAAGTATGGGTTTGTGCTGATTTAATGATATTTTTAAACTACAATAATACTGTGGTAGTGTGATACAATAAAGCACTTGGCCTGCATTTTTATATCATCAACATCTTTGTAGTTTGATCCAAAAAGCAGTTTGAACTATTCTCCATTAAAATATGTAGCTATCAAATTAGAAAAAAAAAACATATCATGCATGCCCTTCCTGGAAATATCAGTGACTTCTAAAATCATTTCTTTCCTAAAGTAGCATTTGTAGTACAAATTTTATGGTGTTTTGAGCATGCCAGATATACTCTTTCTTCAGGCATTTCAATCACGGCAAGAATCTGCCTTCAGCCATGCCCAAGGAAATGCTTCAAAAATGCTACTGATTTGTCTTCATTGTTTCCATGGGCAGGTTTTACTTTTGTACTTGAGACTATGGAATACTTATGCATAAACTTAACTACAATTTCCCAAAAATAAGGGACAAAAGTATGTCAAATTTGAATGGAGTACCCTGAGTCATAGCAAGAAACAAGATGAATTTCTTCATTTATTTTGGATTATTACAAATATTTATCAGAAAACAACTTTTTGAGAGATATTTTATATAAATAAATTTGAGGTATAAATGATTTACATTGCCCAGAATTTCCGAATAAGATTTTTCTGATACATTTAGTTTTCAGTTCTAATATGTTAATGTGTAAAAGCTAATGTAAGGTTTGAGTTGTTTCACATTATCTCCTCTCAGTTCACCAAAGATGCCTTTTACATAATTAGATACAATGGAACTTGTTAAGGAAGTAGAATGTACTGTCTAAACACTTGCATTGAGCCCAAGTATAATTATACTAATAAGGCATGTCCAGCTCGAGTCCTAGATGTGATTATGGTTCAAATTATATTTTACATATATAGTGCAGACCTACCAGAATTCAGCATACTTTGTACATTTTTCTTCTAACATTTATTTCCAGCTAGGTATAAGTAAAGCTAATAGCTGGCGGTGTTCTTGGTAGAAATGAGTACAGCAGCATTATTTATGTGTTTTTGGGCATCCTTCAGCATTCATTGCCTGCAGTGGTTACTAGCACAGTTCACAAATACTACCAGTTCTTCCAGTTCCAGGTCCATATTTGAGTTGCATTTCCATCCCCTTCTTTTTGGATGGAGCCAACTAGTCCACATAGTCCTGGCCAATAAGTTAGGAGCAAAGAGGCTTAGGTTATTACTTAGCTGGAGCATTCAATTGCACAGTCTGTGGTACCAAAATGCCACATTTGTATCCTTACGAAATGATTTAACCTCTCCAAGCCTCAATTTAATTATCTAAAAGTAAGGATTGTACTCTTCACAGGCCTGTAGTGTTGCTGCATGAGTCAAGTGAGACAACACGTATGGAGTTCCAGACAGGACCTTGCACAGGTATTTGCAAGTTGCAGCAGTGATACAGATAGTAATAGAAATGTTAGGAATAGCTTTTCCCCAAAAGAGAAATCAGAGAATCCTAGAGAGTTTGATGACATTATAAAGATGATTCAACCCACCAACTCTTCAAACTCTGCACACTTTTGCCAGGGAATCGGGTCAGTGTGGCATAAGACATTCCACTCTTACTTCAAAAAACTCCAGCCATCAGAAACTTCCCTTACACTGAGCTACGTAAGGTTCCCTAGAACTTCTCTCTACTGGCCCTACTCCTATTTTCAGAACAAAGAATTGAATCATTACTCATTCATGTGACACCCCTTGAAAATTTTAGGGACACTTCTGAGTTGTCCCATTTCTTCTCTAGTTTCATATTTTCTCATTCAAGCTTCAAGTCTGTATTATCATACCTGGTCCTGGCATTTATCCTAATCATCTTCCTTTGAACACTTTCAAGCTTATTAAACTCAGTTTCTCTAAACTGAACAAAATAATCTGGATGTAATACAAATAGTTCAGACTACAATTCGATCTTTGACCAGGACTCTATTTAAATTAATGTAGCTTGGATCACCCTCAAGATTGTGGTTCCCATGTACCTTTGGTTTACCTTTGACTTTTGGTCCCCAAAGCTCTCACCATCTTTCTCCTGGAATGTTTCCATAGCTTTGTACACAGCCCTCATGCCTGCGTGTGATTTTCACCACAACCTACGTGCTCTATTCTCCATCTAGCAACTAGAGTGGTCATTCTGAACACAGATCTGACACTGCCATTGCCGCAGGAAAACCCTTCAGTGGAGTCCCGTTATTCATAGGACAAAGAGAAAAATCTTTCAATAGCCTGCAAGAATTGTCTTGGCCCATGTATACCGGTCTAACTTTACTTTAAAGAAAATCTCCCCTCTGGAGATATATGTTAGCCAAAATGGCCTCCTTTCCTTTTCTCAAATCTGCTTGCCTCAGGGCCTTTGCCCATTGTTCCCTCATCCTTAGATGCTTTCCCCACTACTTTGCTCCCACCTTGCCTGGTTATCTGCTATTCAACCACTGCATTTCTTCTCAAGTATTGCTATGTGCTGCCTTAGCACTGTTAAGCTTCATAGCATTTATACACTTTTGTGTGATTATCTGACCTGATGCTTATCCCTCCCTTAACACTCTAAAAGGGCAAGAATTCTGTTTTTGCTTATTGTTGCATTTTCAAAGACCACTCCCAGTGCAGGACCTTGGATAATATCTGTGAAATAAATTGGTATCTGAACCATGTATCTTGACTAGTAAGATCATTCTGTCGCTAGTCTGTCATTCAACTTATATTTTCAGACTAATCACTTACAAAAATTTTAAAAACTACATTCACTGTGCCTACCACATTACATAAACTGTGTCTAAGGACAGAGCTCTTTGGTTCTCTATTAAAGATTATCCACCATGTTAATATTGACTAATAGCTAACTTAAAGTGATTTGATGAATCTAAATTATCTTCATTTACACACACTATAATGATATCATCCATGACATGCCCAATAATTAAGTCACTAGTGTATTATTTCTGGAATATGATCCACACTTGGATGCCACTGTCCTTTCATCTGTAATCAATATGCTGGTGCCACACTGTCCTCTTGCTTACTGGGAAGTAAAGCAAACTTAGAATCCTACTCAGTAATATGCTCCAACCATAACTGCCAGTCAAATCAGCATGGAGTACGTAGCCTGCCCATCTTCTTTAGCTAGAACTGCAATCATTCATTTAATCAGGTGGGTTATCAAACAACCTGCTACAGCCTGCATGATACTCCCTACCTGGAATGAACATTCTGCTGATATTTCCAATCTGAGTCATCCTTCCTCTGCTGTGAACTCTTCCTTAACTAAAGTGAGATTAGGATGTTTTCTTCTGCACAGCCCTGACTCAGTTCTCCACATCAGCTGCAATCAAAATCTTAACTATATTCAGTGGCGAGTATGACAGATTTTTAATTACTTAACATGGCTTCTGCTTCTAGCAGTGACAGACTTGTTGTTTTACACAGAATTTCCCAGTGAAAACAACCAGAAAAGCTAGGCCATGAAACCAAAAAAATCATTTGATTAAAGCCATTGGAGAGCTTTTATGTCAGTGAAAACCTACAGGGCCTTGATCCAAGAGACAAGGGAAACCACATCCCTCAAAAATGCCACTTCAGAAAGAGCAGCTAAGAGCCCAGTTGCTGGACGTGGCCTTCAACACTACATGAACTCAAGCTACAAAAATCAGAGTTCAGGGCCCAGCAAGAGATGGAACCATAGTAAGTTTTAAAATGCTACATGTTAGCTAAAGTAGGAAAGCAGAAATAGACTATCTCTCTAGAGAACTGAAGCCACATTTCAAGTCATCCTAATTGCTGACTGTACTGGACTACTCTGACCCTTCCATAATTGCCTGCCAAAGACAAAGGAAGAAGAGAACCCCATCTAGAGCAGCTGTCTGATTGAAATTGACTGCTAGGCATCTCATACAATTTGTAGTTTTCTGGTGACTGCTAGAAGAAGAAGAAGGAGAAGGAGAAGGAGAAGAAGGAGAAAAAGAAGGAGAAGAATTGAGGCAAGGCAAGGTCTTCCCTAATATAGTCCAGACTGGTCCTGAACTCCTTATATAGCCCAGCCTGGCCTCAAACTCATGGCAGTCCTCCAAGTGCTGGGATTACAGGCATGTACCACTCTACCCAGCTAGTGTATGAGCTGGGTGATTGAAGCTTCTTAGGCAAGTGCTCTAATCACTGAGCTACAGTCCCCAGCCCAAAATGAAATAATTTTTAATAATATGTTTTACTTACCCCAGTATATCTACCATATCATTTTACTTGCAATTGTCCGAAGGAACATTTTTCCTCTACTAAATATGAATTAATTGCCCACAGATAAATTAATAGGAGAAATGGTTAATACTTCTGCATTTAGATGCTTTCTATAATGAATGGCTCTCCAAAGAGCCAGGTAAGGGTTATGTATCAGCATGATAAGAGAGGTGATAGGGCTTCCATAGGAAAGGACTGAAAGTTCTGATAAGGTTTGTTTACACAATTTCTTAGAATGTCCAGGCACTAAAGGTCCTTTGCCACCCTACCTGGAGCTGTCCCTGGGGTGGGGTATGCAGCAGCTCAGACAGCTCTGCTTATTCAGATAAGGGAAATTTGGATAAGATTTATTTTTGTTTCTATTTGTCTGCATGTTTTCAATTCAAAGTAATCTCTGTGCCATTCTGGCGTTTTGCTGGTCCCTTCATACTTAACATAAAATATTTCTAATATTTTACACTCTTTTTTTAGTATTTAGTCCTTCACATTTAGTCTGTGCTTTAAACTTACACCCTTCCTCAATTCAGGCTGACCCCATCTCCAGTGCTTGGTAGCCATCTGTGGCTGTGGCTCTCTTGACTATCTTCTGGGACAGTGAAATGCTAGAGAATAATTTTGAAGATTCATGATCTTGGGGTAGAAAAAGACTGCCTAAATATGTCTCCGTTTTTATAAGCCATGATAAAGTGGACTACATTAAAATTAGGAACTTATTGACAGACACCATTTTAAAAGGTAAAAGTGCAGACTACGGAATGTAAGGAGACTAGCTACACAAGCAGGGCTTGTGTCAGTAAGAAAAAAAGAGGTAACAAAAAAAGAAAGAAATCAAGAGGCCTGAATAAAATTTTTATTTTATTTTTGTTTTCTGCGACAGAGTATGTAGTTCAGGCTGGTTCTGAACTCCTTATGTAGCCCATGCTGTCCTAGAACTCACCAAAAAAGTACAGTGGTTAGAACACTTATCTAGCAAATGCAAGGCCCTGAGTTCACTACCCTAGCACTACATAAGCCAGGTATGGTGGCACATACCTGTAAATCCCAGCACTTGGGAGGCTGAGACTAAGGGTTGCCATGAGTTCAATGCCAGCCTGAGCCACATAGTGAAGTCAGGAACAGCCTGGAGTGTAGAGCGATACCCTGTCTCAAAAAAAGAAAAAAAAAAAAAAAAAAAAAAAAAAAAAAAAAAAAAAAAAAAAAAAAAAAAAAAAAACTCACGTCAACCCTCTTACCCTCCTACCTAAGCCTGCCAAGTGCTGAGATTACAAGCATGCACCACCAAGCCCAGCTTGTATGGTGCTGGAGGACCACATTAGGCAGGGATACTCTCATGACTGAATACCCCCAGCCCTGAATAGGCATTTTGTAAAAGAAAATATCTCAATGGCAGGTAATCATCTGAAAATGTGCACAAACTCATTAAACATCAAAGAAATGCAAATTAAAATTATGCCATGATTTCACTATACCTCATCACAATGGCTAGGATGTAAAAATACCAATTTTGGTAAAGATACAGAACAACTGAAATATACACAGGAAATATGAATTGATGTAACTACTTTGAAAACTATTTAAATTTATATAAGTGGCATCTATACAAACTAAACACACCAGATCCTTTTATCCAACACTTATCCTACTAGATAGATGCCAGCAGAAGGCAAACATATGTCCATCCAAAGTCATATAAACTGACGACCCACCCCCAACTCCCAGAACTGGTATTAAGATTATTCCACAGTAAAGACATTTGTTGAACTACAGAAAATGCAGAAGAAATCTCTTCTGAACTTCTCTACCTGACTAAAGCAGCACCTACCCAAAAAGACAGCTGGCTTTCCCATCCTCCTCCCACTTTCCTGCAAATTTAGCACCCCTGGCCAAAGGCATCCATTTCAGTATCACCACAAAGCCCAATAGAGCCTTCTGAACTTTGCCATGTGCCCCCTTTTTATTAAATTTGCATAGAACTTATCCCTGCTGTATTAGTTTGGGTTCTTTCAAAGGGCAGAATTTACAGAAATTATAACAAAAAGGATCTATTCTGAAGGCTTACAAATCTGAGAATAGAGATAGTCCAAGATGGTGGTCCACATGTTTGGAGCTGGAGTGTCTGATGGCTGCTCAGCCACTAAGTTCATCTCCCGTCCGGGACTGCAGGATAGCCGGTGAGGTGGGAGTCTTCTGGAGATCTCGGTTATTCAAGCAATGGCAAAGGCCGGAGCCTGAAAAATGGCGCCTGAAGATCAGCAACGGGCAGACAGGCACAAGTCAAGACTCGAGAGAATCTGTGATGAAGATCTGCGGTGTGTAGCAGGTCGGCGTCCATAGACAACTGTGAAGGAGAGAGCTTTCCCAGAGGAAGAAGCTGCAGCAATTGCTCTTCTTCCTTCCTTTTATACCTTTGAGTTCCAGATGGGCTTCCACATCTGGGTGGGTGCTCTTCCCTCATTCACCAGCCTACAAATCACCCACACTCTAATCCAGGTTGGTTCTCAATTCCCAATGGAGACGTGGCTCTCAAACTCTAATCCAGGTGTGGTTCCTAATTGCTTCAAATTGACATAATCTCTCCAGCAGTCACCTCTTCCTATTCATGGAGTTACTCGTGGCCGAGCAGCTCCCATGTGCACTGTAAATAGGCTGGCTTTTCTCCTGCTACTCTGTCTTGCCAGTCGATTTGCCGACGCCCAGCCACCAGTCTCAAACTGAAGGAGGGAAATGTTCTCCTCCCTATGTGAGCACGTCTGCAATAGCCCCAGTCTGGAAACAACCCATTGACTTTCAGTAGAACAGAGAAGTATGTGTTTAAGTCACACAGGGAATACTACTTACACTCAGAAACGCGAAGGAATTTTGCAAATGTAATATTCAGGAAAGAAGCTTGGCAACTGAGGAATACACATGTATGATCCCACTCAAATTCAAAAGCAGGCATACTGATGTGTAGTGTCACAATCTGGGCTACATTTTGGGGAAAAGAGAGTGGTATAGTCAGGAAGAGGAAGAGGGGAAGCAACTCTCTCATAACCGAGGGATGGGTACAACTTCCTTTAGCATTACCCATAGAACTGGACATAGATTGCTTGTGTTTTTTCTGTGTTTGTTATACTTCAATAAGTTTCTTAACAAGAATTACTAGTGTCAGTCTTAGTCTGACAGTGTGTGCTCTTATTGTTTATTGTTAGTGTTTCACTAACTCTCTGCCATTTTTTTTCCATTCAGCATGTGAGATTTCTGTAGAATGAGGCTCACAGTTAAGTAGACTAGAAGCTGGATAATGCCGTAAAAAATTACAATGACTGTGGTAGCTTAGCAACTTGGAAGAATTATTTCCCACCCTGGCAAGCCCAGCTTACTCACAAGAATGGTCCAAGCAACAATAGAGTTCTGATTTTTTTCCTCCCAGTGTTTTAGAAATACTATTTTGCCATCATATCTGTTTTAAAGTCCATTTATCACCCACATCAGCATTCTATCACAATATTTTTCATTAACTGAAATGTAACAATTAACACACCCTGCAACTGCTAGGAAATAAATCTAGTCAACTAAATATCCTGTCAACTTTCTCCTGTTCTGTATTTTCTTGTGCAACCAGCCAACACTGAAGAAAAAATTAAATTGTCATTCACCTCACAGAGCCTTCTTGTTAGCCTATCATTGTTTTATTTGACTACAGAACATAAAGGTATAACCAAACTTTGGAAAGAAAATGGAAATCAGTATATAAATATAGTTTTTGATCATCTGACACACTTGATGAAAATGATACCTTGTAGTTATTCTTTACAATAGCCCACAAAGCCAAATTAAACCATTGAATTAAACCCCACCTACTCTTTCTGTGCCATTAAGTTCCATCATTTCACAAAAAGGTTTAGATTATTTTATTTTGTATTCTAATTTTGAGGCAATTATTCTCTAAAGTCAGAAAAGGCTGCAAAGCTTTCTACTCTTGATTTGCTAATGAATTAGTCACAAAACACTTAACATGCAATTGTCTCTTTTTAAAAGGTATTATATAAGGTTGCTTGAGAAGGAATCTTTTTCTCTACATTCCAATAATAGAAACTAATGAAGCCATTACTGTGGTTTTACTATGTGACCTTATGTGGCCACAGCTGATTTTTGTGTCTCTTTGTCGAAACATTCTCAAGTCACTGCTCATTTCTACTTCTAAGCTAAGACTTACTGCCTACACAGAAATAGCAAGGGGAAGAACTGAAATTGTGTGCCCCTGGTATCCATGGTAAGAAACAGAATATGAGCTTGTGGGGAGGGAAGTGCATGCTCATGATCCCAGCACTCTGGGAGGCTTAGGCAGGATGACTACAAATTTGAATTTAGCAACTGTTGCTGGGCAATTTTGCAATGGTTAGGTCAAAGAAGGACTCTGTTAGAAACAAAAGTATGACCATGATCTTACACCTGAGTAGCAAGTTCAAGTGCAAGGCCCCTGAACTCACATCTGGGTAGGAAGTCCAGACAGCAGACCTGTGAGCCTATGCCTGGCTAGGAGGTGCAGACATAAGACATATGTGGTAAGACATAAGGAAAAAAGGGATAAAAAGGAATAAGGGACAAAGGGATTAAAAAATAGAAGGAACTGATGGATGAATAGAGCTGTTATGTAGTGTGGGTGCAATAGCCAGCGTGAGGGTCAGGGATTGGGCAGAAGAGGACAAAGCAAGGCTGCCTGAAATGTTAGGAGAGCAGGCAGGTTGGCAGTGTGCTAGGGAAGACAGGTGCCTTGGGGGTCAGGGTTGTCATCACCAGTGAGCCTACTGCCAAGACTAGCAGGTTTATCGGGAAGGCAGGAAGAAGTGCGGGAGTAGCTGTCTCTAAGCCAAGGTCGTACACAGAGAGCACAGCTGTGTGGGGGGGAACCGTGGAGATGTTCCGCACCAGCACTGACAACAGTACCCAGTCTCGGAAGGAAAAAAAGGAGAGGAGAGAAGAAAGGTCTAGGGGTATAGCTCACTGTGAAGGCCCTGGGCTAACTCCCCAATACCACAAAAAGAGAGAAAGAGAGAGTTTTCACTTTATCTTTACCTGACTTTGAATATTTAGGAAAAATTCTCAGTTTGTATCTTTAGCTAATGACGCTGCAATGTCACACTCCTCTGTTTAACATTCAGCTTTGTTAATCAAGAAAACCATAGATTGGCTCTTTGCATGTTGATTAAATTGATTACATCTGTAGGCCTTGATAGCATTTTTTTCAAGTGTCTCTAATTAATCAGACAATGCTTGATTAGTTTTTCCTGTTTTGAGGAGATAAACTGACTGCCTTGAGAATTTTCACACCAAAATGATTCCCTTCCAGTGAAAGGTAAAGGAGAAGTGAGTCACTGCCTAGTTTTCCATGAGGCTAAGAACTTTTATTCCCCAGCAGCCAAAAGAAAGGACAGAAAGAAAGGAAGGGGGAGGGAGAGAGGGAGAGCTGGAGAAAAGAAGGAAACCACGTGAAAAACCAGGTATTGATAAGACATAATATTAAATTCATGTGAGTACTCTCACCTATGGCCATGAATACATCTCTGAGAATGAGAAAGCCTGAACTGCCCCTGAACTTCCGGCCTGACTTCCCCTCTGTTGTGGGGCATCATCAAGCTTTTTCCTCTTGTAACTGTCCTTCCTCAAGTTATGCTACTGAATTGCCAGACCTGACATTGCAGAGTTCATCCCAAACTCTGCAACCACCTGTTTTTTAATCATATCTGTAGATGAAGCAGCTATGTGTGCAGATGAAAACTGAATAATTTCCAGCAGCATTTCCAGTGTTCATGAAGACTCTATATGTTCTGTGCTCACCACTGGAGTTCACATGTCCAGTGAAGAATGCTGCTAGGATCTGCTTAGAAGGAAGAGTTGGCAATTCACTTTCGTTTGTCCTCCTCACTGAGTAAGGGATCAACTTAGCATCTGTATCTAGTAAGCATTGTCACCTAAAACACTTGATATATATATATACATTTTTTTAATATGTGCTTTGGAGAACCTTCTTGAGAAACTGCCTTTAAAAAGCAGAATTACCAGGGTGGTGAAATAGCATAGTGACTACAGTGCCTGCCTAGTGAGCAAAAAGCCTGAGTTCAATTCTCCAGCACCATATATACCAACTGTGGTGGTGCACACCTTTAATCCCAGCACTTGGAAGGCAGAGGTAGGTTTGCCATAAACTTGAGGCCAGCTTCTGCTCCATAGTGAGTTCAGGACCAGCCTGTACTCCTGAGCAAGACCCAGTTCCCCCCTAAGAAGCACACAAAATACTAAATATTCCTGTTAGAGTATGAAAGCCACTAAGCAAGAAATAGTCACTAGAAATCACATCACTAGAAATTTCATCACCAGAAATAGTCTAGAAGAACAACATAAGCAAATGTCTTCTCAGAGGATTTCTATACATTATGTAGGGAGAGTTTCTGTGGCTGGGGCTTGTTATTCAATTTGGCCAGGACAGACTAACAGGAGAGAAATATGAAAATTTTATTTATGTTAATATTTAACTCTTCCATATGCTTGGAAACCTTTATAGAGCCAAAGAAAAACTAGACACAGAAGCTTATATACTTTGAGTCCAGGCTGGTCTCCAACTCACAATCCATTTGCTTCAGTCTGTATGTACCAGTTTAACAAAGAGAGATAAACTATGGAGATGTGATAAGACAAAAGGAATGGGAGGATGGCCCATAGACAGTGAATTGTGAGAAACTCACTAAGAAATGTATGGAGAAAACTAATGGAAGTTAAGGGCTATTTTAGTGAGATTTGTATAGATTTGTCTTCTTATCAGTTCTCCAACTTTTATTCTGCAGATGATATATAAAGCATATTTAAGTGTTCTTCTCTTCCTGGTACAAGGAGAGCATCTTTTTCAGAGCATGTAAATACACTTCTTTTAGGAAGAAAATTGGGAGGCTAGAGAGCCCCTCTTACTGCTGTTTCTTAGTTGCATTCAGCTCACAGTAATCAGTATTTTGAAGTGATATATGTTAGGGATGGAATATTACAAGCCCCTTGAATTGCAAATTTATGTTCTGTTAAATGGCTATTGTCAAGAGAGAGGTTCTGTGTTTTTGTGTGTATTTTATTTATGTACTGAATTTCCAAAATAACACCATTATCTCGTACCTATTATACAACAACAAACTCCAATCTGTTCTTTACCCATCTGCCACTGTGACCTTTCTAAAATACAAATCAAAGATTATTCTAGCTTAAAAATCTTTCACTGGGTCCCCAGGACCCTCAGAACTCCTTAGTGATCCAGGCATCATGCTTTCCTCAACTTAATAACAGTCTCATATGCCAGTGCCCACTGTTACTGCTACTACTACTCCCAGCTCCTTCAGACCTTTCTGCTCTACTGCATGCTCTTCCTTCTAGAACACCCTTCTATCTGTTCTCTACCTGGCCATCTCCTCATCCCTCAGGAATAACCCTTTCATGAGTTTTGCTAGAAAGCCTTCCCTGAACGATTTTTCCCAGCTGTGCAAAGTTCCTTAGGCTCAGCTCTGTCTAACACCCACTTACTCCTCTCTTAAAAATGCTTGTCTATTCTCATTACAGTAAAGTGAATTCCTCACAGGAAAATCTCTGTGTTACTCACCAATACCCGACATAAACTTTGTAACACTTCAAGGGCTCAGTAAACATCTGTTAAATGTAATATTATAAAAGAGATATGTTAGTGACATTATAGAGAAGTAAAAGAAGAGGTCAGTCTTCTTTTATGTTCTCTCAAGCAGACAGGATACTATCATTCGTGTGTTGTGGTTGAATTTGATGTCTGATGCCTGGATGTGTGCCTCCAGAGTTGAATAATCTGCCATATCTAATGGGACCTTGCCTAGAAAATAGTCATAAGACACTATGTCATTGATACGTTTTTAGCTCAATAAAAAATACTGCTAAGCCAGAAAGATTTTCAGTTCTGCAGAGATTGTATAAAGAATATTTAAATGAGGAAAAAGAAGTTAATGCTTTTTGTGACTCTTCAAAGTAAAGAGCACTTGGTGGGAGTGAATCCTCTTTGTTTTATGGACTTTCTGACAAAAGACATGGTCCGGAAAAGATTTTCTAGAGGCTATAAAAAAGAATATAATTTCCCGTTTCTGTGAGTGCTTGTTACATGTCTCCAAACAAGACTTGATTGATGTGAGATATAAACATAGCATTTGTTTATGCATGTGCTTCGCAGCTTTTGCTTTCCAAGAGACATGATCCTCTTTCAGATGCCGCTATAACGTAAACATCTCTAGGGGCAAATAGAGAAGGGAGGAGTGAAAATGCCCAATATGCATCGTTCGCAGGTCATCCTCAACTACTTGCCTTCTTAGACTCCTGTGACTGCTCTCATTGCTCTCAGAGCACCTTCTCCTGTCCTTCTCTACAACATCTTTCCCAGTGAGCTCATCCATTTCTAATCCTTTCCTCTCATTTGTATGTCTTCCTCTTGTAGCCCCGGCCTTCTTACGAGTGTTGTCTCATTCATTCAATCATTCAGTAAATGTTTATTGAACACCTAATTTGTTAAGAAGACAGACTTGAATGTCTGCCCTGTGGAACTTAGATCAGATGTGGAATGTGTAGACATGACTCAGTCATATAACTATCCAGATAAATATACACTGAGATGATGGTTTGGAGGTCAGAAGGGAGTATGAACAGGTGTCTTCTTTTCACCCCTCAATGTTCACCCTCCCTATTTCTTCATCTGCTTCTGTGCCCCCAGAGTCTAATGGACATGAACTGCCCTAATGAACTTCCTTAGCCTCTTGCTTCTGATAGGATTCAGCCAATGAAAATAAAGAAAGGAATAGATAAGGAAATTAGGATCAATTTTTCCTGGTTCCCCATCTGTACAACTAACGTAGCCTCACCACAGACTTTGTCCCAATCTCATAGTTCCTCTGCAGGAGGCCTCTCCTCCTGCCTTCTCCCCCCCCCCCCCACCCCAACTCGGGTTCTGATCACTCCTTCCTTATTCCTTAAGTGTTGGGGTAAGAGCAGATCGTGGCCCTGAGATTCTATGCTATCCCTTGAGATTTTCCTATAATTGATGAGAACTTTCTTAAATCTCCCTCAGACTGTCTTATTTGGGTATGCAAAGTATCTGCTGCTGGGGTAGTGACTGATAGACAACCAGTATACTTAGAACTCAAACAAGGCTTCTATGAAGTAACATTAAGTGAAGGCTGCAGCACACAGAATAAAGGAGGCCAAAGACTTGGCTTTCCTTCCATTGCTGCAAGTAGTGTGGTGGTGACAGAGAGGGCAAAACAAAAATATGCTTAAACATAGTGAAGACCAAGCCAATGCAGTGATGTGGGAACTGAGAGCAGATTCTGAAATGCTCACCCTGGGTTGTATTACAAGAATTTCAGATTGGCTGAGAGAAGTACGAGGAAGAGGTGCTAGAAGAGTAAACTAGGATGGTGATGATGGAGTTGAAGATACATAGCATATTCAAGAGCTAAGGCTAGCATTTAGTAGTGGATCCCTAAGTGTTTCAAGAACGTCTTCACATGGAGAAACTATGAAGAACTAAGGTTCCTAATGCTAAATCAAACTGCTTCATCATCCTATATCTCCCCAGTTTAATAATTTACTAAATGACATCTATACTGTCCAATTCCATCCAGACTTTAAACTTCCCTTTTCTCTCTTCATATTAGCTTCCTCCATATGACAGGAAATGTGACCCCAAGTAGCATCTGGTTTTGTTCTTTTAGCCTCCGTCTTTGTGGTGGGACGAACTCTCCTTTTCAAATCCAGTTTGAGAAGTTCTAGGAAAGAAAAGTGATTGGCCCAGATGATGTCAGGTGTTTACCCCTGGACCAGTCAGCTGATTGGTTTCTAGAGTAATGTAGGAACTTGGTAACTCCAGAAAGCCATAGGATTAGAGGTGGCTGTTGTTAAGATGGTGGTAAAGGGAGGAGGTCTGAACAGTCCCTTAGATGTTTCTACTTTTTCTTGAAAAGAGATTTAAAATTACTTAACAGAAATGCTAAAATTATTTTCTCTAATAACAGGACAAGGATGTCCATTATTACATAATACAGTACCAGAAGTCTCAACAAGAGTAGTTACGCAAGATTAAAAAAAAAAAATAGCACCCAGATTGGAAAGGAAGAAGTTAAATTATCCATGTTTGAATATGGCACGATTATAATCTTAAAACATTAAATGACCTCCAACTGATAAAAGATTCTTTAAAATTACAGGATATAAAATCAACATATAAAAAACAGTGACATGTTTATATACTGCTATGGTTTAGATCTGAAGTGTCCCCCAAAGCCTCATGTACTTGAGTGCTGTGGGATAACTTAGGAACCATGTGCTGTTGGGAGGAAGGGCCAGGCTGGCAGGGCAGAGGCTTGGGGTCTGACCTTGAGGAATTGTGTCAGTTTGTTGAGAGTCAGGGGAGGAGTGCTCAGGGCAGAGCTTTCAGATGTGTGTCACTGACTTGTGGGTCAGGAAGTGAGGGAGGGGCACCTACCCTGGGAGTGGGCAGCCCTACTGGCAGTTTGAACTAAATGAAGGAAGAAGAAACATTGTTACAGCTTCTTCCTGGGACAGATGGCCTTTGCCTAAGTCTCCAGACAACTACTCCTCCTCTCAGTTGGCTCCTGCCTTACTTAATTTCTGTCTACAATGCCTGGAGAAGCTCTTCAGCCTCTGCTATGTGCCTTCACCACTGCTGGCTGCCCATAAACGTACTATGTGAGACTTTCTGAAACTGTGAGCTAAACAGATCTTCTCTCCCTTAAATTGTGGATGTTGGGTATTCTATCTCTGCAACCAAAAAGTAGGTATGATGTATACCAATATACAACTTGCTGAAAAAGAAATTGAGAAGCAATCTCATTCATAATAGCTATTACGAAATAAAACACATAGAAATTAATAAATGAAATGAAATATTCCTAAGATGAAAACTGTAAAATACTAATAAAATAAATTATGTTGGACACAAAAAAGAGAAAGATATCCCATGTTCATGAATCAGAAGAATAAATATTGTTAAAATAACTGTGCTATCTAAAATGATCTGTAGATTCAGTTCAATTCTCTCTCAAAATACTAATGACTTTCTTCAAAGAAATTTTTAAAAATCCTGAAATTCACATGAAACTTATAAAAAAAAACCTCAGAGTAGCCAAAGCATCTGAGCAAGGGGTTAGGAGGAGGAAAGTATCACAATACTTAACTTCAAAACATATTACAAAGCTGTAGTAACTAAAATAGCATGGTGATAGCATAAAAAAATAGGCACATAGACTATTGGGAGAGAATTCAATCCATGCTCGTAAAGTTGACTGATTTTTTACAAAGACACCAAAAACATAAAAGTAGAAAAGAAGCCATTCTCTTCAGTGAATGGTGCTGGTAGAATTGGATATACATATGCAGAATAATGAAGCCAAAGTGCCTTCCCTCACTTTACATAAAGACAAATCAATGTGGATCGCAACCTGTGTGCTAAATCTTGATCCGTGAGAACAGCACAAGAAAACAGCAAAAGCACTTCACAGCACTGATGTGACAAGAGTTTTTCAGACAGGCTCCCAAGTAAAAAAATATACAAATGGGATTATATCATCCTAAGAAGTTTCTGCACAGCAAAAGAAACAACAGAATTTAGAGGTAACCTACAGACTAGGAGAAATTGTTCCTCTGACAAAGGTATTTTACTTGACATATAAAGAATTCAAAAAGCTGAACATGAAAAAATTTAATTAAAAAATGGGCTGAAGGGCTAGATAGACACCTCTCAAAGGAAACATACAAAGGACCAACTACATGAAAAATGATCCACTCACTAATCATCTGTGAGATAGATAGATAGATAGATAGATAAGAGAGAATTTCATGTGCACTTGGAGATCTGTTCAAAAAATCCTTTCCTGTCCCTTTGTCATCTAGGGTTTTACTTACGCTGTCTTTCAGTAAGTTCAATGTTTCTGTTTTGATGTTGAGTTCTTGGATCCATTTTGATCTGATTTTAGTGTGTGGAGATAGACATGAGTCTAGTTTCATTCTCCTGCATGTGAAGACCCAGTTTTCCAGGCACCATTTGTTGAAGATGCTGTCTTTTTCTCCAGTGGATTGTTTTAGCCCCTTTGTCAAAGATCAGGTGACTAAGAATGTTTGAGTTTGTTTCAGTATCCTCAGTAATGTTCCACTGGTCCTCTTATCTGTTCTCATACCAGTACCATGTATATTTAATCACTGTTGCTTTGTATTATTTTTTGAAGTCCGGGATTGTAATTCCTCCAGCTTTGCCCTTGTTGCTCAGAATTGCTTTAGAGATTCTGGGTCTTTTCTGGTTCCATATAAATTTTAAGGGTTTTTTTCTAGTCCTATAAAGAATATAGTTGGTATTTTGATTGGTATTGCATTGAATCTGTATAGTAGCTTTGTGCGTATGGCCATTTTGACACTATTAGTTCTTCCTATCCAGGAACATGGGATGTTTTTCCATTTTAAGTCCTCTTCAGTCTCTTTCTTTAGGGTTTTGATGGTTCCCTTTGTGTAGGTCTTTCACCTCTTTGGTGAGGTTTATTCATAAGTATTTTTGGTTGCTATTATGAAGGGAGTTATTTTCTTGATTTTTTTTTCTCTTTGGCTTCATTCTTAGTGTATAGAAATGCTATTGATTTGTATGTATTGATTTTATAACCTGCTACTTCACTGAATTTATTAGTTCTAAGAGGTTTTGGGTGGAATTTTGAGGGTCTTCTATGTAGCGTTTCATGTCATCTGCATATAGGGATATCATTACTGCTTCCTTTCTGATGTATAATACTTTTATTCCTTGCTCTTGCCTGATAGCTTTTGCCAAAATTTCAAGCACTATGTTAAATAGTAAGGGTGACAGTGGGCATCTTTGTCGTGTTCCTGAATTTAGTGTGAATGCTTTCAGCCTTTCTCTATTTAAGATAATATTGGCTGAGGGGTTGTTATAAATAACCTGAATCATGTTGAGGTAGGGTCCCTCTATTCCTGTTTTCCTCAGAGTCTTTATCATAAATGGATGCTGGATTTTGTCAGATGCTTTTTCTGCATCTGTTGAGATAATCATATGATTTTTGTGTTTGCATCTGATAATGTGGTATGCTACATTTATTGATTTGAATATGCTGAACCATCCCTGCATATTTGGGATGAAGCCCACTTGGTCATGATGTATAATCTTCTTTATGATTTCCCGCGTTCTGTTGGCAAGGAGCTTATTGATTATTTTCGCATCTATATTCATTAAGGATATTGGCCTATAAAGTTTTCATTGTTGTTGTTGTTGGGCGTGTTCTCAAAGGAAATAAAGTCAACATATCAAAATGATACATGCATGTTCATGTTTACTGCATCACAATTCATAATAGCCAAATCCTGGAAACAAACTACCTGCCCATCCATACAGGAATGGTTAAAGAAGATGTGGTAACTATACACGATGGAATACTATGCAGCCATCAAGAAAGACAGATATGAAGCATTTGAACAAAAATGCAGCCACCTAGAGTCAATAATACTCAGTGAAATGGATCAAGCACAAAAGACTGACTATAAATGGGTGGCCCTCTTATGAAATGCACAAAAATAATGACATAAAAAGGCCCCAACATGAATGGATTGGTAGAGAGGCAGTGGTCACATAGGAAAGTGATGAACCTCTACAACAGGGGTGGACATAAATGCTCACTAATTCCCCAAACCCCATAGTTCCTTTGTGTTACAGAATTTGGAATTCAGAATTTGTGTTACGCATTTGGAAGAAGAAAGTTAAATTTTATGTCACTGAATTTTTTTACCACAATAATTTTTTTTTAAAGAGAAATAATTTCAGCCGTAGAAGGAGTGAAGTCCTGTCATTTGCAGCAACATGGATGGAACTAGAAGTCATTATGTTAAATGAAATAAGCCAGACACAAAAGACACAAACCCCATGTTCTCACTAATTTTTGGAAACACTAAGTCTTGTAGACTTGGAGTAGTTGCTAGCAGAGACTGGTAAGGGCAGGGATAAAGGAACAGGACGTAGTTCAATACGGGGCACCAAACACGGAGGAGGGATTAGTTCTGGCTCTAATTAGAGTAGCTCGAGGTTAAAACAGTCTTATGTTATATTCCAAAATGACCAAAAAGGAAAGTACAAATTCCCTAACACATATTAATGACCAATATTTGAAGATATGAAAGGCTGATTACCCTGATTTATTACACATTGAATACATGTGTTGAATTACCATAGAAATATAATATAAATATTACCTTCCAGAATTTTTTGTTTTGTTTTGCTGCACTGAGCATTGAACACAGGAGCTTGCTCTGAGCTACATCCCCAGCCCCTTTTTATTGTGGTCTCACTACTAAATTGTCCCAGGCTGGGCTCAAACATGAGATCCTCCTACCTCAGCCTCCCAAGTGCTGAGATTACAGGACTGCACCATGGGACTGGCTCTTTTGGGGTTTTATTTTTTAAAGAAGTTGTTCATAGTAGCTCCAAATTATTGTTCCATAATTGTTCCAACAGGTAAAAGGAGGAGAACAGTGGGAGGCAGAAGAAAAACAGAATTTGCCTCAACATGAGGAAAAAGTCTTTATATTCAAAGCTTTTTGAAAATGAAATGTGGCAAGGGGTTGTAAGCAGTAAGTACACAGTTACTGATTGTAATCAAGAATGAATTAGATAACCCCTTGGTAAAAATATTGTGGAATGATTTCAAAACAGATTTTAAGAATACAGTTGTCCTTCCAATACTAAGAATCTGGGTAGAGACCGCCTGAGGAAAAGAAATCAAAATGAAATGATAGCATCTTATAACTTACTTAAGTACATCTTACATGACATAGGAGAGCTCCTTGGCTATATTTTGAGCCTTGCTACTTGAAATAAGAGATGAATCCTGTGAAGAAATCCTATTGAGAGCAGTTACTGTATGTTTTAATATTTTAAAAGGCACATGTTTTCTTATTTTTTCTGCTAATAAAGATGTTTTTAAACTCGCATTCTACTTTCTGACTTAGAAAATTAGATTACTTTCATGGCTATAAAGGAGCAGATATGTGTCCCGGAAGTCGTCCCCAAACTGCGCATATACAATGGCAAGGCAATGACAGTATGCGCCTGGTAGGAGGGGAAGAAGGAACATGGAGGAGAGCACAGAAGGGGCTGCAAAAGGAGCCTCGCTTATGTAAACACTTAGTACTGAGTGTCAGCATTCTGGGTTAACGGACAGGCTCTTGATGCTTACGCCCTTGATAAATACGGAGAGAGCACCTGCTCTGTGCCAGGTGCTCTGCTAGGTGCTAGTTAGAATAAAGTAAAGAAGACTGTCTTCATCAAATTGTTGAACAAATGAGGACATAGTTAGGAAATGAAACAAGGGCTCCTCATGAGATCTCAGGTTCTCCGAGTAGAAAAGAACTCGATTACTGATAGAGTGGAGAGGGTGTGTCAGGGAGCCCTTCTCAAGAGCAGGATACCTGAGCCTATATCTGAAAGTTGGAGAGCATGGTCTAGAATGAGGGTGCAGCCTGGGCAAGGTCCATGATGGCAGGGAGGATGCAGCACGCCAAGATGTGGGGAAAACTGGGGTGGCCAGAGCATATTAGGTAAGAGGGAATATGTATGAAATGAGACTGGGGCTGGAGGAATAGCACAGTGATTAGAGCACTTGTCTAGCAAGTATAAAGCCTGAGTTCAATTCCCCGGCACCACATAATCCAGGTGTGGTGATGTGATGGATTCAAAGTTATTTAAGAAGAAAAGTAGCAATAATTTTCCTATGAACCTCAAGAATTTTCTTCTTCATGGTTCCTTCCCCCAAGGTCCTTAAGCAGTCTGTGAGCCAAATCCTGCCTACTGCCTTTATGGGGTTTTTTTATTTGTTTGTTTGGGTTTTTCCCCATTTTATTGATATGTATTAGTGCAAAACCTAAGGTTTACACTGCAGTTGAGGATTTTGTGGACATACATATCTTGTCAAGATGACAAGGGCTTTCCCGTTTTCCTTTTGTTCCTCCCTCTACCCTCCCATCCCTCCTTCCTCCCCAACCCTACCACCCTGTCTCACTTTGTTTTTCGTTTTAAGTTCCATAGGAGTTGTGATCTGGGACTCTCATATCAGAGAGACCATTCGATGTTTCACCTTCTGCTTCTGACTCACTTCACTGAGCATGATGTTCTAAAGTTGCCTCCATTTTCCTACAAAAGCCTCCAACCGATCTGTCTTTATAGATGAATAGTATTCCACTGTATATCAGTACCACAGTTTGTGTATCCATTGGTCTGTTGATGGGTATTTTGGTGACTTCCGTATTTTAGCTATTCTTTGTTTAGTTATGCTGCTATGAACATGGGTATACATATGTCTCTGCTATGTGTTGTTTGGCCTCTTTTGGATATATTCCCAGGAGGAGTGTCGTTGGATCAAAGGGGATATTTATTTCTAGTCTTTTGAGAGATCTCCATACTGCTTTCCAAAGTGGTTGTATGAATTTACATTCCCACCAGCAGTGCAGGAGGGTTCCTTTCTCCCCACAGCCTCGCCAGCATTGATTGCTATTTGATTTGTTGATATAAGCCATTCTTTCTGGAGTGAGATGGTATCTTAGCGTTGTTTTGATTTGCATCTCTCTTATGGCTAGAGATGTTGAACATCTTTTCATGTATCTGTTGGCCCTTTGTACATCTTCGTGAGTGAAGCAGCAAGACCAAGGCAGGAGGCATTACAGTTCCAGACATCAGGCTGTACTATAAAGCAATAATTGTAAAAACAATTTGGTACTGGCACAAAAATAGACCAGTGGAACAGAACTGAAGACGCAGAGACAAACCCAAACACCCCCAATCACTTAATCTTTGACAAAGGGGCCAAATGAATACAATGGAAAAAGGACAGCCTGTTCAACAAATGGTGCTGGGAAAACTGGACATCCACATGCAGGAGAATGAATCTAGCCACACACCTATCACCATGCACCAAAATCAAATCAAAGTGGGTCAAAGACCTAGACATTAAAAGTGAAACACTGAATCTCCTAGAAGACAAATTAGGCAAATATCTAAAAGACATAGGGGTAGGCAAAGACTTTCTTGACAAGACACCAAGAACAAAAGAAATTATCCCCATGATTAACAAATGGGCTCTTGTCAAATTAAAAAGCTTCTGCACAGCAAAGGAAACTATCAACAATGTAAAAAGAGAATCAACAGACTGAGAAAAAATATTCACCACTGATAACTCAGATGGGAAGCTCATAACTAGAATATACAGGGAGCTGAAGAAAAATAAGCCAACCAGAATAAAGTCTCCTATTGAAAAGTGGGCAAATGAAATGAAGAGGCAGTTCACTCACCTACTGCATTTTTGTAAGTGAGTTTTCTCTGAATGTCTGCCATGGCCATTCATAAAAGTAATATTTGTGGCTGCTTTCTCACTACAACAGTGGAGGTGACAGCTGCAGCAGATGTTATGACTTGCAAGGCCTAATACATTTGCTGTCTGGTGGACAAACTTTATCAATCATGCATTTCACATTTCTTGAAATATTGCCTCCATGATATCTTCATGTGCAAAAATTCTTCTGGGGAGTCTAGAAATACATAAATTGACTTCAGACAATCTGACCTCTTGAAATTAGAAGTTTGATGTTTAAGAGTGTTTCTTAGGAATACTTTTCACCAGCTTTTTAAAAGAACTGTGAGTTCCCCTATTGTGGGTTGGATCTGGAATGCCCCCAAAAGTCTCATAATAAACGGATAAATAAATGGATATTATAGATTATCTGTGGGACTGTGTGCTAATAGGAGATGGGGGCCTGGTCTGGATGGGTGGATTATGGGCACATGGTGCATTGTGGGAGCATAGTGGAGGACAGGCATATGGTGGACTGGGGCTTAAACCTGGAAGAGACAGAATACTGAGGCTGGACCCAGAAGAGGCAAATGACTGGTATCGGACTTGGAAGGAAAAATGCAGCTTCCTTCCTCTGGTACTTGACTTGGCTTGCTATTTGCAATGTCATGAGGAGCTACCTCCTCCTCTGCCTCTCACATTGAGGAATAGCACAGTGATTAGAGCACTTGTTGCTGGCCGCCCCTAAGTGAACTGTGACCTTCTGAAACTGTGAACTAAAATAAACTTTTCCTCCCCAAATTTCTGCATATCAGGTATTAATTCACAGTGACGAAAAAGTCACTAAGACATTCCTCTGCCCCAGCAAACAATGTATGTGCCAGTCTCTTTCCCAGTCTGTTTGTAGCCATAGAAGAATTTTTAAATTCAAACTCCTTTCCATGAATAATAAATGCTCACTGGTACCAAATGTGTATCTTTAAGTATGAGGTAGACTCTCGTGCAAGTAACTAAATTCCTAACTGAAGATCTTCTGTGAAAAGTACATCATTGGCTGATTCCTCCTCGACCCAGAGTTTTATGGGAACAGATAGCTCAACGCTATACATGACAGCAGTATACTAGTTGTCATGTCTTGCATTTCTGAAAAAGAGCTTCTCAAATGAACCTATAAGATTGTAGACAACTCCCTTGGAAGAGAATTCCTTTGAGGGCACTAACAGATGATCTGGGCAGCCCAGCAGTCAGCAAGTACAGCACATGCTCTACTGTCATTTTCTCTTGGCTAGAATGCTTCCTTCTTCAGCAAAGGACTCTCGGAGGGCAAGAACCTAGGATGTTTCATCTGTAATCCTGAGGGCCTAGCACATTGGGATTCAGTAAATGGATGTGATCCATATATGTTAAAAGATAATTGAGCTAATTTGCTCTTATATAATGTTTTGTGTATGTGCATGTTTGTATATTTATAGGCAACATGCTAATAAGTATCTATAAAAGTGTCTTGTAACCAAATTCTTATTTCAATTTAAAAAAAAAACACCAGAGCCTATCTCAACTAAAGATATTATCTTCAGCTCTAAAATGATCTGATTTCTGCTCTACTTAAGTAATGATCACTGTCTCGTGTCCAGATTGAAAGAAAACAATGTGACATTCCTTTCTGGCTAAGACTTTGCTATTGATATTAAAACATTCTGGCTTTTGCACAAATTCATAAGACTTTTTATTATTCACCTGCTCTCTATTTATGTGCAACATAAAAACTAATCTATTACCTTGACTTTGGAGTGAAACACCTCCTTTGAAGAAAATCCTCATGGTGCACAGACGTGTTAGAAGCCCACCCCAGTCCTCAAGACAAAATGCAAGGAGGAAGCTTTCAGGCTTTCTCAGAGAGGAGGCCTGACTGAAAGGAAACTTACACAAGGAGCTGGAGGCCTTCAATGACAGGGTGTGAAGTCGGTCCTTCACAGAGAAGCTGAAGAAACAGAGTATGGACTCCAGAAAGCCACTGTGGAAATGTTGGTGCAAGCCACTGTGGAAATGGTGGGCTAAAGAGCAAGAACAGGGTCCAGAACACGGATAGCTTAGGTAAGAAGCCCAAGGAAATGGTTCAGATTTGCAGTTGGAGCAGGTATGTGGTAGGGAACAGGAGCTAGGACTGCCATCCATTAGCTGTTACTGCTTAGGCATGAAGTTTTAAAGGAGTTGACCAAGAGTGAAAACAAGCTGGCTGGTTGGTCATGGGGGTGCACAAGTGTAGTTCGAGCATTTGGGAGTCCAAGGTAGGAGGATCATGAGTTTAAGACTAGCCTGGGCTGCCTCAGAAGACACTGTCAGAAACAAAAAAGAAAAAAGAGTCAAGGCAATGGGATAGCATTAAACATCACACATAGAAGTGAAAAATTCATCAGATACAAGTGCTAGACCATTAGCTGCTTTTTAACAAGTCTCCTAAAAAAGACTGGTCTTGGGAAATATTGAACATACATAAAGTAACATTTTAAAAAAGAAAAGCGAACCACCAAGGTGGGAATTGGTGTATGCTGGAGTAACATTTCTCAAGGTGTATTGTGCGATCGCAAGAGATGTGACAAGCTCCAGATACAAAAATTGGGGCGGTACTATGAGTTTTCTCTCCCTGAGGGTACAGTCACAGTGTTTTAAGGTTGTGAAAATCTTGCGATAAATGATTCTGTTTGATTTTGACTTTTTCATAACACTCAGAGAAGCGGGGACATTGAGGCTTAAACTGGAAGCAAGTTTGTTAGTGCCAGCAGATTAACATCCAGAGGCTGGGCCTAGAACAATGGATGACGACTCCTTATACACTGTCCTGATCCCTTTGTCACCCCTGTGTGATCACAGGTAATTATGACTGGGTACTTTAAAGCTTCCAGGCAGTGACACTAAAGTCACAGTCTAAAGTAACAGAGTGGCACTTGAAGTTACAAGGTATTCACCCCCGCACACACACACTGCTGGTAACAGAGCAGGTGGGCACAGAGCTGTGGAAGGGATTTGTAGGAGTAACATCTAACAAAACCAAGTACGCCTTTGTCTTTGTCTTTGGTTCCAGGAATCCCACTTCCGGGAATTTACCTTGACGACACACCTCCAAGTGTGTAAAAATAGACAGGCCAGAGATGACTCATTGCAGTGTTAATTGCAGTCATTGCAAAATATTGAAAGCATGTCCACATGTAGGAGAGTGGCAAAGTAAATGAGAGTAAATCCCAGAGTGGAAAACTGAACAACTGCAGCTACAACTGAGGACACTTTATGAACATGTGTGGAGTGATTTCTGGAATAGAGAGAGTGTAAGCTGAAGAAACAGAACAACAGAAAAGTAACTACAGTGTACTACCTTTTGCATAAGGAAGAGGAGGAATGTTTTCTCAAATAGCCATGAATGTACTTATTTTTTGTAAAATGAAACACAGACGATGTGAGAACTGCTGAAGTGCCTCACGCATAGTGGAGGGTGTGGACGGAGAGGGAGGGAGGGTGCTGAGTGGGCAGGAAGGGCGTGCACTGAGCTGTGTGCTTTCAGCCTTCCCATTGTTAATGTTTTATATACCCAACAACAACTTTCTAAAAAACAAACAAAAAACCAGCAAGAATGGGGAGAGGGAAGTTCCTAAAATATAATACAAGCAAAAGAACATGGCTGTGTTTCAAATAAATAAGAATCATACTAAAGGTAGAGAAGGAGAACTCAGCCAAGCAAATTATGAACATAGTTATTTTTATTAAAGAAAAAATACTAAAACAGAGAACTCTGAAGAGCAGGTTTGGAGTGTGCTGTTTGATTTAGTTTCTGTTTTTGTTTTTCTGAGTTTTTGTTCCTTTTTTCTGCTGAGCGATTCTGAAACTACTTTGGATGTGTTCTGCAATCCAGAAAATCAGTAAACATACTTAGATTAATAGGAGCCCAGGTGCTCACTGTCGGAAGGAGTTACAGATATGGGAGGGCAGGAAAGGACGAATGACTATGTGGGACTGGATGAGCATGGAAGGATTTGGTAATGGCTATGGATAGAGGTCAGGACTGTCACACATTTGCTGCAGAGAGCCAGATAATAAATAGTTAACTCTGTTTAGTAGGACAAGAGACGCCATAGATGATAGAGAAACAAGTGAGCATGGTGGTATTCGAAAAAAAACTTTATTTGTGCACACTGAAATTCAAATACTATGTAATGTTCATATTTAATGAAATGTTATGGTTTGGTTTTCTTAGCCATTTAAAAGTATAAATGGTTAAAGTAGTTTGAAGACTACGCAACAGCCACTGTGGCTGATAGTAGACAATAGCACACTCCAGGAGGCTGAAGCAGGAGGACCACAAGTCCCAGTACCACCTGGGGAACTCAGGGAGATCCTGTCTAGGAATTTTTAAAGAGACAATAGGAGATTTGGTGGACTTAAGTCAATGCTGGGGCCCCGGGTTCAATCCCCAGTAGCACAAAATAACAATAACAACAACAATAATAATAATAATAACAACAACCAGACAGTGACCATACTTGGCTCATGGGACATAGTTTACAACCCTTGTGGATTGACTGGTTGATGGCAAATATGATAAAATGTTAAAAGTAAGGAATATGCAGGTATTCTTCATATCCTTCTTGTGACTTTTCTATAAATATGAAATAATCTATAAATCTATAAATTCTATATTTCTTAAACTACAAAGATAACTCTACTCCTCATAGTTACTGCTAAGAAGGAATAACATTAATCAAATCATTGTCCTAAGCTAGTGTCTTGCTTTTCATAACATGCACATAATGCACACTGCCTGTATCTCCCACATTACATAGTTTCCAATCTGGTGCCAGAGGTACCATCAGGTGACAACGTTATTTCCTCCTGTTGCCCCTGCTCTTCATCACTCTTGGTGGCTGATGGGTCACCAGCCTAGTAATTTGTATATGACCTTGTAATTTTATATAATGTAGGGAATTTGGGTCTGCTGTAATTAAGTGAACTAAATAAAAGGTGCTTATCAGAAGATGGCCCATTAGTTTAGAAGTCTGTGACAGATCCTCTCTGATGTCCTTAATGTGTTGTTATGAAATTCAATTACACAGCATGCTCAGCTCACTCATTCTACCAGCCACAATCTAGTGTCAGCTATGGTGAATGGTGACTCGGAATCTCTTAAAATATTACAGAAAGGTGTTGAATAATTTTTTACATGAAAGTGCTTTTTATGCTAGAAGTGTGAGTAGCCTGCAAGGAAGCCTCCGCTGTATATACTGCAGCTCATCCTACACCCTTACTGGCTTGATTCCCACCATGGTATATCAGGGTAGGGAAAGCCACAGCACAACCCCCATTGATGGTGAGGATGGTGGTGGCTTAGCTGGAAAATCACCAAGGGTTCTTTATCTAGATTCACGCCAAGTTTTTTTCATCCACTGTTTTCCATTTTAATCCTAACAACCAAACTCAGAAGTACTATCCTTATCTCCCTTTGACACTTGAGGGTCAGCATTATTAAGTGACTTGGCCACATTCTTACTTTAGGAAATGTGGAACTGGGACTAATCTTAAGAGCTGGTGCTCTTGACTGTTAGGTGGGATGTTCTCCCAGTGTAGATAAAGACAGTAAAAATACAAAAAAGCTAAAATTTAAAAAATTGTCGAGTCATGAAGACATACTCCTGTTAAGAAGAAAAAGGTAAGTGACACAGTGCTAAATATCAACACAGAAAGTAGAAATCATAGAGAAAAATCCTTTACATTCTCCTTCCTGCCTTTCCATATGAGGAGTTCAGTGGCAAGTGGAAAGATGGGAAGGGCTTGAATGAGCACACGGTGACTCATGTCTCCTTGATGTCACCAAATTAAACTAAATCCACCCAGGTATCTATTGGAGGGAGCAGAAGACTTACTTAGAAAAGTGGGAGGAGGAAAGAAAGGAGAGACTGGGAAATGAAGTTTGAGTTTTGAGGGGAGGATCAGGGAACACAGAAGGGATAGAGACTGGGAGAACTGCATTAATAAGTCACCCATGTTGACCACATTCCCTCCCCCATCTGCCTTCTGCCACTGCTCTACAGCCTTGAGTTTAAGAACACTGACCCCACCATTGTGATGGCTCCCAGCCTCTCCAAGACTACCTTCTATTTTGAGTCACATGGAAGGTGTTTTCATCCATAACACATCATGTGATTTTTATCAGGGTCTTTTTACCCTGCTGTGATCCTTCTGAGTTGCTGAAATAATTTTCTTATGTGAAAAAACAAGCTACAGTGTAATAATAATAAACTCTTGGGAGAAATGGTCACCATTTGGTCAACATATTGAACAACTGGTTAGTGAAGTGATGAATGCCAGGTTAACCAATTTACAAACCAAATGTGGATACCAGATATCTTGTCTTTGTGAAATATGAAGGAGAAAACTGTTTCTTTGTGGGAGCTCCCTGGAATTGAAACTCCAGGGCAAACATAAAATCTGTATGTAGAACTGTAGACATGTTGTTCATTTGCCTTCTTTTCCTTTTAGGGACTGGCTGACGATGTTGAGTCCCCCAATTGTTCCTCCCAGTCAGCAGCCATTGGAGATGTACCCGGATTCCTCTGGAAGTTTGAGTGCTCAAGGTGGGAATACAAAAAATGCTGTGCATAAAAAATAAAAGTAATTACCTACAAATAGGTAAAATTGGTCTCTTTGAGATGCCACTGTTTTCTCTGAGGCCTTCACACTCAAACTGGTGTAACCTGTGCCTCATTTTTTTAGGATGATAGGTTCTTTGTGACTAAACAGCGTGTGGAAAATAATTGTCTGTACTCTTCTCAAGGTTAGTCCCAGAGCAGCACATGGGTTAAGGCATAAAAGCATGGTGTCCAGTTGGCCTTCTTTTGAATTCCAGCTGCACCATTTTCCACAATGTGACTTGTATGAATTAGTTACTACAACTGAAAAGTAATACTGAGGATAGTGCCTAATAGTTCTTGGGAAGATTCAGTGATGTACTGTGTATGATGTACTTAGAATTGTTATAACTCCTAGAGTGTGGTTTCTTGTCACCATAACCACCATAATTGGGGAGCACAATGCAGTATCCGTGTGTGTGGTGTAAATAAACTTACCACACTGCGAGGTGTCTACAAGTGCAGCATAGACAATTATTATGGTAAACATACTTGATAATAATAACAGTTGTTCCTAATTTAAATATTTACTGCACTTTTTATTATTTTAGAATACTCTTTCCACATATTAAAAACAATTTTGTGTAAAATGGCATGCATGTGACACCACCAGCAGCCTTTACCTCTCCTATGTACAATGTCCCTTGATGGCATCAAGAGGCAATGGCAAGTGGTTGACACATATACCATGTGGATTTGTAGAAACACACTCAGTGATGATCATACAATGACAAAATGACCTAACGTTGCATTTCTCATTTCACAGACTGTGTCCCCATTGTTAAGCAATGTATATCTGCTCATGTTTTCATTAACATAGAAATGCAACATTTTCATTAAAGCAAAGGTTGTTCCATAACTGTGCCCGGTACTAGTAATGTAAACACAGGAAACAGTGATGAAAATGTGTGGGGTACCTTATGTTGCAGATGCCATGGAGATGAGTCATTAGTTTCTAATTAGAGACAGGGAACTTCACTGTCAGAACTGTGTGAAGAGAAACATAAAAAAGTCTTTGGTGAAAACAGAAGGGTTGAGACGGGAGGGATGGCGCTAATCTCAAATGCATAATTGAGTGACAGTCTCAGAGTGGACTCAGTGAGACAGTTTTCTGGGTTGAATTTTGAAGATGGAAGCCCCATACCTGAATTTCGAAAAAATTGGAGTGAAAACAAAACAAATTGTTCCAACAGAAGTGCCAGGTTTGCAGTCTCCCTCCAGCCAAGGGAGAGAGTGGAGCACCCATTTTTCTTCAGGTTTGGAGAATTCAGAGTGAGAGCTCATACATCTGAGTTGGCTGCTCAGGGGATAAAGATATCTCTGTGATTTACTACCTGAAATACATGATGCCCCTCAAATGGAGGATCTTTTTAGAGGTGTACATTTATAATTACTTACAACAGAAAAATAGAATCTTGCCTGTCAAGAAGAGGCCTTGCTGGGAGGGAGCAAATAATATGTTATGTTAAGTGTCCTAAATAAGCTACAGGAACAGAGAACTCAGTCCTTGAGCAAAGGCATCCAAGATGTGTAGCAGTGGTAAGTGGCTGGAAGGGTGTCCTAAAGTTGTCGTTGCGGAGCCCAGTTCCTGACAGCAAGAGCTGCGTTCTATTTAAGGGAAACAGAACTTCTATTGATGGCCAATTAACAAATTAAATTCAAAGGATTGTAGAAATGTGCCAGCCGGTGTTTTACCCAGAGCAGGGACCCTTTCTGCCTATCACCCTGAATTTTACCAGCCTGCCCTCTACTCAGATGTTCTTGGGTGGTTTGTAGTTGATACCACATACACGAATGTCTCTTAGTTGCTCACTTTTTCCTTGATTTCAGATTCGCTTGGGTGGTTTGTAGCAAATTAATACCATCAAAACCACTGTTTCCTGCTTAGTTGATCTTTATGTGGTAACGGCATGGGTTTAGACAGCCCGGTAAAGTCAGCTCCTACTGATACATTGAGATAGGTTCCACCTGTTTCTATAAAGTGTTTGTCAAAGAAAAATAATGGGCCCAAGTTTCCCCTTCATCTCATCAGTGAGGGAAGGAGGTGTGGGTGTGGGCAGGCTAAGACTCCTTTGGGGTCTCTGTTGCACTGCGCCATTCATTTAGCATTTACTACTGTATGCCAGAAAGTCTACCAGCAGTCACACAACCATGTAAGAGAGAGAGAGAGAGAGAGAGAGAGAGAGAGAGGAGAGAGAGCTGAGATAGGGGAAGGCAGAATGTTCTTAAACTTGCCCAAGGTCACACAGCTATTCAATGTTGGCACAGATAGAATTTAAACCAAGCCTCTTGATTGTTACACTCTCTGGGTTTGAGCCAGGTAAACAGATTACCTGCTCAGAACGTAACATAAAACAAGGAATTTGGAAAAATATTTTTCTGTTGAGAGTTCCTGATGTACAGGGTGGGAAAAAAAAAATTCAAGAACTCAGTGGCTAAGTTCGTAGAAGAAAAAAAAGAGGGAGGTCCCTGGTCACTACTGCAGCCTTAGCCTTGCCTGCAAAGCCGCAGGTGGTCAGATCAAAGGTGAGGCCAAGGACAAATGGCTGGACAAAGCACAGAAGCCCTGGACCATGTTACTGGCCACCCAGGCCTTGGCCTTCCCAGACAGCCTTAACTAAACTAAGGCTAAGCAAGCCATCAGTCTCCATCTGCATGCTGTGGTCTCTCAGCTTTGCCTTCGAACATTTTCCACAGGGCCATTTCCCAGTTTGTGAAGCCTGGCTTGTTTACTGTATCTCCTAAGCAGCCTGAGAGTATTTAAGAGCAAAGACTTTGCCAGTTTGCTCTTCCCTAGATTCCTGGCTGTCATGCAATTTCTGGCATATGTTAGAGTCTCTAAATTCTCATTAGAAAAAGACAAAGTAAAAGAAAGGGAAGTAAAAGAAAAAAGAAAAGAAAGGGAAAGGAAGGAAGAAGGAAGGAAGGAAGGAAGGAAGGAAGGAAGGAAGGAAAAGGAAGGAAGAAAGACAGGGAGGGAGGGAGGGCAGGAAGGAAAGAAAGACAGAAAAGGAGTAGGCAGTTCATTGAAATCAGACCTTCATTTTCTTTCCTCCTTCCACTTGAGATTTTATGTTCGGTTGATGGTTGGCTTGTTTCTTGGCTGTTGTTGTTTTAGGGGGTAGTGGATTTTTTGTATATTTGGTATATTTCTAAAATTCACACATAAACATACTGAATATTAACCCATACAGCTAAACAATTAAAAAGCTGTAGATCCCCTTAGGCAGTGGCTCTTAAGGTTTATTTATAAGCAATGAAAATTTTTACTTCAAATGAAATCCCATATGGAATCCCAAAACGTAGACTAGATAGAAGTACAACTGCCCAGCTCTGAGTCCAGCCCTGGGGCTCAGATGAGCCAGTTAAAAACACGGGGTGGGGGAGGAGGGTGGTTCAGCCCCCTCAGCATGCCTAAAGAAGTGAATGATTTGCCCAAGATCAAAAGCTCAGTGGGAGCTGGGACTAGGATTGTCACTCAGGCCTTTTCCACATCAGTGCCTTTCTGCTGAACCACTTCCCTGGTGTGTGTAATTTGTGAGGGCTAGTTCACAAAAAAATAAAAATAAAAATACATAAAAATCACCCATCTCGCAATTTCTAGGATAAAAGTAATAGCTAGTAGTTCCTTCACCTTCCTTTGTTCCAGGCCTTATTTGCATTTTACCTATCACAAAAGCTTCCTAAAGTGTGGTCCTGTTATTACTCCTACCTCCCCCACAGTTCCCTGTAACTCAGAGTGGTGATGTGATATGCAACACTACTACACCTTCCTCGGAGATGCAGAGGCCAGCATGGCTTTTGGGACTCAGAAGTATGACTGCAGTGAGCAGCCAGCGAGTTGACCTAACCAGTACAAACTCTAGAAAATTCTCAGTCCATACAAAAGAAAGTGACATCTGGCCCAAGTCAGAGGTTCCTGTCCCTATTTTACTCAGTAGCAGTGAATGTCACAACCAAGGGCTGCTCAGCCAGAAAGTCTCAGGCCTATAAATGCCACCTTCAAGTGAGCTGAGCGGCCAGCAGAAATAGATCCCTGCTGCCCAGCTGGATGGAGAGAAGGCCGCTTGTCACAGTTCCTCTGGGGCTCTGGTACACTCTCTGAATATCAATTACCAAAGCAAGGGCCTTAGCACTTACTAAAAATGTGTTTTCTCGCAATTCATGTGAAATGTAAAAATGGAAAGTTAAGATTTCCGAACTTACTCAAGCAAACTACCAAACTGACCTTTTGAAAATGAATCATACTTTGCTCGAAGAATAGTTGTCAATTTGTTTTTGACATTTGTCCCTTTACAAATATGACCCTTAAATTATTCATGCGTACCAGCTCCAAAATGGAATAATAATGACCTCTTTCTTCAGCCTGCAGACCTTTCCTGCAGTTCCACAGACATGAAGTGAGAAAAGCATTTGGAAGGGATTATGCGGTTTTGCCAGACTCATAAAAATAACCTCTTGTACCTTCATGGCAGTACCGCACTAGATATTCCTTCATGAATGCTGATTGATCTCCCATGAGATCCTCGGTTTTTAGATGTAGTATCTAAATGACTTGTAAAGAGTTCACGGAAGTTCCTGGCTCCTCACAGCCAACCAGGCCAAGGGCGGTGTGACTACTGCTCCACTCCAGTGGAGTAAGCCTTGTAATTACTTGGCATCACCTGATACTATAAGTCTAAAACTTACACTTTGCTGAGCATCTATGATCCCCCCAGGCCATCCAACTGTGGTGTTCAGGACATAGTAAACGCTCTGTGAATATTTGATGAGTGAATCAGTCTCCAGCCCAGGAGCAACCAGACATGATTCGAACTGCTCTTTAAATCTTATTTGGAGCTCCAAGATTTATTTTAAGTTGCAAAGCAAACTTTTCCAAACCAAAAGAGGACCATTGGTTGATGTAAAGTAGTAACAGAAGCTAGTAATAATAATGCCCAGCAGTGCCTGGCACTGTGTTTGCCTGGCACCGTGTGAGGTCTTAAGCATGTTACCCCATAGTGAATTCTCCCTACACTGCCTGGTGGAGTAACATTGTGCTCTCATATTGCAGTGAGGTGAACAACTCTGCTCTCCTGAGGGCCAAGCAGTGCGTTCTGTTCAGGAGCAGTAGGAGTGAATGCTGTTGGGAGTGCGGGCACGTTGCTGGAGACGGTGGCTCCCTCTCTCCTCTTCTAGACCACCCCCACCTGCATATCCCCATGTGCAAGCCAGAAGGCGTCCTGGCCCAGGATGTGACCGAGCTTTTCTTGCTGGAATTGGAGTGCATTTTCCCATGGCTTGATGGTGACATCTGGCCTGAAATCCGGCCTTTAGGGCACTCACAGCTCTGTAGGCATCATAGGCCAATATCTTGGTGGGGCTCTACCTTCACATATAACAAAATGTACAAGGGTTGTAAACCAGCAGTGACAAGCACGTTGTGTCACTCCATATGTATACAGAGAGATGACCAAGAGAGGATGAAATTGCTGAAGCCCCCAATTAGTCATTGAAATCCTTCAATATGATCCTTAAATGGCATCATCCAAATGAAAGACTCAAGTTTTTATAACAGTTGCTTATTTCCCAAATAACACTTGACTTCTAAGCATAGCATGTTATTTGCCTTCCAAATACAATTTGCTTTCCAGGAGAAGGAAATATCTTGTCAACATTTCTAATTTCATTTATCTTTCTCCTATTTGAAGGCATATATCTGCCAAAGACCAAAATTTAGCAGTTCTGAGTAGACTTTCCAGATTTTAGCGCGTTAATTATGCCCTCCTCAGAGGAGTGTTGGTGGCAGTTTGCAGACATCTAGCACTCAGCAGAATCTTATCTCAGATGTCATCTTTATTGATCTCCAGGCTGACTGCTCCAGTTGTGATACCTCACTGCTGAACTGTTTAAACAATGGTGATTAGTATGCACATAAAAATGCAGTCAGTCAGTCCTCAAGATCTATAGGTGAGAAAATGCATTAACTTTTTGAAAACATTATAGATGGCAGCATCAGAAAATCGAAAATCAAGCACACTATCTTGATTCAGAGATTTTAAATCTGATAATCTGGTGCCATATCATTTATTCACAAGCTTGAAGACTTAGCTCACGTGTGTAGGTTGTCTATAATACTGTCTATGGTTCAAGTGCATTGGGTATTAGATAATTGAACATTAATATTAATTGGCTCACGAAGGTGAACTGGAGAGGTGACTTACCAGAGTTGATCTAACCGAGGGAAGAATGGGCAGTGTTGCTGCATTTGACCCAGCTCTGTTGGTTTTCCTGATGTTATTGCTGTTAACCAATTTCAAAGTGGATGAGGTTCAAAGTTTGTAAATAGATTATCATCTGCAAGGTAATTTTATTTCACTTGGAATGGCTTTACTATGTGGAGAAGAGTAAAAATGTAATTTGGACTCCTGTCCAGATGCTCTCAACCTCGTAGCAGGGAAAAGTTTTATTTGTCCTTTTAGGGTTTCCGTAGCCAGTCTTTAAATGGAGCAATTTAGCATTTTGAGGAAAAACAAACTCTGAGCTATCCAAGAATATAATTGAAAATTACCCCACACCCACTACAGAATAATTACCTTTCAAAACATTTTCAATGGTTGACATCATAGTGGTAATGGCTTAATGATATAATTTCATTATACAGGGATTATAGTGGCAAAATGATGTAAGTTGGAGGCTTTGAAAATTAAGTTAACAGTGAAAACAAAACCTTTTATGTGAGTTTCAAGCACTTATTTTAACATAAAATTATACACAGTCTCACCCAACTTTCTTAAGAATGTCATCGTTGGTAGTTTTTAAGTTCATCCATGTAAAGCTTTGGTACTAGAACCCATAGTACATGAGGTTCCAGTCCTGTAGTGATAGGGGTTGAAACAAATGCATTTCCATAGCAGCTACTGCTCCGGTTTATATGTGTTATACAGCAAAAACTCCGCTAATGAGTTGGCTTCACTCTGATCCCTTTGCAGCTGGGTGATAAAGACCCACGGCCCATTACCATGGTGATTTTCACCTTGAAAGATTCCTGACTGGTTGTAAAATGTGTTGGCTTTCTAATTTAATTGCACCAGCTTAAAAATTTATATTTTTGTAAAGTACAGGCATAGAATGCACCAAACAATTATATAGCTTATAATTCTTAGAGCCCACGATCAGTTCCCCAAGTGTGCTGATAGAGTCAGACAAGAAATCAAATTGCAGACCCTTGAGTGAGTGTAGCTCAAAATCACTTGTCTCAGTGATACACAGTTTTAAACATTATACCCAAAGAGAAAATTAATACTTGAAGCATACAAGATATTTGTTCCAAAGACTATTTCTGCTTTTGTTTTGCGGTACCAAGGATTGAATCCTGGGCCATACAAAGTGCTCCACTGCTGAGCTATAGCCCAAGTCCCAGTCTGTTCTTATTCAAAAATGATTTCGTAAGTATCCAATGTAAACCAGTTGGGGAATTTTGGTTTCATTCAAATCCACTATTTTTGTTTGTTTGTTTGTTTGCTTGCTTGCTTGCTTCAGTAGTAAAAATCAAACAGATAAAAGTTTGAGGCAGGGAGTAAGGTATAAATGAACACATTCCCCTAGCATCTAGGTCAGATACCCCCATTTCCCTGATGTTGATTGTCACAGTGTTTATTGAGTAATCACTGTAGTGCTGAGTCCTCATTGGAGCTGTGAAAGTACTTATTAGTATCCTGACTTTACCTATAGGAAATGGAAGTTTGAACTAGTGAATATCCTCAGTGCCCCACAGCTTCAGTGTGGCATAAACAGGATTTAAGCCCAAGTCAGTCTGTCTACACTGTCTTAGTACAGCGCTACCTGACTCTATGAGGCCTTTTCTTCATATTTAAAGCTGTATTATTCTCTTCTGAGTAACTAAAAAAGATATAGCTTATACTTCATGATTTACTTTATTATTATTAATAGTGTTATTTGTTGAATAGCTACTGTGTACAATGTGCTGTGGGTATCGCCAGTGTCCAGTTCATCTTCCACTATACCCTGTAAAATAAACATTGTGGGGATGGGGGCATTGCTCAATGGTTAAAGCACTTGCCTAGCAAGCAAAGGCCCTGAGTTCTATTCCTCAGCATCACATCAGCTGAGTATGGTATTGCATACCTGTATATCTCAGCACTTGGGATGTTGAGGCAGAAAGATTGCCATGAGTTCAGGACCCGCCTGGCCTCCACAGTGAGACCTTGTCTCAAAAATAAATAAATAAATAAATAAATGGTACCATAATTTCCATTTCATAGATAAGGAAACTAAATCCATCAAGGTGAATTGACAGTGGCTGGCCTACAGTCAAGCAAGCCTACGTAGCAGGGTTCCCCTTCATCCCTAGTGTGCTGGGCCCTGGAGTCCGTGGGTGCCCTTAGCTCCTTCTGCAATAGACACTATCAGTTTAATACCTTGTTAATCTTCAAGGCTGCTTGCGTTTCATGTGTCTATATCCCATCCACAACTAGACCAAACCCAGCTCAGTCATATATCAATAGTAGACACAGGGTGAGTTTCTTGATAATCTAATTCCGTTCAGTTCTCTGAAATAGCCCAGATGTTCAAGGGATGGTAAATTGTGTATGGGAAAGTAAAGGACATGCATGTTCTCCGCTGATATGCAGAACCAACTAAAAGAGGTCAGCTGTCTTCCATACGGAATGACCATTTGTGAAGCAGTTTTTCCTGTGAGGCATGGTGACACATGACCCATATCCCAACTACTCTGGAGACTGCAGCAGAAGGGTTACAAGTTTGAGACCAGCCTGGGCAACTTAGTAAGACCCTGTCTCAAAATAAAAATAAAAATGTCTCAAAAAATTGTTCAGTGCAAGGCCATGGGTTCAATCCTCAGTGCCATAAATTTATAAAATAAAATAATTTTTAAATGGATTTTTTGTCCTTTATCCTCCCGTACTCTCCCACTTAGAGAAAGAAGGATGGAGGCAGGGCCTTTGGAACCATTCTTAAAGCAACAGAAGAAAAAAAATAGAGAAAAAGGTAGGACAGGTTTCCTGTTCTTATTTCCTGTTCTTAATTAGAAACCATGTGAGGTGTACAGGTCAATTACCACCATTAATCCGACATGGTTATTAGCAAAGTCCTGTGATACTTCAAGGATAAAAACCACTATATCCCATGTCATAGAAGCTCATCTGGAGGCACCTAACCAATCATTGGAGCTGGACCCCTGTCCTGTGTAGGCATGTGCACAAAATTTTACAGAAGCAGTTGCCCCAGTCCCTACTTTACCCTCCATAGTGACACGTTCCATTTGTTGGTCAGCTCTAATGCTTAAAATGGCCTTCCTTGTCCTTAGCTAAAGTACGGCTTCCCTTGATGTCCACCCTGCAACCCCAGATGCACCTGACCCTTCTGTCACATGCCGCCCCTCTCACTTAAGCCGAGGGGCCACAGTGCCCTTACCATGCTTTTTGTGTGCAGCTTTGGGCGTGCTGAGCCCTTTGCCTCTGCCCTCCCACCTGGACTTTGCCCTGCTCCCAGTAGTTTTGAAATAAGAGAAATCAAACTTCTTTTGTTTCCAATCTGACACGTTAAAAGATAGGACACCTTTACTTTTTTCCCTTTTCCATGTTTAACTTCCTGTCACAGAGTAGCTCCCAATTAAATGTGTTACACCGCCTCCTTCACAAAAACATCTAGTGTGGCGCTAAAAGATAAAGTCAGGCACATAAACGTGTTAAGTCTATTTGAGCAGACCAAGTTATGAATCCGGTCAGCACCAGACCACAAGCAGTTGGGCCAAATGAAAGGGGCAAGGGGAGAGCCTCTGTAAAGTGCTTTCAGAAGCCAGACCAAGAAAATATATTTGATGATTAAAGTGAAAGGTCCTTAGTTAGAGGTTAGTTGGGTAGTTTCTGACTGATTGAGCTTAATTTTTGCTGTACTATTTACATTCATGTGGGATTCAGTTTGCTTATTATGTAGGAACTAGAGGCAGCTCAGATTAATAGTCTCTCAATGAATTCTTTAATGAGGACATACTAGAGAGAGCACTGACCTTCAGCCACCTCTGCCTCTTTCACTCTGCAGACCCTGGCCCCCTTGTCTGTGAGATGGATGTGACACCTGCCTGTGGCCCGGGGTCACGAGGGTCTGATGAGCTGCTGCGTGGGAAGTGCTTGCACACTGTTGAGGCCTCCACGGCTGGGACACTCATTCCTGTTAAGCTGCACTCTTTAAGGACAGCGGGCACTGCCCTCAGCTCATGAGTCCCTGAGGGCATGGTCCACCTGCCTCACCCCACTCCCCTTGAGTACAGCACTTGTTCTTACCATCGCGACCTCCCCAACACCTAGCTCAGTGCCTGTTTCATGAAAGGATAGTGTAAAACATTCTGGATGGTCACCAGGATGAGAGAGGAATGGCTGTGGTGTGGGCTCAAGCCCTCCCTTACCATCTGGCACCACCGCCTTGGACCTTAAAGTCTTAATGGTGACCATGAGCCTGACTGGTCTGATTTCAGCTGGTAAGATGGAATTCCTACCACTACCACCTTCCCTTACTCTGGCACTGACACTTAAAATCACAGGCTTTTATTAGCCCTTCCAGAAACAGTCAGCTTTCACAGAGCCTGTTCCTTGGCAAGCCCTGCTCCATGCCCACGACCCAGGTCTTGCTTTGTTCTTGCTCGTCCTGCTCACGAAGGCAGTAGCATTGCCAGCTTCACCCTCTTGTCTCTGAGTTTGCTCTCGTCCTCCTCAGCTCGATGATCAAGGCCTCTCTACTCCCACTTTCTAAAAGACTCATTCCCAAACACCAATAATGCTGGGCACCTAAAGTTGCTGGGAAGCATCCTTGTAAATTTTTTTTTTTAATTTTATGCCATTTATTGGAAACTCAGTGCATCAGCCAAGGGGAATTCTCTTTCTCAAGCCATTTAAATGGCTGTCAGAAGAAAACCAAGCCATATTTAACCCAGCAAACTTAGATCTTCCTACCACTAGTAGAACTGCAGACCCCTGACAGCCTCTTTCCTATGTGTGTGTTCTCTGCTTTATGTATTTCCTGTTTGAAGCAGCAGGATCACTTGGTTTGGCACACCTTCTAGGATGGAGGATGAGGCCTGACTCTCCATCTTGTCATTTAATTTGCACTGCTTTGCACTTGGCACAGCTCTGGCCCATGTGGGGGTTTAGAACTGTGATAATTAAGTCCTGAATCTTGCCCAAGCTTCCCTAATTTTGATGAGTACCGGTCCTCAGTGCTTTGGCCCTGTCCCCTCTTCTCTTCCCTCCCTGCCACTTCACACTGTTTTTCTTACTGTTTATTACAGAGCTGGCCCTTGGGATGGCTGGGGCTTGTCTCTGCCCTACCCGACCTGGGCGTCCTCCCATGTATGTATGTATCACCTCCGCAGCGCTCCCTCTTCCTAGCCTGGCGTTCACCTACATGAAAAAAAAAAAAAAATCCTCAAGGGTAGACAGTGATCCCTTCCTTGAAGGCACAGCTTTCTCCCTTTCCAGATTGGGAATTCTGGGCCATTCCGTGGCCAGCGTGTCCACGGTCACACCTCCCATGGCCAATGTGACCGGTTCACACCTCCCATGGCCAATGTGTCTGGTTCACGCCTCCCGTGGCCAACGTGTCCACGGTCACACCTCCCATGGCCAGTGTGTCCAGTTAACGCTTCCCATGGCCAGCGTGTCCGCGGTCACACCTCCCGTGGCTAACATGTCTGTGGTCCTGCTTCCCTGCAGGTGAAGAAGACCTGAGTGTAGAAGAGGATGAGGAAGTGCTGACTTTGTTGTACGATCCATGTCTGAACTGCTACTTTGACCCCCAGACTGGGAAATACTATGAGCTGGCATAACTGCGCCCTCCGGGCAGAGGGCAGTGCCCTGTCAGAGCAGGAGAGCAGCCCAGAGCCTGCTGGGGAGACACCACAGCCTGTGTGCTGGGCTGGGCCCAAGAGCCAAAAACAGCAAAGAGAAATTAGATCACTTTGTAAATAAGATTCCATTCTTTTTGTAAATGCGTATAATTTTGCAACTTCGAAGGAATTACTACAAAGACAAGATTTTAGGATTTTTGAATCTATTTGTATTTGTTTCTATTCTACCTTGCATATAATTTTATTTTATATAATTTTATGTAAACAAATTAAGAGTTACTCAAAATTTTTGCAGTGTTAATCTGTAAATGATGGTTTGATATACTAGAGAAAAATGTATTCTTGTTTCAAAGATGTTTGGGTACCTTTTATTCAATGACACATTTGTATTAAAAATAAAGTATAATGATCCAACCCCTCCTTCAAACTGCTTTTTTCACGCACCCCCATTGTCTTTAGCAGAGTATCCCTAGGTGTTGTTATTCTAGAAAACATGAGCAAGGCAGACTTCGTGATCGTATTCTACTGTCTCTGACCCCCCACTTCCACTTCAGTGTAGTTCTTCCAGAGTTTGCCAAAGATCCCAACACCTGTAGTCACTTCAGTTGCTTAGCATTGTTCTTTGCTTTTTCTCTTTTTAATCTTTTACCAATTATCTTTGAAGTCTAATAACCTAGCTCCGTGGATCCAGACTTAACAAGTCACCATTTGAGCCCCCACTCCCTCCACCCCTTCTGGGACGTGGGCCTTGAGGACTGCAGAGGCTTCCTTTGGTCTGTAAAGTCATGACAGTGCAGCTCTGCTCACGGCTTCACAAGACAAAAGCCATGTGCTTCCCGCGTTGGAGGGAAGCGCCTTGGATTCCGTGCCATCTACATTAATAGTAAGTTCAAGAAATACTTATATTAGCTGGCATATTTTTTTATTTAATAAAGATTTTTAATAAAGAAGAGTACCACTGGAAATGAAAAATCATTGGTGTGCAGTTGGATTTAATAGTAGTACTGTAATTCCATTTAATGTTGCTCAACAAAGGAAATAATAGGTCTTTTTTTTTCATGAGTACATTTGGGCTCCTGTTCAAAGGATCATACGTTATTTAGAACCATGTTTGTATTTGATAAGCTTTTAATCCTGTTGTTCACAATGTATACCTTTGTTACGAACTTCTGTTCAAAATCGTCATACTTGCAAAATGAAAATGAGTAAATGAAGCTTTGAGAAGTGCACAGGATGATAAAAGAGTTGAAGTTCTCGTGATAGAGCTAGAGGAATGGTTAGAAAGCCTTTTGAGTCTCAGGACCATCCACGTAATAGGGGAGCCGATATAGTTTGTGTTAGTTAAAAACCTTACAAATCAAAAGCATCATCAGAGTGCTTCATGAGCCCTGAAACAATGCTATGAGACCTCCAAACGGACTTGAGCCGGTACCCCGAGAACTGTAGAGACTCCACTGGGGCTCTTGAGTTGTAAGCAACAGACACACTCCACACTCCCTCCCGGAATTCAAAGGCTGGCTGGGAGACACAGGAATCCAGGCAGCTCCAGGAAGCCCTGCAGCAGCAGCTACCGGTCTCTCACATTGATCAAGGTCACTAAAATAACAATGCCGCCATTTTTTGCCTTGGGTCGGTAATGAAGAAGCAAGATGTGGTCCTGACTGCCAGAAAGACCAGATGGAATGAAGATGAGATGGTCCCTGATGGAGAAGAGGGTGCTGTTAACTATGTGCAGAGTGCTTTCAGGAAGGCCAGAACAATGTATGTCTATCGAGGGGTTCTAGAAGTATCTCTGTCACGCATCTCTGATTCATCTTGCCGTCCCTTCTGTCTTTCCGTGAAGCTTTTCTCAGCTACTCAGTCTGCCTGCCAGAACTCTCAACCGCTCCACAGCCTCTACTTTGCAGCTTACACAGAAACTCTGTTTCAATTCAGAAACCCAAGTCAGGATTCTAACTAGGCCAGTTTGATCCAGTGGCCAACAGGACCCTCTGGAGGGATGATGGTGAAAGAAGTTAAAAGGCGGAGCAGCAACAGCATGACACCCTGTCTTCAAAAACAAAAACAAAACAAGAAAAGAGGCTGAGAAAGTTCTCCATAGGTAGCTACCATAATATCTGATTATCTACTTTCATCTACTTTTTATATTTTATTTAAGTTTTTTAAAGCAGTAGTTTCATTTCTGTTAAACAATTTCTACAGAAGAGTTAAAAATTAGAAATAGATGTACTTCACAGTACCAATTTTAAGCCAAAACAATGTAACCAGTAACCTTGGAAACTCATTGCCCTGGACTGTACATTCATTGGTCAACAAATTAAAATCTCTGAGGATCAGACACCTAGGTTTTGCATCCACACAGCCACCTTTGATTGATCCTCTAATACGGCCTGGACACCAGACATTTTCTCAGCCTCTGTCTGGCTATTCTACGGTACGGTGCAGCCAAGGTTGGGTGCACTACAACAGAATAGATCTGACGAGGAATCTGATTGGAGAGAGGGAAATTGCTACGTGGCAGCTGTGCATGAGGGTACAAGTTCATATTATTAGTTTCTATTTTCAAGACCTTAATTTCTACTTCTAATTAAATATGAACCATTTTTATCTGAAGCCAATTATTGCAAATGGACACAAGAATAGATTGATTCAATATGGAAATGCATCTTAAGATAATTTGGTACCAGTTTTAGGACTGATTCAGTTTCTTGTTTCCTATAATTAGGATATAATTTACAATGACTGTAAGTTATCAGTCTCTAAATTATTACTTAATTACAGAGCCCAATTAATAGGAATTAAAGGAAAAACAACTGTTATTAGTGCATAGCATCAGATCAATGACTTAGTTTCCTTGGAAATTATGTTTTCCCACTCCAATTAGGGAAAAGATAGACTCATGCAAAATATATACAGACTTTTATGAAATACTTTGCCCCATTGTATTTCTCCATGTTTGTGTTGATTTCATTTAAATCAGTTATTTCAATCACATCTTGATTTTTTTCTGTAAGTGAAAAGGATGTTTAATAACCAAGAATAGCATAGTTCTAGAATGTACAGTCCAAACGACAGCCAATTAAAAGAACTAATTTTAAATTTGTCCTTCAGATTTAATTAAAGATCTAGCTGCTGGAAGTCTCTGGGTTGTTCTTTTTTTTTTTTAATTGTGGAATGACAGGAAATATGGTGTAAAAATTTAGTTTACTGCAGTTTATGCCCTAAAATTGCCAGAATAATGAAAATAAGAAACACTTTTCCACCTATAATTGTATAATAAGATTTCCATTTCATACATCATTCATTTTACATTCCAGAAAAACTGGTCATGAAGAAACTTTATGTCAAGCAAATCCTACTTCCTGTCTTGTTCTCCCAGCACAATAGTTGAAATAGAATCACCTAATTGAGCCAAGCAAGGACAATCAGGACCCTTTCTTTCAACTCTCTGATTTCGCAATTGAGAAAAATGCGATGCATGTCATGAAGTTAATTTTCCAAAGGCACTTGTTACAAAGGAGAGAGAGTAATCCATGACTCCTCACTTCTGAGCCAGTCCTTTCTGCACCCTGAGAGCAGTAAGGACTCAAAGGACAGCTTTTGATTGCACAGTTCCAGCACAGACTCCCTACCACAAAGTCTGGGGTCCTTTATTCTTACCCAGCATTTTCGTCTCATTTTCTCTGTGCAGATCTTCTTAGTTGTTAGCCTTTATACATCAGGGATCAGCATTTTCCAATGTGTGTCCCAAGAAACAACTCCCCGTACATATTAATAAATGCAGCACAAGTGGTCAAAGTTGGCAAGTATTGGAGAAGAGAAATGGCCATTTGTCTTTACAGGAGATGTCCTCAGTGACCTCAGTGGACTAACATACCCAGGGAATCTCCAAGGAAGACAGAGCACCTCGCAAACATGTGTGTCTATGAAGTGCTTTTACTGTAGAGCCTTGAAGGATCATATCACACGCTGAACATCTTGGGAGAAATACTGCTTGTGTAGAACTTGGGAACCCTGACTCCACCACGCGCATGAAAATGCCTCCCCCCAGTTTGCGTTTTTGGTTGATTGGTGGTTATGGTGGTGGTGGTGGTGATGGGGTGTGTGTGTGTGTGTGTGTGTGTGTGTGTGTGTGTGATTTGTGTCATTTGAGATGGGGATGTTATTTTGTTGCTGATGTTTTTGGCCTTATTTTCCCATATTTCATGAATCTCTGACCAAGTCTCTGACCTTCAGACTTACTTTTCACCCAAAAATCAGATACTCTAAAGCCTGAACATTCCCTAAGTCTGAGGCTTTGTTAACCTAAGATGAAGGAAATTTCTTCCTCATGTTTTGAATTACACGAAGTTCAAACGATAGGTAATATGGTTAACTCATAACAAAAGATAAGTCTAAATGATGGTTCATTCATCATGGATATTGGTTTTGATATAATTTAGAATCACATTAAGTCAAAATAATTTGACTTATAAGAATTAAATTACCAATAAACATGGGCCACAGATAACACTAATTTTTACTGCTGACATATTCTTCTGTAGTTAATCACCTGTAATTCCGTGAAGCATTACAGCAGTGAAGTGTGGGAAATGGTATTGATTGGGTTTCATCGGCCCAACTTATCATTGTCAGTGTTTATGCTGAACCTGGCAAGATTTAAGCATATAAACTTGCTCCTAATAGTAATAAGTATTGTCAATATTTTAACCTGTGGATCAGGAGTAATTGTCTCTAATTTGCTATAGTAGATGCTTCCAAAGGCATCGGGGAGGGGTGCCTCTGGGATTATTGAAAAATCATCTGGGAATATTTGGCCTAAGAAGTCCAAAAGAGGAAATTACTCTGTTAATTTCTGATAATATGCATTTCTAAAATATAATTTCTATTAATGATGGAATTTCTCTTTTATTTGAGACAGTCTTGATCTATAGTCCAGGTTGATCCTGAACTCACTGTGTAGTACAAGCTGGCCTCAAACTCTCAGCAATCCTCCTGTCTCAGCCTCCTGAGTGATGGGATTACAGGTGTGTACCACCACACTCACCCAGCTTATGTGGTCCTAGGGAATCAAGCTCAGGGCTTTGCACTTGCTAGGCAAGTGCTTTAACCACTGTGCTATTTCTCCAGTCCTACTGATGGAGTTTCAATAATGTATAAATAAATCATAAGATGAGATTAAAATAACCCTCAGTTTTGCTTTGTGTTTTCCTGAACCAAGATTATCTCAATTAAAGAAATCAATGAAAATTTTACCATTATTTTTCATGTAATGTCAGTTTTACATCATTATAACAAAATACCTGACACAAGCTACTTATGAAAAAGAAATGTATGTGACACACAGTTTCAGAGGTGCAAGTCCAAATGGCATAGTGGAGGGTCAAAAGCAGGGCCACTCCTGGACTACACCACACATGGCAAGGATCAAAAGGGCAGGAGCAAGCATTACATCTCCCACCACAAGAGACATGGCAGAGAGAGCGAAACTCAGGCTTATTTATAGCAATCTTCTCGCTATAAAGAACTATAAACAAGACCCATAGGGACTACCTTCAGAGGACACCCTACCCTTGAAGGCTTCACAGCCCTTCCTGATAGCACTGCCCTAGACACCAAGCTTCCAATCACAATGGACAACCTTTGAGACATTCAATCCACACCCAAACCATAGAACTCACTAATTGCAAAATTGATTCAGACATTTAAAATCCTGATAACTAGAAACCGTCTAGCCAACTCAGTCGAAGAACTTTCTTTTTCCTTTAAAAAAAAAAAAAACTTTTTGGTTGGTCAAAGAAATCGACAGAATCCAATTGTTGGCTAATTTTAATAAGCAGAACATTTCCCCCCAACTCCAATACTTGTCTGCTCTGTTTTCTATCATCTAGATAATTTCGAAATGCATCAAAAAATTCATTTAGTTCAGTACAGTATACTTACATCTTTTTAACTAGCCTATTTTAAGAAATTTTAATCTTTTCAGGTCAGATATTCTCAAGAACATCAGCCACTATCAAAAGAAATTTGATTTAATAAAAACAGAAATGGTTCCATTTTCTAGCTAAGCATTAAAAAATGGATACTTCCAAGTCCAGATAAACAGATAAGGACTAAGTACAGAGACTGCTGCCATAATCTTCTTTGACAAGCAAATACATTTTCATTGGTAATGTATAGCCTTAATGAATAAGGAGCATCAGTATCTGTATTTCTTTCACAATTTTTAAAATCTCTTCCCTTATGTTGCCTATTGTTGTTTTCTGTCTAGTGCGGTGGTCCTCAACATTGATTCTATGCTGCCTTTCAGGGGACTGTAAAAGATGCTACTATCTCATCCCACCCCCGGAGATTCCTACTGCCTCCTCTAGCCCCAGCTAGGACCTGAGCATCCCAAATGACCCAAATGCATAGCCAAGGTCAAGAAGTTCAGGCAAAAATTCTCATTCCTTGTCTTTCCTTCTTTACTTCCTTCCTGGGGTACTAGAATGAGCAGCTTAGATATTTCCTGGGGCATATGGTGTCAGTGACATTTAACAGTTTCAATCCATGGATTTCATGTGTGAGAGATTCGATACTGTTCTGCCAAGCTGCTTTAAGCCCACGTGGTTGGCTCTACTGCTTGAATGGAAAACATGATTTGCTTTGTTTTGCTTTATTGAGGCTCATATCCACTTCAAGCTATACCTCTCAGTCTCCTTCTCGGGTGTCAGATTATACCTATGCAACTGAACATATCTGAGTTTCCACTTCCAAATCAATAGAAGGAAGAAGATTTGTGGAGTGATTATTTGAATGTGATGGAAGACACCACCTGAGCCTTTTGAAATCAGTGTGGTACTCTCCCAGCCCCCCACACTTATCCTTGGAGGATGTGCTACAGGACCCCCAACAGGTGCCAAAACTGTGAACAGTACCAAACCCTGTACATGGTGCTTCCACCTGTACATGCATAACTAGGACAAAGTTTAATTTATAAAACAGGCACAATAAGAGATACTTATTGCAATACAAAAAAGAAGGGCTATAGTAATATGTGAATATCCTCTCTCTCAAAATATCTTACTTCTTCATTTCACTATAGCAATATTTTTAAGCCTCAGTGGGCCACAGATAACTGATACTGCAGAAATGAAATTCCCCCCGATAACAGGAGCACATATGTATTTTAGGACTAGGAACCAATCAGATCACAAAATCATAATGGCTTAATCATTAAGTTAAATCCGATGAGGAAGTTTGGGAGTTTCCCATTTATAGTAGCTCTTAGTGAGCCAGATCTATTTTTCTTCCACATAAAAATGATTTTATTCCAATCTGAGTAAAGGTGTAGACCTGTGACTTTCAATTTCCATGTATCTATAGCATTCTTCTAAGTGTTAAGAACAGGAAAGATGTTCTAGGAGTTAAATAAAAACCTCGTTTAGGTCGCCGTTTCAGGGTCATAGCCTTTTTGCAGTGTCTGCTTTGTGTACAGCCCACACAGGGAGCACTTTGAGCTGTGAAAGGATTAAGACGGCACATGTATGGCAAGGCAACCGGGGTAGAAAGGAGAGGGCAAGAGAGGGGAGAGAATGTTAAGAATGAAAAAACTCTTAGCACAAGCTTAGCTCCCAGTGAAGATTGGCTGTTACAATTATTCTTTCTACTGGGAATATGGGACCAAGGAGTTTAAGGTTTGGTGTGGTCTAACAACACTGTAGTGATATGTAGTAGCTATGGTATTATTCATAAGAATATGTATAAACATATGTTTTGTATGTCAGATAGAATTTCGTGTTTTGCTCTGTTATCAGGATAAGCTTTAAAAAATGTTTTACCACTACTCTAAAAACTCAAGAGCATCAGCTTTCTCCAGTAAATTCAGAGACTATTGAGAATTTTCTAAAAATTGGTGGAAATTAAGCTAGCCCAGATCACAAAGCTCATACCTGGACTCATGCAGTTGGAAAATAAACATTTCAGAAATTCTTTGAAACTACACATATTCGACATTTCCAATAATGCAGAGTCCACCTATATGTTAAAACAATTGATTCCAATATGAACTTTTACAGTCTTACTCCTGAGTAAAGTAAAAATTCAAAAACAAATCACCGACCTGTGCTCAAAGTAAGAATTTTGGAAATAATCAGTTCCAGGCCAAGCAGTTCATGTGTTCATGTTTTTCTACACTTACAGCATTGGGTAGGCTATCCTGAATTATCTCATTTCACCTAGTACATCTTTTATTTTAGAGCATATACAGTATTTGTAATGATTAAAGTGTATCTTTTAAAATAAGAGTCCCTAATTCAAATTCTATGTAATTCATGCTGACTCTCTTCTTCTTTGGCTAAATTAATGAGTTTTTCCCCCAGTGATTAAATAAGATTATGTTAAGTTACAAAAATATTTCTTTTCAGATTTGCCTTCATCTTCTGTTTGGAAGGTGACACATTCCCCTACAAATATTTCTCCTGAAGTTTCTATTCAGAACTTAATCACAAGTTAATAAATACAGAATACTTCACCCAACAAGGACCTATGTTTCAAAGCCACAGTTTCCATACATCCCTCTCCGAGGTGCTCACAGCCTTTGACACCTAGGAAGAGATCTGAGATTGGTGATCACCCCAGGTGGCTGGTTTTGCAATACCTTTAATACCATACCAGGTGTTTGAAACCCACTAGGGTGAGAAGCATTTTTTTCTCCTTAATTTCTTCATTCTCTTACTAATTCCAGAACCATCAAGCTCTATTTTCATTTCCAATACCAATCTGTAGAAAAAAAAGAGAGAAAGAAATTGTACACAAGAAATTGTACACATCAGCCTCTATAATAGAATGTACTATAAATTTCTCACAACACTTCCAAAAAGTTATCATTTCACCACCTGAATAATAAGGGCATTTTGAGCATCTCTTGTTCGATCCTGGACCACCCGCAGTCCAGTGTCACTCTGCCACACCGTCCCAGACCAAAAACAATATAGGAGTCATTTTGACAAACAAGTTTACAAATCTCAAGGCACAGTGATTTTTAAAATGCATTCCTTTAGTATTCCTATAGCATCTGTACTGAGCTGAATTCGACAAGTACTATCGATTGGTATAGTAAGGAAATCTTCCCTCTTTTTCATGAGACTCAGTGCAAGAGTGGAGCGGCCTTTGGGCTAGCACTCTGCTCACGACTCTACTCTTCCCCCAGAACTTCTGCTGTTGCCCGAGTCAGAGTGACTGTCATGGAGTGTCATCGCCATCCTTATCACCAACACAACCATCCACTGAAGTCTTACTGGGCCCCAGACACTGCACTAAACTATACATATACATTGTTATTTAATCCTCATAACAATGGAAATAAGCATTAATTAGGAATTCTGAAGCACAAGAAGGTTTTGGAACTTGTCTGCGATATAGATAGGTACTGTGTCGTGAGTGACGCTGAACCTCATGATAAACTACCAACAGCGCCAGTGATTGTTCTTGTGATGGCTACAGTCCCCACGGCTTGCTAGCAGAGGAAGTGGCCGTAGTGACACCTTGTTATCCACGCAGGCTTCCTCCATAGATGCAGCTTGAAAAATACTTCTCGTTTATCTGCTACAACTTACAATTTTAAAAGTCTAGGCATAAAAATGGCCATAGGAATTTATTTTCACCTATGTACAAATACATTTCAAAACTATTGGTATGTTTGTATACTAAAATATCTGTCCTGTTATCTACAAATTTAATAAAAGGAAAACACTTGGGTACAGCACGCAGGTATCATTTCAAAAATCTCTCTCTTCCCCAAATGGCACCCTTTGAGCTCCTTCCATTCCCCCTAGTGTTTCCATAGTAACCTGGCATCCTCAGCTGCCACCTTTTTGTAGGCACTAAAGGATCGTTTATAATCAGCACTCCACTTGTTCCGAAATGCACCCTTCAACCCATCACACAACAGACAGTGCGTCAGCCTAACAGGACCCAAGGCATTTCTTATCTTGAGTTACGCTCACATATTCAGAGGAGTGGAAAATATCAAGAATCATGGTATAACGGGGTGTTGCTTTCCGCTTTACGGCTAACAAAAAGAATCACACTTATGGCTGGGATGCTGAGTATCAGCCTACACCCCTCCCCACCTGTTAACCATCTAATGCTTATACCGCTCACTGCTGTTGACCAGGGATACACCCGCACCTGAGAGCAGAAAGTTTCAGAAACTTATCTTTTCTAAGGTCAGTGTCACTCCCCCCCACCCCCATCCAGGAGCTTCTAGGTCCTCCAACTACAGAACTAGAAAGGACCACTCTTTTGTATTGCATCAGATAAACCTCACACTCTAGGCCTATCACAGCAGAGGCAGAAGGGCCACTCCTCTGGGCCTCGGAAACACAAAGCATCACATTACCTCAAAGGGAGTGAGACACACCCTCCCGGTGACACCCAACAGCCCCCAGCAAAGAAAATAGTTGCCATTCACCTTCAAAAGTAAGTCACGCTGCTTGTCATATGGGCTCCATAATGACTTCAGGACCAGCTGGGCTACAGAGCAAGATCCTCTCTCTCTCTCTCAAAAAAAAGAAATGATGAATTATTTTTAAGTCTGTAATTATTTTACAAATATCCCAATTAAATTACATTTGGCATTCAAGAAGATTAAAATAATTAATATTTCAAGTGTAAACTTTCAAAATTCACCAAACCAGTTCCTCACAATCTTTTCCCAACCGTAGTCATCTCATCCCAACTTACAGCAACACTTTAAAAACTATTAACTTAAAACCTTCTCATCAAGAAAAATTCCAGGCCAAATTGGGTCACTAGTGATCATCTTAGAAATATGCAAAAGGAAAAATTAAAACTAATCCTAGACATAATCCTTCAGTAAATAAGATAGAAGAGATGCCTTCTATGAGTTCAGCATTATCTGCCTAGCAAATCTTCACAAAAGCACTACAGTATGAATAACGGGCCACGCTGAGCCAGGTGTTACAGACCTGTAATCCCAGCACTCTGGGAAGCAGAGTCAGGAGAACCAGCAGTTCAAGCCCAGCCTAGACAACCTCGTGATTTAGCGAGATCCTGTCTCAAAATAAAATCAAAAAATGAGCTGGGATGTATCTCAGTGTGAATGCCCTGGGTTCCATCTTCAAAACAGGGGGAAAAAAAAAAAAAACTTTTTCTCATGAACACAGATATAGAAATCCTAAACAAAACAGGAAACCAAATTTAGTGATATATAAACAGGAATAAGTTGAATATCATGATCAAGTCAGGTTTAGCTTAGGAGGAATGCAAGTTTGGTTTGGATTTCAAAAATCAATTTAATTCACTACATCAATAGAAAAGAAGAAAAATAATAGAATCACTTAGTCGCAAAAAATAATTTCACAAAATGTGGCATCTAGTCATGATAAACACTCTTAGAAACTAGGAGTAAAAGAGAAATTCTTTAATCTGATAGATGGCATCAAAAAAATACACCAAACTTCACACGTGGTGTTGAAACATACATTTTCCTTAAGAGATTGAGAATATCCCCAGGTGTCCAGCACTGCCCATTTCTCAACCTTGTCCTAGCTGCATTAACCAGCAAATAAGGAAGCACAATACTCAGCACTGTGATCATTCACAGGTGACATCATTGTGTTCATAGAAATCCCAAGAGAACCTATAAATGATTAAATTTTTTTTAAATTAAATAGTGTCTATAAAGTTACATTTTACCAGAATTGTTTAAAATTGTGAGAATTAATTTGTGTTATTTTGAATACAAACTCAATGTTATTTTTAAAAACAAATGTTTTCCTGTATGCTAGACACACACAAAAAAATAGAAAATGAAACTCAAAATATACACATGCTCCTCAATTTACAGTGTGGTCATGTTCTGTTAAACAACTGTAAATTAAAAATATCCTAAATCAAAAACACATTTAATATACCTAATCTGCTGAGCATAACTTAGCCTAGCCTAAACATATTTGGATCATTTGCATTACCCTACAGTTGGGCAAAATAGTGTTCTCACCAGCTTATTAACCATCTCTTGCCATTTATTGAGTACCCTGCCCTCCTCCCAAAAAAACACCAGAATTACTGCTGGTTCCCGTTATAAAGTTCTACTATAAAGTCTAAAATTTTATATGTCAAATGATCATAATTTAGGGATCATCTAAACTACTGTTGGTATAGGCATTAAAACTATTAGTTATACTTTAGAATAAATCTAATTTTAAAAATCTAATCTAGGGGCTGAAAGAATGGCTCAGTGGTTAAAGCACTTGTCTAGCAAGTGCTGAGTCAAGTACTAAGTACCCAGATTCGATTCCCCAACACTACATAAGCCGGGTGTGGTGGTGCACACCTGTAATCCCAGCACTCAGGAGACTGAGGCAGGAGGACTGATATAAGTCCAAGGCCAGCCTTGGCTCCATAGTGAGTTCAGGACCAGCCTGGGCTGCAGAGTGAGACCCTGTCTCCAAAAAAAAGAAAAAAAGAGAGCAAAAACAAATCTAATCTAATTAAATGTTTAAGTTTTCTACACCGAAAACTATAAAATATTTATTGATGCTAATTAAAAAGCAGTATTCGTTATTCATAGCTACATAAAAAATTACCCCAAAACTTAGTTGCTTAAAACAAGAACAAACAAGTGAGAAATTCAGAAGCAACATAACTTTTCTGACTTCAGGCCTTCAATAATAATGCAATCATGATTTCTGGGCCCAGGCTGCAGGCACCTGAAGACTTAGCTTGGGCTAGCAAACAGAATTCTCCAATGACCTGTTGAGCAATCTCCAAACACTGTGGTAGCTTCCCCTAGAGAAACACAGGAAGTCAAGGTGGAAGCTGAAATGTCTTTTGTGACTAGACTTCTCTCCCACACTGACCACACACATAGACCAATCACTGCTGGGAGATACTGTGTAAGTGTAGATATTCCAGGAGACACAGGTTGTTAAGTACCTCCTTAGAAACTGGGTACAACAAAGTCCTGAATAATTGAAAGGTAAAAATTTTCAGCACTGCAAAAATGTCAATACTTTCAAGATGTAGAGTCAATATACTTATCAGAGCCCTGGCAAAGGACTGCTTCTCCCATGAGAAACTAAAATGAGTGTAATTCTGCCATTCATTAATTTGTTCTTTTTTTAAATCATTTATTTGTTCTAGGGAAGTTCTGAAATATGCCAAGAAATAGCAAAACGTCTTAGTCTTTGGCATATTTTCCCACCAAATGACCAATTTTCAAGAACTCTCCCATATAGCCAGTCATTTCTCTATCTCGAAGATTCAAATCATGTTTCAACTCCCTTTCCAATGGGTAGCCAGAGGTATTTTCCTAGGTAGAGCCTTCACGGCAGGCACCAGGCACTAGTTATGTCATTTCATAAGCATACTTCTTTGGATTTAGATACTTATCACAATAATAAGTGTTTTAAACATGAATTTCATATCCTACTTTCTGCTTTGCAGCTACATGTTCATCAAAATGCAGTAATTTGTGGCCATTACAACTGTTGACCAATATTCTAGTTCTGTGTTTGGACTGCATTTAGTGCCTACACTCTGCGTCTACACTTAATATGAGTGTGGCCAAGCAACTGTCTTTAATCAAAAAAAAAAAAAAATATGAGAGGAAGTAATGTGTATCACTTCCGGGGAGGAGGTTTAAGACCTGACACAGTTTACTTCTTGGTTTGTCCCCTGTACGTGGAAACTTCTGTCATCAAGTTTCTGGCTTTTCCATCTGCCTGGGCCTGTAATGAAGATAACAGAAGGCTCAGGGCATCATTTTTCTGAAGATCTCAGGTGGTTCAAGTGAAGAGAGCAAAGTAGGCATATTTTAAAAAGACCTGAGAACCACTATGGGCTCCTACCTTGCAGGTATCAAATAGGTAAGAAGCCTATTTGGTTCTTGAGAGAGCTTTCTAGCTACCAAAGCCAAGTCTGGACTGAGAATGCTGATGACGATTCATTATTCCATGCTTCCTTTGGCCCTCCAGCCTTCCTCAGGCAGGAAGCAGGCAGATAGAGCCACTTCCCTCCACAAGGAAGGTATGTTCTCCCATGCTCACTTCAGATATGTCCCAGGAGATGAAAGGCAAAGGGAAACATCCCAGGAGATGGGACAAATAGATGGGGAACAGGAAGCACCAGGCCTGATCAAGGAGCGTTCCCCATGTGCGTGGAAGGACTGGGCTCCTCCACAGCCCCACAGGATTCAGGCAGTTATTCTGTTGCTCTTCCAACTTTATCTTCCAGGTGTTGTGTATACCTGTATCATTTTTAGTCTATGAATCTCTGGATTCAGAGAAGCAGTATCTGAGCCTGACGTAGAGGCCACCTGCATGTTGTGCTGAGGGCTTGCTTTGGAACTGGGTGCCATGGCAGGGAGGGACTTGGTGGGCATCCCCCTTGGGGAGTAGGTAAGTGTGCTTTGCCTGCAGGAAGGAAGCAGGAAAATCTGAATGAAAAGAAGGATGGACTCTCATAGCTGCTGGTATTCCTCACTAGTGTTTCCAGCTTTCTGCCTCCCCAAACATGGTGGGCTTATACTTCCTGGCCTCCTGTGGCTGGGTGGAGCCAACTCATCCATCTTGATGATGTCACTGGAAGCAATGGGTCCTTTGGCTGCTGAGCATTTGTCTTACTCTCCAGGGAGAGGCTCCTCACGGCTCCCTTTTCCTCTGGTTTGGAGAATAGCAGCATCTATCAGCCAGTGGCTTGGAGAGGCCATCATGAGGAGACTGTCCCTGCAACATACAAGGAGTGCGCCATGCCGCTTGGGTAACAAATAAGCCTTCATTGTGCTGAGCTTGAATCTGAGGGTTGTGTTTTTCTGCAGCATAACCCCTTCTCACTCACATACTGTCTGAGCCAAAAATCTCACCTCTGGGGTGGGGTGGTGGGGCACGCCTGTAATCCCAGCTCCTGCGGAGGCGAGCGAGGTGGATCATAAGTCAAAAGCTTTTGCACAACAAAGGTAACAATCAACAGGGTGAAGAAACAATCGGCAGAATGGCAGAAAATCTTTGCCAGCAGTACCTTAGACAGAGGATTAATATGTAAAGAACTCAAAAAAATAAAATCTCCTAAAATAAATGACCCCATCAAGAAATGGGCAGTGAAATGAAAAGAAACTCCCCAGAAGTACAAATGCCCAACAAGCATATAAAAAAAGTGTTCAGTAACACCGTCCATCAAAGAAATACAAGTTAAAACAACACTAAGGTTTCATCTCGCCCCAGTGAGAATGGCCTAGAGTAAGAACTCGAAAAACAACTAATGGTAGTGAGGCTGTGGGAAAAAAGGAACACTTCTACGGTGCCAGTGAGACTGCAATCTGGTTCAACCATTATGGAAGGGTGTCTAGAGATTCCTTAAAGAGCTGAGAACAGAAATCTTGATCCAGCTACAGCTCCAGTGAGCATGTTCCCAAAAGAAATAAAGTCATCATACCATAAAGACACATCATGTATATGCATGTTTGTAGCACCACAATTTATTATAGCCAAATCCTGGAAATGACCTGCTTTCCCACCAACAGAATATGTGTTACTCACACACAGTGGAATACTATGCAGCCATAAAGCAAGACAAATACGAAGCATTTGAAAGAAAATGGGGCCACCTTGAGTTAATACTTCTCAGTGAAATGGACCAAACACAAAAGACTATCAACAGGTGACCCACCTATGAAATTCACAAAAGCAATTGCATAAAAAGACCCCAACATGAGAGAGAGGGTAGGAAGAGGGGTGATAGATTGCTAGGAAGGAAACAAATTTCTGAGAGTGTGGGGAGAGAGAGGCATAGGGTAAGGGGAAAAGGGAGGGAGCAAATGGCCAAACGTGGTGCAGTTGGTCACGTTCCCACCAGCCGTATGTTTTCTATGTGTGATTGGGCCTGTAGTTCATGCATAATAAAAAATAGTAAGCTTGAGTCCTTCCTGGGCAACTTAGTGGGACTCAACAAAAGTAAAAGAAGCAAACGATGTATCTCAGTAGTAGAGCATTTGCCTGCCACGCTATAAGGTCCTGGGTTCAATTCCCAGTTCCATAAAACAATAGAAAATTAAAAAAAAAAACCACTCACCTCCAAAGAAACTCCAATTTTTTAGGCTATATGATTACCTCACATTCCTCCTTCAGTGGGTTCTGGGGCTTCAACAGGTTGAAATTATCAGATCCAATCTCAAACACCTGGTCCCACTAATGGACTAGGGAACTAACGGAGGTCTCCTCCAATGGGCCGCACTGCTGCCTGGGGGCAATCCAACAGTAGCCACAACCGATGACACAGAAACAGCCCTTACCACTCTGCTTCAAACACCCCTTAATGTCCATCCGTCCCCTGGACACCAAGATGTCACCAGCTCTCGGCAGACGCTCCTCTGACAACAGCCCACAGAAGACCAAGAGAGGGGAGGCCCAGAGTTGACAACCCCAGAAACTGGGGTTTTCATTGATCTGTCCCCCTTCTGAATAAAGGACATAGAAAGTCTTTGTGTCTATGACAGAAATATTAATAACTGTTTTAATCTTAAAGTGAGACCCTTGGACACCATCACTGGGACTTCTAAGAGTCCTGGTGTCCAGGAAGCTCTTGTTGCCCCGACTGCTGCCACTGGTCGCATGACCCGGACATTTATGGCTCACAGCTCCCTCCGCCCATCAGTGCTGCCCAGCTCTTCCTGGGATTTCCCGGCAGGGCTCACAGGCTCAGCAAAGGTGCTCAGTGGACTGCACACAGGGATCAACCCCTACAACCTACGAGGTACTGCTTCCGAGCGCTTAGTCACCTGGCATGGCACTTTCACCTTCCATGGCGATTTTCCCGAGGGGCTGCCGGTAGATGTGACAGAGACTTTCAGGGGGAGCATCTGATTATCCCCAGCAAACCAGGCTGAGAATCCCCCAGGTGTGTCTCCTGAGCAAGGTCCACCCTCTTCCAAAGGGACCAAAGCTCAGGGCCCTGGACTGAGGGTTTGGATCTGCCGCTAAGCAAAGTGGGCAGGTGAATGTTCACCCTGTGTCCATTTTAGACTGACAACAAGTGCAAATGCGTATCTACAGAGCTTGTCTCTGTAAGTAGACGCCACTAGCATGTTTACAACTGAAGATGACCTTCTGCACAAAAACAAAACCAAAAACCCTCACTGTACCCACTCAGTCCCCTAAATCACAACAAAAACAAATTAATTCATCAAGCAAATCCGCGTGCCAGAAATTGTGTGGATCCTCACACTGGCTCAAAAGGGAAGGTATCACCTACACCTCACCTGGCAAATACAAAAATTGGGGACCGGAGAGAGAATGGGACCTGAGGACGCCACGCCACCGCGGTGCAGAGACTTGCCCTGACCTTGGCCTGCTCCCCACCACGCCGCACCGCCTCATACGCGGGGAGCAGCAAGAGGCCAAACCCAGTGCTGGTTACCGATGCCCACAGCTGCTAAGAAAGGGGCGAGCACTGTGGTTCCCACGTCAGAGAAGTTTCCAAGAAAGAAAATGTGCTTGCAAGAGAAAACATAAATACCAGCTTATGTTCGCTCACGTTGTAACTGTTGCTAAACTAGTAAACTTGCAGAAAGCAGAGTGCTACGTACACTACGCGACTTAAGTTTTTCCATTAAAAAGTATAATATTGGATGAGCGTGCATTTTGTTTGTGTGAAAGTGGGGAACTTTTACCTCTCTGAAATCGCGAATGTCATTACACGTCGCGTATTTGTTAGCCCATCTGCTGCTACCACATTAAGGAGGGGGAAAATCTTTCAATACGCAACATATTCACAGTTACAGCTTTACCACCTGATGTGCGAAGTAGCAACACTTGGTAAGCATTTATTGTTGTGCTGAGTAATTTCAATTTTTAATTTAATTCATAACATTTTTAAAGACCGCAAATGTGAACGTTTGTTTAGCACCGGGTTCTGTTTCCATATTCCGGTTGAATAGTCACCGGCACTTGGAAGTAATCCCCATGGGTTTCCCCTCAGCAGGTTTCAGCGATTTCAACCCTCAAAGTTTCTAGAGACCTCGTTATGAGGTCACAAGCACAGCAGCTGCACTCACCCACGTCGGCCAGGTGAACACGCGAAAGGTGCTTCTGCATCCCGCCGCCCGGCTACTGCCGAGGTCGGCGCTCTGCCGGGGCGCAGCTGGTGTAGTTTGCTCACATGAATTCAATTGCGGTGCAAGCTGAGACTGTTGATCGCTCTTGGCAAAACATCATCAGTGTGTATCAGCTGGGGGATCGCTCAAAAACAACTGATCCCAAAGTAACAATTAAATAAGGACTTGAGCAGAAAATCACAGCCGGCGCGTGACGTTCACACCTGGGAAAGGTAGAAAAGGATTGTCGGTGGCAGAGTGGCCGGTCCAGTCCGTCTCCTGTCCGGGCTCTTCCCGGAAGAGGAGCGGGGTCTCACGCAGGAGAATTCCGGCCTTCCGAGCGGGAAGTTGGACTTCCCATCTCCTCATGGAAGTTTAAGTCATTGCAGCCGATTCCACGGTAACGGGCTGCCCCGGACTGCCCGCCAGGGCCCCTCCAGCGTGTGCTCTGGTTCCACCGCGGCCTAACAGACTCGCCACCCCCAGGTAGTTGAGGACCACACCACCGGGTGGAAAGACCCCAGTGGGCGGGCTGCAGAGAGCACCTGCGACCTCCAGGCTTCCTGCAGGTGTCGGGTGCCCGGGCTGGGAGCCGTGAAGGCCGGGACGGACTGCGATCTCTGACTGCAGGATCTACCATGGCCTCTTTCCCGGGTCTGGGCTTGTACCCACGCGGCAGCTAGGCCCCACAAGGAGACAGCCCAGAGGTGGATAGTCCAAGACAACCAGACAAGAGCTGCAGGACCTTCTCTGAACTGGCACCGGAAGTCACACTGCTCTCTGCTGGTTACAGTTCAGACGTGCCCAGGTTCAAGGCAGCTGGGGCAAGGTCCCAGGGCACGTGAAGGATGCCGTGGTCTTGAGAGGGAAAAAAGATCCAGCAGAGCTTGGTGGTCTCCACTCTGGATTCCTTACCCAGTTCTCTGAAAGTGTCCCGACAGGACCTATTTGGAAAAATGCCTTCATTGAATGAATGAACCAGATGCCATGTGTCATGCCATGAAAATCCTGTGTGACGCGGTCCTCGAGACTCGTCTGTTCTACATGACCAGTCCCAGCCACACTGAGCTTTAGGTTTCACTTGTCTGCTCCTGGACTTCTCTGCTCCAGGGCCCTTGCCCTTGCCTACTCTGCCCACCCCACCCCACCCCCACCACCCCTGTTAATGTCCTCACAACCCTTCAGATCTCAGCTTAAACATCATTTCTTTGCGGAAAACTTTCCTGACCTCCCTGATTAAGTCAAGCCTCAAGAACAAACAGTTATAGCACTAAGTGCCCTGTTGTGATTGTAGTAGTTCAGCCTCTGTTGTTTGTCCCTTCATCTTGACTATAAACTCTGTGAGGTCAGTGACTGATTCTGATGACCACACAACGGCAGAAGTCCTGTCCCCAGCAAGGGGGCTAATACACGATTGTTGGAGCGGGTTCAAGCGGCTCCTACACAGCCGGTAGAGCACCAGTGTAGAATGCAGTAATGACTGGGCTACGGCAGTGACTCTTCTACACCTTGAAGTCACAAGTTTATGACAAAACAGAAGGTAAACAGATTAGGCCACAAGACGTATGGGGGCTCTGAGGAGAGGAGAGGAGACAGCCTAACCCAGCGTGGAAGAGTCCGGAGACTTCCACCACGCGCTTCTCCCCACCCACACCCACCGCGGCGCCAGGCCTTTTCTCTTGGAACTCAGGAACGAATAATCACTCTGTCCTAATTTACCTTTCTCTGTGTTGCAGGCTAACAAGAACAAGCCAAAGAACAACAAGTGTAAATATATCTTTCAGTGTGGATGGCTTATTCAATATTACCTTGTGCACTAATTAAGTGGTATTAACAGAGAAAAGATTTGACACTGTTAAACTTAATGATTCTCCACTTAACAGAAAAGGCACTTTCACAGTGAAATTATCATCTGAGCTATGCCTCGCTGGAGGAAAGCCTTGAAGTAGATTGCTTCCAAATGCCTCAAAGCACCAGCTTTGAAATAAAAGTAATGTGCAAGTGGTGATACTGGCCTTTACGCCACTTAATTGTTTGCAGGGACATTTCTCTGTCCACTAGCAGAGGTGGAGGAGCAGTTCACGATGGTCTAGATGCCTTACTAACCCCACAGCCCACAGAGTGAGGTGGGCGAGGAAGTCCTCAGGCACCACCTTGTACCAGGAGCTCACACATGATTGTATCATGACTACCAATGCTTGAAGGTATTTTTATATCCACTCAATACATGAAGAAAGTAAATCTTAGACACCTTCAGTGACTTTACTCATTCCTCTATTCATTTCAATAAATAGACTTAGAGTGCCTTCTTTCTTTTTTCTTTTCTGTGCAAGATTGGGGGTTGAAATCAGGGGCTTCACATTGTGCTATATCCCTAGCCCTTTCCTTCTTTTATTTTTTTATTTTTTTATTTTGCAACAAAGTCTCAATCAGTCATTCAATTACCCTGGGCTCATACTTGCAATCCTCCTGCCTCAGCCTGGGATTACAGGCCTGCTTTCTATCAGGCCCTTCTCTAAGCATTTAGGGATTCAGCAGCCAACAAGACAGTCCAGGGCCCTGAACTCACCCCCTTCACAGTCCAGTGAGGATCCACATGAACATAGGGACATCCATACAGCATGAAGTGTGCTTGAATAGGACAAAGCAGGCACCAGGCTCGAGAGAACAGGAAGAGGAGCCCCCACGTGAGATGGCAGGTCAGGAACAGCCCACCAAGCACACCTTTGACTTGCATTGAATGCTGGGACAGAGCATTGCTAGAAAGGAGGCTGGCCCACCTCAATTCACAAGTCTGGGAGAGTCTGAGGCACACACATTCCAATCCCCAGGCACCAAGTGGCCCAGAGTAGATGTGAGATGCAGACCTTCTGAGGTCAAAGGAGCCAGAAGCCAAGGCCCAGCCACCCACTGCTTCAGAGTCCCAGAGCAGAACCCAGATGTTTCCATGGGCTCTGGAGTGAGCAGGAGAAATTAGCTAGGAGCCTCTTGGAAGTGTGGCAGAGGCAGGGACGCTTTGACTAAACTGGGTATTTAGACTAAAACAAGATTGTTGAAGCTTCAAGAGCCTGAGATGCTGTCAATCTGTTCATTGAGGCTTCCTCTCATTAGAAGGAGAGGACTGCTAGGAAAAATGGTACACAATGTATTTGCTTGTTCTTTCTGAGACAGAGTCTCACTATGTAGTCCAGGCTGGCCTTGAACTCAAGATTCTCCTGCTTCAGCCTCCAAGTAGCTGGGGGTAAGGATGTGCTCCACCATGTCCAGCTCTCACATCCATTCTAGGTGTGAGCGTCACCTAGCGGTAGCAGTGACACATTACTCAAGGTGGAGGATCTTTACATTTTAGTGCTTTACCTGACCAGGTAACCAGACAAAGGCAGAAGGGGGAAGGAGGGATAAAAGTAATGACGTTATGGTAAACTTGGCCCTGACCCGGTGCCTTAGATCTTATTGGGAAGATTGTGCATCCTGCCTATAGGAAAAGGCAGGGATAGATACCTGCGACCTAGGGATTTAAGTTGGTATCAACCATGTTTCTCCACTTGCACATGGGAAGGTCACTATTTTTGTAAAAAGATAATTAAAGCCTCATTCTGTCATCCGTGCCTCCCATGTCCATCTTTTGTTTGGACAGGTAAACTCCTACAAGCTGTTTCTAACACAGGTGACAGAGAAATGGTGTTTTCTTCATCATCTGGGTGAAGTTTCAGCATAAGACCCTAGAGATCTAAACCTGGCTACTCTGTGCAACACTGATGACTACATAAATAACCAGACCAGGCACAAAAGTGGTCTTCAATAAGTAATCAAATAGACAATAAACAAATAAATGAACAAATGGGGCCAAACTTGACTCCCTGCACAGCTGGTCCCCATGGGAATGGATGGCACCAGGTGGGGAAGGAATTGCTGAGAAACCAGACAGCAGTTATAGTTGACATCCCTGGTTCATCTAACCAAATCTTCCTCTCTTATTTTGAGCAATAGTTTCCCCAGTGAGACTACTCGCTCTCCAGTTCCTGTGGATTTAGAAGTGTCCAACTCACCCATTCTGGGATTTTTTTTTTTTTTTGAGACAGGGTCTCACTTTAGTCCAGGCTGGTCCTGAATTCACTATGGAGCCCAGGCTGGCCTTGGACTCACAGTGATCCTCCTGCCTCAGCCTCCTAAGTGCTGGGATTATAGGCATGTACCACCATGCCCAGTTTATGTGGTGCTGGGGAATCAAACTCGGGCACTTAGAGCTTGACTTAGTGCTTGCTAGGCAAGTGCTTTAACCGCTGAGCCATTCCTCCAGCCCCAACTCACCCATTCTGGATAATAAGATGTTAGCCAAAATATTCAGGGTACTACTTCTATTAAAAATATATATATTCTTTTTCTGACAACAAAGGGCAGACTCAGAAAAAGTGTGTAACATTTTTTTCTTCCTCTTCTTCCTTCCTTCTACCTTAAAGGCAGAAGCAACACTTTGAGGTATCTAGCCACATTGCAGAGTGATCACACTCTGGTGAGGACGCCGGAACAAGGACTAAGGAGAGTGGCCCTCCAGTCTTCCTTGAGCAGCTATACGTTCTGTGTGAAGAGAGTAAGCATCCTACAGCATCCCGTGGTAGAATTCAGGGTCTGTGAACTGCAAGGGGATTACATCTTCATGATTACCAGCTTCTACTGAGATTTTTTTTTTTTAATGAATGTGGACAACAGAGGATGAGCAGGATGATGTGACTATGCGGTGGTTTGTTTCCAGGTGGCCAAGCCAGCAATACACCTTCACTGTGCTACCTCAGAAATAGAACAACTCTTCAGCCCTGTATTATTATTTAGTTTGCAGAAATTCTGATTGCTTTTCTCTCCTACAAAATGCCACACTGGTCTACTATGTTGATGACATCTTGCTGACTGAATATAGTGAGCTAGTAACAGCTATTCTAGACTTGTGGAAAGGTAATTGCATATCAGCCTATGGGAAATATATCCAACTAAAATTCAGTGGAATTTCTAGGGGTCCAGTGGCGAGACATACTGATATATTCTTTGTCAGATGAATACATTATTGAATTCAGCCTCTCCTGTAATCAAACAAGAGGCACAATGCCAAGTGAGCACATTTGGATTTAGGAGGAAGCATTTTGCTCAAATGGACGTACTACTCTGAGCTATTTACCCACCAACTCAAAAAGGTGTTAGTTTTGAGTAGGGCACAGAGCCAAAAAGGCACCACAACTGGTGCTGGTCGTTGTGCCAGGGCTGTCACTTGGACTATATAATCCAGCAGACCCAGTGGTGCTTGGAGTGCAGCAGCAAACAAACCAAGATGTTTTGTGGAGCTTTTAGCAGGTTCCCCTAGGTGAATCATAGTGCTGGCCATTAGGGTTCTGGAGCAAGAATTCATTTGCAGATAACCGGCCTGTTTTTGAGAGCTAGCTATTGCTTGCTCCTAGGACTTGTTGAAAACTGAACACTTGACCATGGCCACCAAATTACCATACAACCTAAGCTGACTGTCAGGAGCTCGGTATTGTCTCACCTAGTATTTATGGCTGTACTCTGTCACCAATGGAAATGGCACACACATGGTGAGATCCTGGCAGGCCCAAAAGGCACTTAAAAAGTGGCCCAAGTGGCCCTGGTCTCCACTCTTGTTCTACTGCCTTCTCTCTCCTGTCCTGCTCTGGGTTGCCTATGATCAGATTAAAGCAGAAGAGAAATTTCGGGCCAGATTTACGGATGGTTCTGCACTTTATGCAGGCACCACCTGCATGTGGATAGCTGCAGCCCAATAGCCATAAAATATTCAAGTATTCATATGTTTAAGAATTAAGGTGTGGAAATGGGAATGGTATCGTTATTACCCCTAAACATTCTCCAGCCAAATGTTTGCTCTCTGTTTCCATGAACTGGTACTTCGCTGGTCCAGAAGTCCCAGTTCCAGAAGAACATTTTCTGCTACCAAGAGACACAACAATACCTCATACCCATGAGACATGAGGCCAGGAAGAATGTTGGCTGGGGTGACTGATCCAGACTACCAAGGGGAAATTGGACACCACCCCACAACGAAGGTAAGAAAGACTGTCTTGAATACAAGAACATACTTAGAACAGCTTTTAGGCTTACCATGCTCTGTAGTTGAATAAATGGGAAACTACAACAACCCCATCCAGGCAGGACCTTTCAGCAGGTGAAGTTTTGGAGCTCCCAGGCAAGCAAAAAGCTATGACCAGCTGAGGTGCTTGCTGAAGGGAAAGGGGATACACATGGACAATAGAAGAAGCTAGCTAGTTACAGCTACTAACTGCAGTTGACCTCATGACCAGTTACAAAAATGAGGAGGAGTTGTTACAAACACTTTCTGCTTCCTGTTTTGTTATGAATACAGTTGTGCTTATATGTGAATATATAAGCAAATGTTTGACTTCCTCCCTCTCATTCTCTTATCATGGAACACAAGATGTATTGGCTTTATGTCAGTATTTAAGCATTATCATGATATTTAAGTTACCATTAGAAGAATGAAGGCACTCCAGGTCTGAATTCAATCTTCTAGGTAAGGAATTAGTATGTTTTCAGTTGTTTGTAGGAGAACTGAATCACATTAAGCAGATTCATGGCCCAGTTACAGTTTTTACCTGGAGATTAATTATGGTATAAGATATATAAGCACATCAGGGTAACAAAGGGTGGCTAAGTTAATTTTAGATGACAATATGACAGGGGCAAGAGATATCCAGTTAGCCAGTAAGACATTTTTCTGAATTTTTCCATCTGGGTGTGAACATCATCCAATCCACTGAAAGCCTGGAAAAATTGAAAAGGTAGAGAAAGGGCAAATTTGCGTTCTCTCTTCTGGAGCTGGATTGTACCAATTTTCCTTAACTTTGACATCAGAACTTTGTGTTCTTGGGTCTTTGAACTCAGAGGCTGTGTACGATGTGAATCGGTATCCAGTGCACATGTACCCTCCGCCAACCAGTTTCTTAGACCTTCTGCCTCCAGCTAAGAGTTGAGCCATTGACAACCCTGGATTTTAGGCCTGTGGACTCTGAATAAATTACAACACTGGCTTCCCTGCCTCTGCATCTTGCCCATGGTCTATACGGGACTGCTTTGTCTTCATAATTACAGAAGCCAGTTGTCATAATAAATTCCCTCTTCTATATCTATATATTACCCTATTAGTTCTGTTCTTCTGGAGAAGCATGGATAGCATACTTTGTCAGTGGAAAGCACAGATGTTTTCCTTCAATGGGACACCTATTGCCATCCCAATTGTACTTACCGCTATTTTGAAGTTCTGGTGGTCATTAAACCCACTGTTTGACTTAGTTGTTTAACACATTAATCAAAAACATATATACTTTATACAACTTGGGTATTTAAAAGCATTGTAATAATTGTCTCAGTATAGCTCATTTCTTTCATAATCTTATGTATTTTATTTTACACACAAAAAATATTTTTTCAAAAAAGGGCCCCAAGTGCTTCTCCAGACAAGGAGGTCAAGGCACAAAAATGGCCCAGAACCTCCGCTCCATTGAGTTCCACACTGTCATCAGTGGAATTTGTATGTGATCCTCCTGTCTTCCCAGCTGATGCTCAAACAACACCAAAGGACGGAAACTTCTGGAGCTGAGAATAGAGACAGTAATGAATGAAGAACTAACACCGCTGCTCATTCAATCCTGATTCTTTTTTTCTCACTGTAGGAACCTCCCACTGAAACACAGATGCTCCCAGAAGACACTAAAGGAAGTGGGCCACAGTGCCTTTGCCTCCTTTCCAATTCTTCCTTGGACTGGGCCTTCCTACCTCTACCCGAACAACAACTGAGGAGAAAAATGGCTTCCCCCATGTGAGTGGGTGTATGGGCTGTTGGAACTTGAAAACATGTGAAATTAGTGGAGGCTTTAATCACCCACCTGTGCTATCATCCTCTGTCATGCCTCCCCAGTGGAGCCAGGCTGATAGTTTGGGGCCGGATGTTTTATGGCAGCTGACGTTATGTCTTCCTGCTGGGATGATTTGCACCATAACGGTTATCCAGCTTGGCATACCCAACCTTTGCACGACCTGCCCTTTATCATAGCTTCCAGTGTGCTCAAAGCCATTTGTTCAGACTGCAGCAACCTCTTGGCTCCTGGTGACATGACTCCCATGAGCCCTCTGGGGAGCCAAAAGAAATAATATGTCATATCCACGGAGTGATCAAAGGTCACCCTTTCTCTGTGGCAACAAAACATCTGCCTCAGGAAGATGAATTGATGACCACTTCATTATTTATAGTGATGAAAGCCAATCAACCTTCTTTTCCTATTGTGTTTGGCCACAAAATATAGCCAGAGGTTGAAAATAAAAGGCCAAGAGTTCTGACACCCCTGAGTGTCCTAATACTGACAGTGGCCTGGTGACATGAGACTCTTGAAGAGTTAAGGTCATCTGCTACCTGCAGCTCGAGATCCCAAGGTTATATGTTGTTTTCGGGCCTCTTAAGAATGTCAACTCTACAGAAAATTCTTTTTGGGGTGGAATAGAATTTCAGGTGGGATACTTCCTGGGCTTTTTGTGGTATTTTCACCTGAAGGTGTTAGTGTATGAGTGATGCATCTATAGCTGTGTAACAAACTACTCCTGGACTCTGAGTCAAGGTACCACGTAGCTAAGGGCCTCTGCCACAAAGTTGCTCAGTTTTGCCAAATGCAGCTGGCTGGTTTATCTAGCCTGTGATATCACCTGTAGACATTTTAAATTTTGAATAGCGTATTCAAGCTATTAGCTGGAACTATGATCTGAGTGGGAGGAATAACTGAGGAAGCATCTGCTTCTAAGACCACTTGTATAACTATCGGGCGCATTTATGTCCTAGTGATCCATTTGCCTGAGGGCCCCAGGTCCTCATTGGCTGTTGGTCTGAGGCCTCCTTTAGTTGGTGGCGATGTGATCCCTTCCACGGGGGTTCTCATAGGCCAGCTAACTTCCACTGAAGAGAGCAAGTACAGGGCAATAAATGGAACCAAGAGACCTTTCATAACCTGATCATGAAGGTGGCGTATTTTCAATTTCATCACAGGGTACGCCTCGTGATCAAGCTGGTGGGTCCCACCCAAACTCAAAGGAAAGGTACCACACAGAGTATGAGTGCAAGGAGACAGGAACCTTTGGGAGTTGTTCTAGAAACTGCCCACCACAATGGAGAGATTTGTAAAACTTGGTTCATACTTTATGCATACATTGCACTTCAAATTTCTTGTATTTCTATCTGAAAATCACATGAATAGCTGACTGTATACATGGGCTCTACATTTATAGATTCAACCCACTACAGTGCTAAAGTATTTTTTCAATTGCATCCATACTGAACATACACAGATTTGTCTTGTCACTAGTCCCCAAACAACATAACAATGATTTCATAGCACTTACATTGTATTAGGTATGAGAAATACATGGAGAAAGGATGTGCACAGATTACATGCAAATACTACACCATTTTAGGTAAAGTACTTGAATAGTCTCAGATTTTGCCATCCACAGTGGATCCTGTAACCAATGTCCCATGGATACTGAGGAATGACTTTATATAACTGCCCTACACCAGAGATTCTTAACCTGAAATCGATGGGCATTGGGAAGTTTTAGGAATTTCTTGCTATTCTGAGCTAATCATTGAATATATATGGATGTTGCTAGGAAGATCTCTGGTTTTCATTAGCTTGCCAAATGACCTCAAGACTCCAAAAAGGTAAAGAACCACTTCCCAGAGTACTGGTGAGACATCTGTGTTTTAAAATATCTACAGATGATATCACAGGACAGATAAACCAGCCAGCTGCGTCTGACAAAACTGAGCTGGCCTGCTCTGAGGCCACCTCATCCAACAGAAAGAAAAATAGAGACCTGGGGAGAAGAGCAAGTGAGGTAAAATTACTGTCCCAGAGTCACACACGTCTCCACAGATTTGGAGCCCAAAGATCTCCCCCTTTTGCTATACTACTCCACATAACTATATGACATCACTAAGGAGTTGCACTGTGTGTTACAATGGCTGTTCCCCACACCTGAGTCTTTGCTGGAAAGGTGGGGTGAGTGTAGCAACATGGTGTCCTGGCAGGTAAGATGCGTCCTTAACTCCTTCTTTTCACTTCCAATCTTTGCGTGATGCTGAGGATGGAATCAAGGTCCCCCAGGCTGCTAGGCAAGCACCCCACCAGTGAGCTACATCACCAGCTCTCACCTTCAATTATCTCATTCTTCAATTTGTTTAAAAATCCTTGTTTTATAATTAAAGCAGGAGTTCTTAAGGCTTAGATGTAAAATGTTGTCCAAAGTCTCACACGTTCAGAGAAAGGTCCTGGTCAGAAGAGGCAAGCTATGGGGTATGTGCTCTGCAAGGATATAGTCACATCACTGGCTCCTCTCTTCTTCCTCTGCTCTTTGGGCATCATCTGATGAACAGCTTTCCTCAGGTATGCCATTCTGATGTGCTGTTTATCTTGGAGCAATAAAGCTAAGCCCGCTGATACTGTGAGCCAAGGTAAACATGTCTTTCTCTCAGATGCAAGTGTCAAGTATTTTGTCCCAGCAATAGGGAAAGAAATAGTACAGGTTTTGGTACCATAAGCAGGATTGTTCCTGTGACTGTACCTAACCATGTGATTTAAAGCCTTTGAAACTGGTTTGTGGATGGAGTTTGGAAAGATTCGGAGATGCAAGCTACAGAAACCCTAGAAAGCAGTAAGCCAAATTTGATGGGTGATTCTAGTCAGAGCTCAGACTAGAATGCTAATAAGAATTCAGGCAGTAAAGGCCAAGCTCAGGAGGTTTCACTGGGAGCCAGGACTCTATTGCAGGTAGACTAAGAGCCAGAAAGGAATAGCCTATCAACCTAGGGCAAAGAAAACTGTGATTGTTAAAAAGTTACCATTAATAGGAAGCAAAGCACTTTGCACAAGGACAAAAAGAAGGATGACTTGAGAGAATCTCAGAAATCAGCAAGACCCCACCCATCACATGCTCAAGAGGGCAAAACTGAATTTCATATTAAGGAAGAGAATCTCTAGAATGTCAGATAATTCAAGGATGTCTAGGGAAGTGTACCCCCAAATTCAGCCATCCAGACTATCAAAGACTACTACAGACAAGGTCTGAGGGGAATCTGGCTTATGCCCAAGATGATAGCTAACCTTGCCATCATTCACATGGTGCTGGCTTTTCAGGCATGCAGATGCAAGAGTTAAGATATCCCATAAGTTTCCAACCAGATTTCAGAAGGAGGTATGGGAAGCCAGGCAAAAATTTGTGACAGGATCAGAGTTCTTGCCTGTGGCCCATGAGATGGGAGTGTGTGATGTTGTGAAAGTAAAGCTAAAAGTGAAACGTACACCTGAAGAAGTTGAAGATATTAAGAACATGAAACATCTGTTGAGGAGAGCTTTCGGCATGGAGCAGAGCCACCCCAAACAGAGACCATGGGGGCTATAACTGGCAATTCTGCAGAAGGCAGGCCATCCAATCCCTTGGGAACTCTCATTTTGTCACATCCTGACAAGGTGCTGGCCACTGTGTCCGTTGATGGGACTATGTCAACTTGATGGAATTAGGACCCACACCTCCATTAGGATTAGGATTTGTCAACCACCCTAGACTGGGGATCAAGAATTGGTCTGGATTAGAGTGTGAGTCATTTGTGGGCTGTCCAATGAGAGAAGAGCGCCCACCAGAGGTGGGGAGGGCCAACTCAAACTCCAGTGGTATAAAAGGGGGGAAGAGGGAAGATTGTCACAGCTTCTTCCTCTGGGAAAGCTCCCGCCTTAGCAATTGTCGAGGGACGCCACAGATCGTCAGCACAGATTTGCTCTAGTCTCAACTTGTGCCTGTCTGCCTGCTACTGCTCTTCAGTCACTGATCTTCAGGCTTTGGTCTTCACCTGAGATCTACAGCAGACTCTCACCTCACCGGCTGTTCTGCAGTCCCGGACGAGAGATCTACTTCATGGCTGAGCAGCCATCTTGGACCACCTCTATTCTTGGATTTGTAAGCCTTCCTAAGGGACATTTTTGTGATAAAATCTGTAAATTCTGCCTTTTGAAAGAACCCAAACTAATACAGCCACCAAGCCACAAGATTTAGTGTTTGCACTGCTGGATTTTGGTCTTTCTTGGTCCCATTTCTTTCTATCTCCCCATTTCTCCCTTTTGTTTACCCTTTGGTGTTTCATTTGGACATAACTAACTGTCTTGTTTTTTTCAGGGGCTCATAGCTAAGACTTTTGAATCTCAGAGAAAACTTTGAACTTTGCTTCTGAGAAATGCTGGAACTGTCGAAATTTTGACAACTCTTGGAGATGGACCAGGTGCATTCTGCATAGTGAGATGGCTATGAGCCTTTTGAAGGGGTCCCTCTGACTCAATACCCAACATACACAAATTAGGGGAGATAAAGTCTCATTTTGGCTCTCTGTTTCAGAGGCTCACAGTCAATTCAAGGGTGACCAACTCAGGGACATGGTAGAGGCAGAGGAAGAGGCAGTTCCTCATGACATGGCAAACAGGAAGCCAAGCCTTATCAAGTCAGGTCCAGTCAAATCCCAGAGGAAGGCAAAAATGTATTTATTCTTCTACATCCTGTCCCAGTGATCCATCCTTCCAAGTGTAGTTCTAATCCACCACATGCCTGTAATCCAATTCACAAACTTGCAATCCACCCCTCCAGACCAGGCCCCAATCTCCCAATAGCATATGATTCCTTAGACAATCCATAACATCCAAATACATGATATGTATTGAGGGACATTCCAGATCCAAAGCACAATGGAGGGCTAGGGATAGAATGTTATGATTTAAATCTAAAATTTTTCCAAGAGTCTTTTGTGCCAGGCTGAAAGAGGTGGATCACTGGACAAGGAAGGGTATATTCTGAACACTGGATCCTCTCTTCTCTCTCTCTACTCCATGGCTGTATTAGTTTGGGTTCTTTAAAAGGCAGAATTTACAGATTTATAACAAAAAGGGTCTATTACGAAGGTTTACAAATTCAAGAATAGAGATAGTCCAAGATGGCTGCACAGCCACAAAGTAGATCTCCCATCTGGGACTGCAGGACAGCCGGTGAGGTGAAAGTCTACTGCAGATTTTGGTTTTTTGCAGAACGATAATAAAGACCAGAACCTGAAGATTAGTGACTGAAGATCATTGACAGGCAAACAGGCACAAGTTGAGACTGGAATAAACCTGTGACGAAGATTTGCGATGCGTAGCAAATCAATATCTGTAGACAACTGTGAAGGTGAGAACTTTCCCAGAGGAAGAAGCTGTAACAATCTTCCCTCTTCCTTCCTTTTATACCGTTGAAGTTCCAGTTGGCCCTCCCACATCTGGGTGGGTACCCTTCTCTCATTGACCAGCCCACAAATCACTCACACTCTAATCTAGGCCGGTTCTTGATTCCCAATCTAGGCATGGTTCACAAAGCCTGATCCAGGTGTGGTTCCTGATTCCCTCAAGTTGACATAATCCCTTCAACGGTCACATTGGCTCTCATGCAGAAATTAGGTTTCTTCTAATATGCTATTCTACTATGCTGTACTCTGCTTTGGAGCCAAAGGGTATGAACTGAACCCACTGATAATGCAAGCCAAAATAAAGCTGTCCTCCTTAAAATCATAAGTTTCAAATATTTGTTCCAGCAACAGAAAAATGTCTAACACAGATGTTGTCACCCAAAGAACAGAAATTGAACATGCAGCAAATTAAGAATTCATACTATTTGCTATAAAAATGAAAAAGGACTATCTAAGATGGGTGATCTTCTTGATGAAGTCACTGTGGGAAAGGCAGCCCCTCTAATTAAACCTAGTACATGACTGAAATGATTAAGGTATATATCTGACTTTTAGTTCTCCCTCTTCACACTTAAGATATGAGACTTCAGATAAATTAACCTCTCTGAGCCTCAGTTTTCTCATTTGAAAATGTAAATAATAATAGGAACTGTTTTTATACTGTTGCAGAGATTCTTAAGCCAGATACTACATTAAAAAGCTTAGCCTAATGGTTTGGATCTTGAATGTCCCAAAAGTCGCATGTATTTGGATGTTATCTTTGGACTCTACATGCTGTTGAGAGGTTGGGCTTGGTCTACAAGACAGATTACAGAGGGTATTATGGGTCACTGAGGTGCAGCAGGTTACTGAAGGCATGGTGGGTCACCGAAGGTATGGCAAATCACTGAAGGTATGGCCTGGAAGGGTGTGATCTTGCCACAGCTTCTCCCTGAGGCCTGGTCCTTCCTCTAGAAATGCTATACATGAGCAGCTGTTCTCCGCTAGGTCCTTCCTGCCATTGCCAGTTGCCTATGAATGGACACGATTCTTAAAACTGTGCGCTGAGTAAACCTTTCCCCGCTTAAGTTGTGGACATCGGGTACTGTATTCCAGCAACACGAAAGTAACTAAGACACACTGAGTAAGTCCTAGGAAAATAGAGACTGGGAGTCTCCTTTTCCCTTCAGAATTCTTAATGATTAAGGAGCCTGAGCAAAGTAGACCACAGCTACTGCAATGTAAAGAACACATAGTTCCTTCACTGAGGAGTATGTACTTTTAACTACTGTGATGTGCAAGAATATTCATTAAAATCCTTGGAGTTCAGAATCTTCCCCAACCATGCTAGCAATTTACTGCACTCGCAAGTCCTCAAATTGTCAGATCTGCCATCAAGGGTCAGACAAGGAACGGGAAGTTACTAACGTGACAAGCAATAGACTCCCTCTTCCATAACACTCAGGTCCACCAAAATAACTGTTTTCCCCCATTTTGCTATATGACTCATGCCAACACAACGTCTGTAGCCCCTGAGATAAGCCACCACCACCACCCTCCTTCTCCCAACACAGAACTCTTCAACACAATGGAACTTTTCAAGGCCACTTCCCTTAGAAAGTAGAAAAGACTCCCTTGCCCCAGAGGCTTTGGCTGTGAGTCTAAGCACAGTCTGGCAGCTTGCGCTGTCTGTTAATTAACTCACTGGGACTGAGACTCAGTCTCCCATGAATCATTATGCTCAAAACTCGAGATCTGACACAAATGTACACACCAGGCTCCTCTGAATGCTTAGAGGCATGCATGTTGTCTCTCTGCTCCCCAACTGCTCGCGTGTAATGTCTGTGGCAGACATTACTAGTCAATCACAACACCTGGCAAGGACAGAGCAAGCACTAAGCCTGCTGTCCTTTCTTCTTTTTCTTTCTAAGGAATACTGTGGGAAAGAGGAAAGCGTTAAATTAGATTCTTTTATAAACATGCTAGTGAAACAGACATTTTTGAAAACAAAATGAAGGTAAGAGTCTTTACCAAAGAATGTTTTCAGCAGGTATCTCTATCTGCTGGATTGCTTTGGTCAAACAAATCTGGAACTCATAGATTTATGGGGCACGGCTTCCTGGAAGATATCAGATAATCTTTGTAATTATTGCCGTAAAAAATGAGCACATCTCATGATGGAAATGCTCTCTGGTGCAGAGGTGTGCTTGTGCCAGCATTACGTAAGCACTGCCCTTGTCAATGGAGGAAAAGGCACCCTCACACGACAAGAAGAGGTCCCAGAGGACCACACTGGCAGTCCCTGGCTCCCCTTGCCACTCCACCTGTACTTTGTAATTACTGGCATGCTTGAAAATCGTAAGACATGGCAGAGGCAGTGTCTCCTGTTCTTGAAAGTTTGATCTGATAACATAGCATTGTGTGTTATGTCAGTGCCCTGGGGCTGCAGGGAATGTACAATGTGCAGACTTTGTGAGAACACAATGTCTTCGTTACTTTCTCATCCCTGGGACTCAATATCCAACACCCACAACTTAAAGGAGGAAAGGAATTTTTAGCCCACAGTCCATTTTGGTGACTGGCAATGGTGGAAGGGCATGACACAGGACTTAGTGAGAGAAAAGCTGTCCATCCCACATTAGCCAGTAAACAGAGACTGAGAGGAGGGCAGAGCCAGCCAGAGAGGTTCTCCCTTCCAGGTCAAACTCCGATGACCCACCCCCTCTGAACGAGGCCCCACCTCTTAACAGCACAGGAAATCATCGGTGGATGGATCTACCAATACAATTAATCCCTTGTGATTGGATGACCTACCAAATACCTGAGGCTGTGGGGGGTCGTTCCAGACCCAAATCTTAACAAGGGGCTCAGGGCAGGGCCCTCATCCTGTTTCTGCTTCCTGACCCACACCAGGTACACTGAAACCCCTCAGTGCCGGCTATTTTGTTCAGTCAGTTAGCTTTCTAGCCCTGATTATTCAAAATAAACCTTGTGATTTTACCTCACGTAGGAAGATAGGGTGGGGAAGTGGGAGTGGGGGAGGGGGGGGAGGAGTCCCACATCTTGGGAACAGAAGCCACGTGCTCCCAATGACCCATTTTAAATGGACTAAGCCCCTCGCAGATCTTGCTGCAGAGCCGGTGACAGCCATCCGACTGGTGTTGAATGCCCTTCTAAGGCATATCCTATTAGTTCAACAGTTTTATTCCTTGCTCTTATCCTCAGTAATCCATGAATCAGAAATGACTGACATTGGTGATTGAAGCCATTCTAGTCTACTAAGTTGAACTTCAAATTTTTCTGGAAATAATCAATTTTAGGAGCCCGTAAACGCCAGAGAAGTGAGTTTCCACAGAGCTCAACACGCTTCTCCTGTTGAGGATAGGTAAGCTACCACCCACCCTGGCTTCCCCCAGTGCAACTTCATAAATAATCGGGGATTTTTTTTAAAGAGTCAGAAATGGAAAAGGAAGTACAGCAGGCTTTGTTGCTCCGTTTCCTGGTATCTGTACATCCTTAAAACAGAAAGTGAAAACAAACGTGACAACATGACGAAGGGTTCAGAAAAATGAAATTCAACATTTATTGGGGAATAATTTTCCACAGCATTATAATAATCCATTAACCCCAGAATAAACCCAAAGTTAATGATTATTATCATTTTACAGCAGTGCTTCTCACATTTTGCCAGGAAAATAAAACCAATATTAAATTCAACAGTATCTCTTTAGAAACTCTGAAATGTTTGTTTTTGGTGAAATAAAATCCATCACCCAGAAAAGAAAATGCTCTGTGCCAACTACAATGTTATGTTTTAGTCCAGGGCCAGGTTGGCATCATGCACCTATTCAAATAAGAGAAAGGCCCCAAAAGTGAATTACCGCTCGAAGATTTGGTGCACAAGACATTGGGGAAGGACCTTGTCAAATCAGCTTCTGTGTGTTTTATAAGGCATCTCACCAGACATGTTTAAATCTGACAGATTTTATGCTGGGGCACAAGAGGCCTGGGGCTGTGAGCATCAAGGTGCTAGGAAACAGAGATACAGGGAAATAAAGTGCTGTCGCTTCAGCCTCTGTCATAATTCTCTCAGTTTACAAAATGAGGTCAGGAAAATAAGAGAGATACAGAGAAAGCCGAGAAAGAGAAAGTGCATTTCCTGGAAGGTGGGATTGGAAGAAAGGTTTATTTTCTCTCAACTAATCTTTGCACATTGACATTTGAGGCCAGATAATTCTTTATCAGGAGGTGGCAGTAGGTGGAGCTGTCTGTGCGTTGTGGTGTATAGCAGCATCCCTGGCCTCTACCCACTATCTACCGATATACCCACTCACTTCCTAGTTGTTATATTACCAGAAATGTCTCCAGACAAGGCCAAATATCCCCTGGAGGGGGCAAGGAAGGGTAGCAAATCACCCCTATTAAGAACCCAGGACTTCCGGAATGGTGAGAAATCATTTTTCCATTGTTCATAAGCTGCCTAGTTATGTAATCTTGCTATAGAAGCTCAAAAGAGACCAAGATAACACTTTTCTCACGTTCTCATTCTTTTAATCATCCAACAAATAAGTATTGCTCACCTGCTACTTGCCCTGCAGAACTTTCGGGAATAAACATTTAGGCAGCCAGAAGCTCCTTGAGCTAACCAAAACCTAATGCTCTTCTGAAAGAAGTTATAGGACCCGAGGCTAGGGAGAGGTCAACCAGGTGAACTCCCTGCGAGAAATGCTCAGAAACAAAGCCCACCAAAATGGTCAGGTGTCAGAGGAGGAAGGATTGAGCAAACACCTTAAAAAAAAAAAGTAACTATAGACCTAGCATGCATGGTGCTGCTTCCTAGGGCAAGACTTAAAACTCGACTTGAGAAGAAATTTATTTTCATGAATTATTGCCTAATATTGCTGATTGATTGAGAAAGTCACAATAATCCTTAGTACCATAGTTTGGGCTGGAAGACTGCCTCATCCCTCTAATTAATGAAATGAAAGATTAATTTATAAATCAGATGCTCATATTAAAAATTCACAGGGTGGCAATCAATATTTTTCTGCTTGTACGAAATTCATCTAATTTTCTATAATAAATGACATTTGAAGATGATTGTTGGTAAATTAAGAAAATACGCAATTGAGGCATTTCTTGCGTGTGTTTGACAATTTATGGACTTGTTCATGGAAGATACAAGGCGTGGGCGGATCCTGGGGACTGTAAAGTGATTGGCTCCTCACCGAGTCATGCTTCAGTTCAATTTGAAGGGCATGGTAACAAACAAGGGCATTTAGCAAATTAGGAAATGTGAGGAGTCATTTGTTTAACAGAATAGGTCAGGTCTTCCTTCTTCCCGTCCATGGGTCCAGTGCCCAGTATTGAGCTTAACCAAGCCAACCAGATATTAACAGTATTTGCCAGGACTTTGCATCTTAAGGGTGTGAATCAAGGACTGGAGGAGCATCTGGGGAGTTTATCAAGTGTTCACACAGACATGGTGGTGCCTGGCCTGGAGAAAGTCCTTGGTTATCGCCCACCAATGCCGAGAATGCTTACATCCTGCCTGTAGTGTCCTCTATGATTAGGATGGCCAGCATCCATTTTTTGCCAGCAACTAAGAATTTTGATGAAGTCATAAATAACCCAAGAAAAGAGATAAATTGTGTCTTAATCAAGTTTCCCGTTCAGGTTAAGTTCTCTGGGTAAGAGAAGAGGAGCTTGCTTTTAGAAATATGGGGTAAAGCATCAGGAAGCTGTTTAGCTTTGATAAATGCGGGGAGTATAGTTTGGAGGGCACCTGTCTCTGACTAAAATGGGAACAAAAAGAATTATGACCATAGAGCGAGGTGGGAGAGGGCAGCAGGTCCATTTACCAGAATATGTGAAATGAAGTTATAACCAACAAATAAACAAAGAGTAGAAGTGCTGCCCAGGCTGGTGTGATTACTTGAGGGATGAATGACAAATTATCTAGGGTTGGTTATTAATGAAGACAGTAGGTCTTCCTGATCTTGCCTGTCCATTTCTGGCTTTTCTCTTGGGATATTTTCCCCTGCAGAGATCCCACTACAGAGTCACTAGAGCAATAGGAGGTATAGCACAGGTGCTCAAGTAACATGTGTTGATGAATTCTGGCCCCAGAGAGACAGTCCTGATGGAAAGGGAGAGTGATGGAGTCTCCAGCAAACAGCTCCACTTTTAGCCACTTAGAATGTGTATCACCTGTTAAAGGATGCCCACTCAGTCGTTTTGTTCTTCTATAAGTTAGCTGTAGAATCCATTTCCAAGATGGCCTGTGGAATCTAAGCTGCTGTGTAGCCCCTTCCCACCCTGAGTGAGGATGAGCAGGGCCGACAGTTTACAGGGCTGTGTGTATGTGCGAGCGGTGAACTAAAATTTCCAAGACTACATCATAAAAGACATTCCTGAGAGACACACTGACCAAAAAAAGAAAAAAAAGGTTTTGCCAGCTATTCTGGCCGTTTCTTTAAAAAGAAAAGAAAGCAAGTTTAGTAGGTTTATTTATTTTAGTTTTTTTATTTGAGTCACACATGCTGGGCAAGTATGCCACCACTGAGCCACACCCTAGCCAGAAATCAGAGGTTTTTATGCTCATTTCTGTCCTTTCTATGTGGCTGTACTTCCCTGTGCTGCATGGTTTGAATATCCAGAGTTCTCAAAGAACTTTAAAATATTAGATTCCCCCCCAAAAGAAAAGACCCAATCAAAACATGATCATTTGAAATGAATACACACCTCTCAGAAGGTCAATGAGTACAGCATTTTGGCTGTTAGAGAAGTGCAAATTTTTTAAAAGACTGAATTTCTATCTTACTCTAGTAAGAATAGTTGGCATCAAGAACTCAAAAAACAACAAATACTGATGACATTGTGAGGGAAAAGGAACACTTCTGTGTTGTTGGTGGTATTGTAACTTAGTGCTAATCCTATGGAAATCAGTATGGAGGCACCCTAAAAATAAAACAGAAAGAAATTCTACTTGATCCAGCTATTCCTCTGGTGGATATCTTTCTGAAAAAGTTAAAGATATATTATAATGGTACATGCATATCCATGTCCATAGCAGAACTCATAACAGTTAAATCTTGGAAGCAGCTTTTATGGCCTTCAAAAGATGAGTGGATAAAGAAAACACAGTGGATATACGTGACGCAGTCCTGCTCTACCACAAAAAAAGGATAAACTTCAGTCATTTATAGGAATAGAAATGTAGATTGACACCATTATGCTAAGCAAAACAAATCAGACACGGAAGATTAATTATCACATAGTTTCTCTTACATGAGTAACTCAAAATGTGAATAATCATGAGAGAAAAATAACAAGAAAAATGTTAAGAGATAGGGAGGTAACCTCTGTGAACTTGGAGACAGCACCTGGGGAAAGGGGAGGAAAGTAGAGAGTGATTAAGGCACAGTATGTATATGCACTAATTTCCCAGGTTGAATGTCATTGCTAAGTGTCACAAACACCCACTAATAGAAAGAATAATTGTGGAGGAAAAGGTATTGCCGGTTCCACTTGCTCTCTCATGGGCCATTTGTTCTGAAAGAGGGCAGCTGCCGTGTGGTGAGAACACTTAAGCAGCCTTATGTGAGGTCCACATGGTGAAGAACTGAAGTTTTTGCCAACACCTGGCATGAATGTGCCAGCAGTGTGGTAAGCCACCCCAGAATCATCCTCAAACAAAGCTTCTGAGGTGAAAGACAGCATCCAGAACTAGTAAGGTAAGCCACTCTCACAGCCCTGATCAACAGGAACTCCAACCATAAGAATGGGAGGAGGGCGGAAAGGAGGAGGATGACTTTTCTCCACAGTTTCTGCTCAAAAGGAAAGTCAAACCGTAAACATCAGACCTCTCATATAATGGAATTTGACCCACTCTCTGTCCAGCATGTCTTCCACATGATATCATACCAGTACTTTACAAAAAGGCTGAGCCTATCCAATGTCTGAAGCCAAATATCCGGTTCCAAAGCGAAAATGACTGAACAACTCACTTTTCTCTTTTCTCTTTTCTGAGAATGTTTCAGCTCAATGTTTCTCAAGTGCTTAAGTCCCTAATCTCCCAGTACTCAAAGGAGAAAAACAAAACATTCCATGCACAAAAAGATAAGAAATTGTCACACGTTTTAACCCCTTCTTAGAGACCCACAACATACATTCATATACAGCCATTAAGTCTTCCAATAAGGACACTTAGCTAACAGGTGTGACTTTGCTTCCACATATCTCATGGTGCCAAGTTGGTCCTCTGTCTCTCACAACTCCAATTAGATGTATGTTCACAGCAGAAGGAAGAATGACCTCTGAGTTTTACTCCCCTCAGTGAAACAATGAAAAAGTAAAGAAGATAATTGTTAAAAACACATAAACCAATTGTGGTAGTGACAATAATTTTCACTTCCTGAAGATCACACCCAGGAATAGTCCCCTCATATACAAAACAGAGCTGACCTGTTACCATCAAAACATTAGGGAAATGAAAGAATGCACCTTCCAAGGCTGTGCCCTGAAAGACGCGATGGCCTTTACATTGCTTTCCCTTGAAACACTCTCTCAGGGCCTGTTGGGTATCATGGGGACACACAAGCCACCCTCCAGAGACACACTCCATGACGAAGATCTGAGACCTTCAGCCAACAGCAAGATCAAATTGACCAGACCTGTGAATAAACTCGCCTGCATGAAATTATTCAATCTTTGAATTACTGTAGCCCACTCAACGTTATGCACTCTCATTTGAGACCTACAGTTCTAAGCCCAAGTCACCAAAGCAAAAGACTCTCCTGAATTTCTAACCCAAAAACATTGTTAGAGGTAATAAATATTTATTGTCTTCTGAAACTTCTAAGTTTTAGGGTAACTTGTTACTCTGAAATAGGTAACAATACGGCAAGGCTGGATTGCCAACTGGCCCAACAATAAAACTTCAAAATTGCGGCAGAGAGGAAGAGGCGAAGGGACCACACGCATCACACCCCCACCCCTCGCCACCTGCCCGCCTCCTCATCACAGGAAGAGCAGAAAACACCGACATAGAACGTGAAATTTGAATATTACAAACTTCATGTGCCTGCTTTCTGTGTTTCCCCTAGAGGTCACACCGCAAAATGAGCAATAAAGTAAATCTGCATCAGGCATGTTGAACCCAGTGTAGAAGGCCCCCAGGGGTGACAAGGGCAGAGAGAGGGAAGGAAGTGACGGGGACAGCCCAAGTGCGTTGTCACTCTTCTCATCAGGCAACACAAAAGCCCAGCGGTTTCCTTCACTATTTTCAGCCAGAACTCTTGGCCTTTAAAGTCTCCCTCCTCACAGAAAGAATTCAGTCTTTTAAAACCGCCACAAGGAAACCCTCCCCTTGTTCAAATATCTCAGAATCCCTCCTGCCTAGTTCTGTTCCAGCTCTGTAAACACAGGTGCCCGTCGGTCCCAGGGTGGAAAGCCAAGCAAGCCCTATGGCTCCCGGATAATGGCTGATCCTGATAAAGGCAGGTTGTGTGTAAAGAAAGCACGCCCAGCAATAAAAGGAAAGTGGGACAGAAATGTACTTGGCAAGGACTACTCCCGATAACCTGAAACCGTTCAGCTCTTTGAACAAGCGTCCTTGCAAACATTTGTTTCCAACATGTACATTTGTGGGTGTGGCTAGAGACAGAAGGAAGCAGTGAGGATACAAGAAAATCCATTTGCAGTCATAGTACAAGAGATGGATCCCTTCCAAGGGATGACTGGCTTTGGTCAGCAGGCCCGAAGATAGGGATCGAGCTGTAACCACCAGTCGTCTTGCGCTTTATCCTTTGAGAAACATGAAGAAAGGGTCCCTCGCCACATTGGTGAGTCCTGATGCTTCCCATGGAGACCGACTTCAAGCCTCAGGCTGCCTTGGACCCCATCCCAGGGAGGAACTCCAGATGGCCTCTCCCAGAGGGACGAGCCCAGGGGGAACGCATGACTGTTGGGAACTCCTCTGACTTCTCTATACCTTGTCTGCAACATAGAAACAATGATTATTAAACAGCATACAATAAGCTACCATGTATGGGTCATTAATCATACACGAAGTGGTAGCTTAAATAAATAGAGTTGATTTGATATCCACACTCTATGAGCTGATAAGAAAATTAAATAGCTTGCTCTGGATCTTTTAGTTGGCCAAAACTCAAGCTGAGATTTGGTCCAAGATATCTGACTCCAAAACTTGTATTTCTAGCCACTGAACTATCCTGTCTACTGCCTCACGGAGATCAAGGTGATTAATGCAAAAGAAACCACGATGTCAACCACAAAGTGCTAGTTAGATATCAGGGCTGGTACTGCTTTCACTCTAATGGTTAAGAAAATTGTATAGAATAAGGTCATAACCACCAACAAGTAAGAGTCCAAAGAACACAAGTGCTGGATTAACATGTTTGTAGTATAGAGAAAGGAGAAGAAAATACTGACAGATGAGCGGAAGGTAAACATAAATAAAAGGTTCTAATGTCGAGCAGGAAGGGATCAATGACACATCCCTTCACTCAGACCCTGTGTCTCCATCCACTAAGATCTCTGTCACTTTTGCTGAGCAGAAAAAGACTCACAGGTTAGTGTAAGTGAATTGTAAAGGTATAAGCCTCTGATGAAGACTGAATCTCCATCAGTGTTTTCTCTGAAAAACATTTCTCTCCAAGGTACCAGAGCTTAGTTAAGCTAACAAGCCATTGAACTGGAACAGAAATTTTAAACATGGACCTTAGTCAATGAATTGCATACTACTTTGTGAATTTAGACCAAGTTAACTGCCACAATAGATGTTAAGCATTATTCTAGGGACCAAGTATATTTAGAAAGAGAATCCAATAGGGAGGATAGAGCTTAACAAAGGCCAGAAATGAAGTCAGAAGGGTAGATTTACCACACTGGGGAGCTTTCCCCCCAGCCCCCCAATATGTATCCTCTGGGAAAGTGAATTGAGACCCTCCCCAAAGGCAGCTGGACTTCAGTCCCATGACCTACTCAGAGGCCAGACTTCTCCAAAGAGAGAAAAGAAAAATAAATACACAAAGCCTCTGCCCTCTGACTCAAGCGCTCAAAGTGTACTTCCGAGTCTACTTGACAAGGGGCAGGGGTTGGGGGGGGGGGGGGAATGTTGGCAACATAGGATTCTGAGCTACTACAACACAAGCATCGCAGCCTCAGAGAATGACCGACGTCCATTAGGTCCCCCAGGGCAGGGCCATCTCCCCCTGTGTCTGCTCCCTGTGTGCCCAGCACAGAGGCAGTGAAAGTCCTGTAACCCTGGGACATTCAGAAGACCCCGGGACCTCATCTCTGCAGAGTTATGTGGTCCGGTGTCAAAGAGAAAACTTATTTTTAGAGAATTCTAATTTTACTCCTATTTTTCAAGGGGAACTAGTTAGTGTCCCTCAAGTACTCTCTACTCTTCTCTCCAGTTTCCTCACCCACAGCAGCGGCCTCTCCGGAGAGCGCTTCCCAACTTCTTCCACCCCTGAGCTCAAGGATTCTCTTGCCTCTTTCCTCTGCACCCTGTCTCCAGCTCTTTCTACCTCCTTTGACCTGGACTTTCTAGCCAAATCCTTCTTCCTTTCTTCTCCAGCCTTCTCTTTATCTTTTCTGTAGGCTGTACATGACAAGAACTCTGAAAACTGGCATGGCAACCACATGCCCACCATGGCCAGAAGAAAAATAGCATGTCAAATATGAAGGAGGCAACGCAGAGTCAAGGTAATAGCTAGCAAGAAAGGAAAGGCGAGAAACTCGTATCTCTCCAGTAGAGTTTATGAAAGACCATTTAGGGGCAGACTGAGGAACAGGTGGAGAAATGGACTCTCAAGTCCGCAAGGACTCAAAGCCGACCACACAGATCTCCCAAACCCGTCGCAGCATCAGGAGTCTTGTCTGTACCGTGCGTAGTGCGTCCAGCGCCCCCAGGAAGGCCTCTGGGAGCAAAATACCTAGAGAGCAGGATCCCAGGAATTCTCTTCTAAGCCCTAAAATACAAAGAGCTCATGGGCCTGGAGCAGGAGGTAGAGGCCCAAACCAGACCCGCTAACTTCTCTGAATACCCATGCTTGCCAAGTAGAAAAGATCAAGACCCAAGAAAGGACGGGAAGGAAGAGCAGGGAGAAGAGGGTGCAATCGCCCCTGCTGGCCCAGAGCCTGCGCCAATGTCGGCACAGACAGTTCTGCCAGGTTTGAGTAACGGCCCAGCCAGGGCCCCGCGTTCAAGAACCTGAAGCCCCGAGACTGTGGATTTTGGGTTTCTTGCCATTTTGTTCCCACCATGAAAGGTGAAGGTATCCTTGGAGGCTCGTCCTGTTTCCTTCTTTTCCACGGCCTCCTGTTTGCTCAGTCGGAGTCACTTACAGGAGAGGTGCACAGACGCCTCTAAGAGAAGCGACACTGGAGGTGTATTTTCGTAAGGTCACCGACACGGTAGCGTCGTCTCCTTGCCAACCAAGAAAACAATCTGGCGCCATCTCTCCAGCTCTGTAAGCACCTCTTCCTGCTCACAGCTACACTCTGACTTTCTGCAGTCACATGTGCCTGTCAGGAGGCCACAGGTAAGAAAATCCACCCTCTCCGCAGCCCTGGGATGCAGAGGTCCAGCTCTCAGAGGCAGCGAGTGGCATTTGGGTGCGGGGCGTGACCCGTGAGCTTTAGTACTTTCTAAAGCTCTGAGTGTGCTCTTCCCTGATTGTGCTGCTGGGCAGCCGTCCAGCAGTCCCAGCTGCCGGTGTAGAGATCTTCCGAAACAGCTGAATGGCCCCACAGAACGGAGCAGGAGGCACGCAGTGACCTACAGGAGCCGCAGGAGGGGATTTATTCAAACGTGACCAGGTGGGAGCAGCAGGCTTTGGGAAAGGCAAAGACTGTAAATAAAACAGTAGGACTTTTCTGTTTGGGCAAAAGTCAGGGGAATATAATAAGGTATGGATAAGAGAATGAAAATTGAGGATTTGCATTGCTAACGTACCGAAGTGCCTCTGCAAGGCAGCCTCTTCCACTCACTGGCAAATAAGATTGGGGGAGCACCTGCTGTGCGCCCCCCGGGGGAGGGGGGCTGCTGTGTTCTACTGATGACTCAAAGGTGCATTAGGAACAAGGGAGAGGGTATGTCGCGTGGTATAATCTTCCAGCAGACAAAGCCGGGTGAGATCCCAGATGCCCCGTTCACTGGCTGAGTGTCTTCCTGTTTACACCTCCCTGTGTCTCGGTTTTCGCATCTTACTAAGAGTGCCTTTCTCAAAGGCCTAAGAATTCATGTAAAGGGCATAGCATAGTGCCTCAGACGTCGTCAGCACTCCAAAATCGGATGGGGTTGGTATTATAAAGTTAGTTTTTAATGATGTTCAAGGTAGAGTGTGGTTAGTGCTTCCATGAGGAGATGTTCAGAGGAGCGGCAGAGCATGAGACAGCAGGGGTGAGGCAATATTTACCCACTTCCCCATTGTGAGGTGCTGATGAGAAGAGCTGGAATTTTCACATTCATTTTAATCAAAAGGTTTGGAAGGATAAGTGAAGTGGTGTGAGTGAAATTTTTATCAGAAGTAAGGGTCATTTTAAGAGAAAAAAATCAACAGTGACTCATGATCATTAACTCTCATATGTCACAGAATCTAAGACACACCACTAATTGAACAATGGCACACGGCTGTCTTAACAGCATTTGTAAGATGCACCCCATGTAAGATAGAATAAAAGATATGAGAAGACGACGTGCCTCTGAGAACGAGTGAAGTATGGTATTTACCATGTTCTCTAAAAATACGTACTAAAAGCAGCCTTTTCATTAACTTTCCATAACTAAATAGATATCCATCTGACAGAAGAGGAAACTGAGGAGCTAAGCAGCGAAGCAATTTGAAACAATTTGCCTAGGATTCTGTAACAAGCAATCTGAAGCTGGCAACTGGATCTGGAGCTGCCCAAGCAACTTCCAAGGACTCGTCTATCACATTATACGCAAAACACCTCAAGCCCAAAGCAGCTGGGTGAAGAGGCAGGAAGAAGAAAAGGAGTTAACCCAAACTGGTAGAGACTGAATGCCAGCATGAGCTACGGCCACCTGCTAGAGGAGGTAATCCCAGGGCCCGCAGTAAAACAGGCCAGGCTGTGCTGGCCCCACAGGAGACAACACCAGGGAGGAGACAGACTAGTCTTGTTCAAGGCTGAGCAGGAGGGCTGGCCTCTGGGGGGCCAGCCAGGGTGACGATGTATGTAAGGTCCATGTAGGAGGAAATTGAGCCCAGTGCTGGGGGACCAGAAGGAGCTTCCCACAGGGAGTGCCTTGTCAGATACCTGAAGAATAGGTCAGAAAAGGGAACCATGCAGCACTCCAACAGAGCTCAAAGCACTCCATGCGCTTCTGTACATTACCCAACCTCCCTTGCAGTAGCTTGAAGTCATGTGATCAATTCCAGCCAAAGGCAAGTGGCACATGCCACTTCTAAGCTATTCCCTCTTCTTTCTTCACGGCACTGACTTTGAACAGAGAAGTGGCCGCATGGAAAAGAACTGCCCAGTCCACTTGCACCTCACAAGAGTGAGACATAAAGCTTTTTGTGTTGAGTGACTGAAATTTGGGGATTGTATAACCTACCTGATCCTAACTAATCCAATAGGAAAGAGTGTTTCTTATGGGAGAAAAACAAACTGCAAATTGAAGAGAGAACGTGATACCACGGAGGAAACCAATGCTTCCCCTGGCTGTGGCAAGAATGCCTGCAGCCAGTGGCACGGGATGCGTGGCTTCTCTGCAGCCTTCTGAGAGAGTTTTGGCTGCTCTGTCTCACGAGAATGGGTTGGTAGGGAAGATAGACCAAGTGACAGGTGCTGGAGTCTCAGTGTTCTGAAAGTGACAGTGAGTACGAATACAAAGAAGAAGGGGTGAGAAATACCACAGGGGACCAATTCATATCTAAGCTTGGGGACAGGAGAAAGAACTACATCAAAGTTATTTCCAAGGTTTCAAGCCTGAGAGGAGACAGTGCGGAGTATCCTGCATGGGAATGTGAAATCTGAAGAGAAGCCGATTTGTGGAGGGAGCTGGTGGCTCTGCCTTGGAACAGGCGGAGGTGAGGGTCTAATAATGCATTGCCCAACAAGGCTGGAGGGGGTGTGACCAGTTCCCTCTGCCTCCCCCTGCGCTACAACTCCTTCCCATTTTTTCTTCTTACACAACAGGGTTGGCTAGATGACTCTCTACATTAAGACTTCTGGTTTTCCTAAATGGTTTATAAAGACCAACTAAATGCAACATTTTTCTATCAGCTTTTTCAGAAGTGAGCTCCTAAAACACAATTAATCAATTGTCATAAACCTGTGGAACAGCTCCCTGGAAACAGTCAGCAGTGAGATGCTATGTTTTCCTTTGTGGCTGCCACCTCCGGTGGCTGTGGGAAAATACAGAGAATTGGAGGTAGATAGGTGGTAAGACAGAGAAGGAACACTCTTGGATCTCAAAGCCAGCACCTGGCCATTGTTCCCAACAGAGGACCAGACTGAGATCCTGCGGTGGTTTGAGGTACTGGAGCTGGCCCCTACTGGGGGCCATATATATATGCAATACGTGACGTTTACAATGAACTTGAGTATTTGTACACATACATATCACATGAATATTACATGTCTGTACCCATCCCTCAGTAAGTCCCACTATCACACTCATTTGGTTCTATAGAACGCCTGTGTTCTGAGTTTCCCAAATCAAAGAAATCATGCAAATTTAACATATTTAATCTTCTGCATCTGACTCACTTTACCACTCAAATCACCACTTATTATTTCAGTTTCCCACCCCTAGAATGAGCTGCAGTGGCCATATCTTGATGCCTCTCCTATGGGTCCACCAGAGCCTTTTGTTGGCGTGATTTGCCGAAAAGTTCTTTTTTCTAATTTTTTACCTATACCTTTGTTGAGATTCTTTTATGTGGCTTCACCCACCAGTCTACATAAACAGAGAACTGTAACAATGAAATTCATAAGGCTAGAAAATGTGAGAGAGAGAAGTTAAATTTCAAACTCCTTAGCTGAGTACTGAAAGGTAAATATTTGTACATTCAAAAGACATTCAGGTTGTCATTGCATCAATCAGTTTTCTTAGGATAAACTTGCATCCAAGACTTAATGAGTGAATCACTACATTAAACAAGCTTAGTTTTATTGTGGTTTAGATCTGGAATGTCCCCCAAAAGTCTCAAGAATTTGAATGTTTTAGATTGTCTATGGAACCATGTACTGTTGGGAGATTGAGGTCTAGTATGGAGGAATGGATTACAGGCATGTAAATTGGATTATAGGTGTGTAGCTTACCACACCTTCCACACCTGGATCCAGGAGGGGCTGATCACTGGGAAGAGACCTGGAAGGACATGTAAGCTGCTTCCTGCCTTCCTTGGAGGACAAGTCTCAACTTGCCTTGACTTGGCTTCCTGTGTGTGATTGGTGAGAAGCTGCCTCCACCTCTGTCTCTGCCATGTACTTCCATTGCTGCCGGCTGCCCCTGAATGGACTGTGACCTTCTGAAACTGTGAGCTAAAATAAACCTTTCCTCCCCTAAATTTGTGGATGTTAGGTATTAAGTCACAGCAACATAAAAGTAACTAAGACAAGTCTATATCGAATTGCTACATTGAATGAACTAAAAACTATATCACATAAGCATACTACACTTAAAGCAATAGATAGAGTGGCATGTTTAGGTATTTCAGAATGTTTTTTAGCTTTCATAAAATATTTACTCACATGTCATTAATTACTAACATTTTGCCAGATTTGCTTTATCATTTTACCTACCTATCCATCTCTAACTTCATGCATACATATTTTTAAAGATTTTATACTAATTCCCTATGTTGAGTATAATTATTATGTTTTGAAAACTTATATACTATTAAAAATAATAGTTATGGGTGGAGATTCACTGATTTTATGAAACAATTGATACTGCTTTTAGAAGGATACCAATCAAAGGATTCAGATACCAACCTACTTTTTTTTTGTTATACTTTCTCTTTAGATGCTTCCTTTCCACTATGTTTTTTGGTGCTGCCATAGTGGCACATACCTATAATCCAAGCACTCTGGCAAGGTGAGGCAGGAGGATTGCAAGCTTGAGCTCAGCCTGGGCAATGTAGCCTTTGGCAAGACTCTGCTCAAAATAAAATTTTAAAATTTTAAAAGAAAATTTAAATTTTTTTGAGAAGTGCTGGAGATGTAGCTCAGTATGAAGGTCTGGGGTTTATCCCCAGTGCCAAAAGAAGAAGTAGGTGAGGAAGAAGAGGAAGGAAGAAAGAGAAGGAGAAGAGGAGGAAGAAATAGAGGACAAAAATGAGTGGAAGCACGCTGAGAGTCAGCTGTGTGGAGTTTACAGTAAAGAGTGACACATGTTCTATTGCTATTTAAACGATACACGTGTGCTTGCTAGGCATCCTCTATGCTGGGTCAATATGGCACCATTATGCATACAGATGTATAAACACTTTTCTTTCTGCAGAGCTAGTTATTGAACACTTGTGAGCCGAGCACTAACTGACAGTAGCTAACATAATTAACACTAGTGGAGGTGCCACACAACATTGCTGGGAAATTGCCAGCGCATCCTAGGATAGGGATAAAGTCCTGGCCAGGGGTGGGAGGTAGGGGTGATGGTTTCTCATTCTTGCTTAGGGCCTGGATAAATTGATTTGGGATACAGGTTTTGATAGACAAGTAAAAAATAGAAGGACACTGCTCTCGACTTTATTGGGAAGGGTGCATTAGGACACTAACTCTACCACATCACCCACTCCCTCATCTGGTCCCCACTGTCCTGGATCAGGAAAGAGGTGCTTGAAGAGTTCTGTTGGTCCTGAGGTCCCCTCTGCCACTCCCTGCCTGAGTCCCAGCCTAACACCCTCTTCAGCCTTAGAGATAGGGGTTATGTCCCATAAGACAGCTAACCGTCCTGCGGAGAGGAGGGCAGAGACCCCATGGGTTCATGGGGAAAGACCTTGGCTGGCAGGAAGAAGGCAGCCTGTTCTGTGCCAGGCTCCTGCTGTACGCTTTACCAAATATCATAGATCAGATCAAGAATGTTTGTCGAAGACTCCTGTATTCAGAGGCAGAACTTAAGAAGGTGAAAGGATCGTGAGGCAGCTAAGTTCATCAATGGATTAGTCCACTGATAAATTCGTAGCTGACTGAGCTGTTCAGTGAAGCCCAGTTGGAGGAAGTAGCACACAGGGATATGACCTGAAAGGGTAAAGCTGGTTCCTGGTTCTTTCCCCTTCTCTCTGCTTCTTGGATGCCATGGGGTGAGCAGCTTTGCTCTGTAACACCCTTTCTTTGTGACACATCTGCTGCACCACAGGCCTAAGAGCAATGGAGCCAGTTGACCTTGGACTGAAATTTCTGAAACCATGAACCAAAATCAATCATCACTTCTTTACGTTGTTTTACTCAGGTATTTTTTTGCAACAACAGAAAGCTGATTGATACGTCTGCATCAACGTATCAATGCAAACTAAGTGTCATGACAATGAGATGGGGCATCTCTCCTGTCATCGTGGTTTTACGGAGGAGTCTGGAGCTCAGAGAAAGTGATTTGCCTAAGAAAGCTCACACTGCTGGCAAGTGCTGGTGCCAGGAACATGGTAACCAAACTATACCCTAGAGTGATGGGTGAGGCTGGATTTTTCCCAGACATCTGAGTGAAGATGAAATTGTGAGCATGGAGGACACAGGGCCTCATCCACATCCACCACAGAGATTGTGGTGATAATGACCTGTCTATGAGGGGTTTTTTGTTTGTTTGTTTTTGTTTTTGTTTTTTCAAGACAGGGTCTCTCTCTGTTGTCTAGGCTGGTCCTGAACTCACTAGATAGTACAGGCTGGCCTTAAATTCATAGTAATCCACCTGCCTCAGACTCCCAGGTTCTGGGATTTGGATTTCTTTGGGAATGAATTGCTTCCTACAACTATTAGGAAACAGATTTTTCATTCTTTTCACAAATGTTTGAGTTCCTATTACAGGCCATCCCCCACTCCTGCTACCAATCCACTAAAGATACAGTCCAAGACACTGAGTAGACACCTAAAATCATGGACAGTACCAAACCTTATATATGCTATAGGTATTTCCCAATACTACATACCCACCTACATACATACATACATACATACATACATGCCTACATAAAGTTTAATTTCTAAAGGAAGCACAGAAAGAGACTAACAATAGTTAAAAATAAAAGAGCAATTATCAGCTGGAGGAATGGCTCAGTGGTTAAAGCGTTTGTGCCCAAGTTGATTCCCCAGCACCACAGAAGCTGGACATGGTGGTGCATGCCTGTAATCCCAGCACTTGGTAGACTCAGACAGAATTGCTGTGAGCCCAAGGCCAGCCTGGGCTCTGTAGTGAGTTCAAGACCAGCCTGGGCTATGGAAAGAGACCATGCCTCAAAATAAGCAATTATGGCAATTTACTATAATAAGTTATATGAATATGGTTTTGGTCTCTCCTCCTTTTCTCTCTCCCTCTCTGTCTCTGTCTCTGTCTCTCTCTCTCTTTCTCTGTTTTTGTCTGTCTCTTTCTCTCTCTCTCTCTCTCTCTCTCTCTCTCTCTCTCTCTCTCTCTCTCTCTATATATATATATATATATATATATATATATATATATATATATATAAAACATTTTCATATCAAGATTGTCCATGGGTACTGAAACCTCAGAAAGAGAAAACATGGGTGGGGAGAGTTAGTTTCACAGTCTCAGCGTAGGAGACACAGCAAAAGAAAAAGAAGGAGGAGGACAAGAGGGAACAGATGGCAGAGCCTCTCCAATTGTATCTATTCCAGTCTGTAACAGGAAGATCTATTTTTGTTTGTCATTGCTTTTACAGAGCCTAGATAAATTTCAGGTCCAGAGAAGGTGTTCATTAAATATTTGCTGATGAGCAGCTGGAGGGACAAAGGTCATAAAGGGTTGGTCATACCTAGCACTAGCCTCTCTTTGTATCTCAAGGTGCTTACAGACAGCCAGGATAAAGAAACTCTCACATGTACTCCATGTGCACCTTCACTGGGCTGCCCATACCCTCCAGATGTCCCTGGGAGAAGACCTGCCAGCCCACATCCCTGCCTGACCCACCTACTCAGAGCCCAGGTCCAGAGGGAAATTCTACATCACCCACCTGAACCTCTGCCCACCCTAAACCAGGCCCTAGTGCAGGTCAAATTCAAGTCAGCCCAGGCTGCCTTGAAGACCCAAGGGTTGACTACCTCCCATTGGAATGAAGAAACCACCAATAGCCATGAACTCCAACAAAAAAAGCTATATATTGCATGCCCATGAAAGTTAGCTACTTCCTCTTTGGGCCAAGGGGATCTTTGCCCCACCCAGACTCTCCCAAAACCTACTAAGACAATGATGAGGTGGAAGTAGAACTACCTGCAATTTACATTCTTAGAATTTCTCTACATTGTTAAAAACATACCCACCCCCAAGAGGGGCTGGATGTGAGGTACCCAGCAAACACTCAGCGGAAAGCAAAGGCAGGTGGAAAAGCGATAAAGTGTTTACAATGAACTTCGTTACATGATTATAAAGTGATCTATCTATTATCTGTAACAAAAGTGAGAGTAGTATCAAGAACAAAATTAAATTTCCACAATCCCACCTCTAAGAGATAGCAATTGTTACTTGCTACATTTTTGGCACTTTTTCATCTGTATGCGTGCTGGTTTCCTCACGTTATTTTAACAGAATCATTAACAGATACTATTTTAAAATCTGTGGTGATGTGGAAAGCAAAGGAACTGTCAGATCCCATTTCTAAAATCTTGCTGAGGTCCTCCCCCAAACCCTAATTTTTAACAGCCCCAGGAAGGATGGGGGGTAATTTCAGAATTATGGTTGGTGCTGAAATTAAACTATGGTGGATACTGAAGTTCTTAGCATCAAGGTTTGTGGGAGCATAGAGTGAAAACCAATTTGATACAGAAAAAGAAAGAAATATTACATTTCTTATATTCATGGTATGGAGTAAAACTCCAGGTGAGTAGGTAGATGGACAGATGGATGCTTGGCAAGAGGCAAGAGGGATAGAGGGAAAGCAACAGCATGAGAGAGACCCACATGCCTATGCTTGTGTCTGCATAGAAAAATCTAGAAGATGTGGAAATAAGAAACAGTGTTTCCAACTCAGAGTAGGCAAATATGGACATTTAACACAGCTCTGCACTGTTCCAAACATTTCACCATGAATAAGCATTATTTTTATAACTATTAAAACAACAAAAGTGGTTTTCCCACTTCAAATACTACACATACATCCTGATTCTGGGCAAGAGGGTATTAAGTTCACAGATGGAAAGCAGCTTGCTCATCAGCTGATCTCCAGATAGGGAGAGAGGCCTGACTCACGTAGGTGTGTAGGTGCGCCGGGCACGGTCACAGGGCCCTTAGGACCTGACGGAGAGGAAGAGCTCCAAGGAGACACAAGGACATAACAAGGGTCGTGGAGAGGTGACACAGATGGCTGTGAAAACAGAGGGAAGAACCACAAGCCAAAGAAAACAGGTGGCCTCTCGAAACCAGGCAAGGCAAGGTATGGGCTTCCTTAGAACTTCCAGAAAGGAATGCAGTCTTGAGCTCAACAAAACCTATGCCAGGCTTTGGGTGTGCGGCATGCCCCCACAGCTTGCTTGACAGGCAGCCCTCTCACACACAGTAGGCCAGCTGGGCCAGCCAGACCACGGAGACCCGGCCTCTGAGACCTGAGCATCTGTCCAGCTGCCCACTCCAGCCCTCACCCAGATGGAAACACTTCATACTCTCTGCTGCTGCTATCATCAAAGGGACTGTGGAGGCACTAGAGGAAGTGAATGGAGAAATGAATTATTAATGCATGCAAGAGAAATTTCTAACTCATTAGCATTCTATTTCTAACTGTGTCGCTCATGCCAAAGCACTGATTTCATTCAAAGCAGAGCAGGGCATACGGTGCATGTGGCCACTCTGGATTTGATCGGTTAACAAGGGTGAGGAAAACCATAAACTGTTGATGGTTTGCTGATGGCGTGCCACTTGGCGAAGCAAGGCTGTGTGCCTTCCTCCCGTGGCTTGACAGTGCATCTGGTTTCTTTTGTTATTGACTCCCTTGGGTGTTGTGAATAGTGCTGCCAATCTGTTGCTGAAGGAAACACAAATTCTGGCTAGATTCTGGTCTACGTTCTTCTGTAACATTAGAACTAGAAACCTCAGCATGGTGGATGTTTACTTCCTAGGTGAACCAACTCCTCTGTGTTTGGGCACCCAGGTCAAGTGCAGCCTGTGCAAATACCGGTGTGCCCCATGCACATGCATACACACACATGCACACACACACCCGGGGGCAGCCCACTCAGGCACACACCCACACATGGGTACCCACGCAGGCGCCGTGGAGACCTGACTCCAGTGCACACAGGTGAGCCTGCTTTGCCTCTTGGTCTCAGACATGCCAAGGAAATGTTTTGCTCCTCTGTACTTTGTCCTTTGAATGAAGCACTCTGATCCAGCATTGCCCCAACTCTGAGGAAATAATATTCAGTTGAGTTTGTCCATCTGTCAGGATCCAGAGACTGGGCTCAATTTTTTTAAAACAAATATGAAAAGAGGACCTCATTTCAGGAAATGCTGGAGCCTGGGGTGTTCTGCAGCCCCAACAAAACTGCTGTTTCTGCATTTTGGTGTGCTCATTGTTGATGCCCGCGTGGCTTCTGGGCATGTGTGCATGTGTGTGTCTGTATCTCGATTTCCCTCTAGCTGTGTCACTGTGACCATTGAAGAGATTATGGCAACTTGAGGGAATTAGGACCCACACCTCCATTAGTATTAGGGTTTGGGAACCACGCCTACAGTGGGAATTGAGAACCAGCCTGGATTCCAGTGTGAAGGATTTATGGGCCAGCCATTAAGTGAAGAGCACCCACCCAGATGTGGGAGGTCCAACTGGAACTCCAAGGGTATAAAAGGAAGGAAGAAGGAAGATTGTTACAGCTTCTTCCTCTGGGAAAGCTCTCGCCTTCGCAGGTGTCCACGGACACCGACTTGCTGCACATCGCAGAAAGTCAGCAAAGATTCGCTCCTGTCTCGACTTGTGCCTGTCTGCCCGTCACTGCTCTTCAGTCACCGATCTTCAGGTTTCGGTCTTCACCCAAAATCTGCAAGAGACTCTCACGTCATGGCTGTCCTGCAGTCCCACATGGGGAGATCTACTTCATGGCTGAGCAACCATCTTGTACTATCCTTGGATTTGTAAGCCTTCTTAATAGATCCTTTTGTGATAAAATCTGTAAATTCTGTCTTTGAAAGATCCCAAACTAATACAGTCACCATGGCCAAATTACTTAACCACTCTGTGCCTTGATTTCTCCACTTGCAAATTGTAGATAATAATAGTATTTCTCTTGGGGTTGATATTATGAATTAAGGATTGTGAATATAATCAAGCACTCTATAAATGTTGAATACAGTTATTCCTAGTTCCATGTTCATCTACCCTCCTACTGTTGAGTAATACACACACACACACACACACACACACACAAGTATCTTCCACTTTCACTTAGAAGCTCTTTCCCCATGGTTTTCAAAATGCCTTGAAATCTCTTCTTATTCTGAGCCTCACAAAATCTTGTGGGACAGTAGTTGGAATTATGGTCTCATTAAAAAAAAAAAAAAGGCTCAAGGAATGGCACAGTGGTTAAAGTGCTTGCCCGGCAAGCACAAGGCCCTGAGTTCTATTCCCAGCACCACATAAATCTGGGTGTGGTGAAGCACGCAGGAGGCTGAGGCAGGCAGATTATCCTAAATCCAAGGCCAGCCTGGGCTACAAGAGTGAGCTCAGGACCAACCTGGGCTCCACAGCGACACCCTGTCTCAAAATAAATAAATAAATACCCAAGAGCGTTTAAAGGTGCACGCAGATATGCCTGCCAAGATTCATTTAAGATTTAAACATGCACCCTACCCACACTTTCAGACGCAGAAAGGGCCTAACAGCAGCTAGGGAAGACAAACGAAGACGGCACAGTGCCCTGTGGCTGGGCGGGTGCAGCCATCCAGAGAGCGCCTCCACAGATTCCGAAGGATGTCGGGAAATGGGAAATACCTCAGCTATGACAGTGAGTGAACAGAGAAGGATTCAAAACTGGACGCTCAGGAAGAGCTCCACCTGCCCAACACAGGGAGGACGTTGCCCTCTGGCAACCTACATCGCTCCCAATGCGACACTGGCCTCATTATTTTTCCTCCACACTGTTTAGTATTTTCCAAAGTTTTCATGATCAAACTGAATTATTTTAAGCTTTCATATCACAATAAATTCCCTGAGTACATGTGGCTGGCTGATGACAGAGCCAGTGCCTGAGTCCATCGATGACGATAAACGTGGTGACTCTTTCCACTCTTCCTCCACACTTAGTTTCGGTACCAAACACCCCAGGGGAAGGAAGAATCACCGGCCCAAGTCGCCAGACCTGCCGACTCCTGATGAGCCCTGTGTCCCCGTTTGGCACTGACTCCCACTAATTGTGTTGGCATCTGAAATAGAAGAGGAGGCACCCTGGTCCCTTTTACTGGCCAAGTCCACTGATGTCACATATAAGATGTGACAACTCACAGAGTTTATGAGACTCCGCTATGGGCCACACCCTTCCAAAGTGCGCTCTCACTTTATCCTCATACCCACCCTGGAAGGCAGGGATTATCACAGAGCCTGAAAGGAGGCGCTCACTCACCAAGGAGAGCCGGCTGACGGATGGAGGAGTCAGGACCCCACCCCGCCAGTGTGATCCAGGGCTCGTGTCCCCCACCTGTATGACAATCTGGGCGGTGGAGAGTTGCTGGCCTACAAAGGAAGCAGCACCAATGCCAAACCCAGCTGACCTCTGAGTCAGCACTGGGGTGAACATCCCCTAAGGCAGAAGTCCCCAGTCCTGAGGTATGAACCAGTACCAGCCAGTGGCTTTGGAAGGGCCAGGCAGCCAGGAAGTGGGCAGCAGGCAAATCTTCATCCTTCAGTAGCATGCTCCTATCAGGTCCTAATGCTGCTGCCAATCTGACAAGAGAAATAGCTTCTCTCCCAGCTCCCCTCCTGCTGCTGCTGGCATGTCAAAGCTGTCCTCCGGCAACCTACATGACAAGTACCCCACCCCCAGCCACAGCAGGTCCTTGGGAGAGTGGTCTTCACCTAAATGGGTTCCTGGTGTCAGAGGTGTGGACGGCTGCCCTCAGATGCCGCCTGGGAGATGCTGCAGCAGGGTATCTACCATTGTAGCAAAACCACAGATGACTTTATGCTAGTAGCAAGCTTCCAGAAGACATCAAAATCCTCCAGGACACCGCCCTGTCCTCCTCTTCCACGCAAGGCTGTCATGAGAATGCCTGCATCCCAGACACAGGAAGAGGCCCCAGATCCCATGACTCCCCAGGTTAGCGTGACAATTCCTGCAGGCCTGTGTGTGGGAGGATCCTGCATTCTTCATTCCTGATCCAGCAGTGCTTCCCCAACACCTGCTGCTTCTCAAGCACTGCCCTTGTGGGCAGAATCACCGAGTCCCCTCCCTCAGGGGTCCACACTACTGAAGAACAAGACATGCAACCAATTCAAAACAACCTTGAGGCTCAGAAAACCATATCTGGAAGGATGGTGCTCCGAGCTGCTGGGCTGGAGGACAGATTCAAAGTCCAGGTCTTTTTGAACATCCCTTGTCCCCCAACACCCACGCACCCCAGGTCAGGTCAGAGCTTTGACCTGAAACCCCATTATCTGACTGACAATCCTCTCCCAAGGGCAATGCAACTGTCTTAAATTTCCTAGGCATCCCATCAAGTAACCAGGAAAGAGGAACCCTGGGAGGAAAGAGGAGACTGAAAGCCATTACTGCACCCAGGCAGGTTTAGCATGGATTCTTCTGCATGCAGCTTCGAGGAAGGATTAACAGGAAATTCAATAAGACAATTTGTTCTCTGGGAGGTTCTCTCCTGCCTGGACTAGTCCCCGCCCCTCCCAGTTCCCCTGCAGCCCCGCAGTGTGGAGAGGAGGAGATTTCAGCTTCACCTGGTCCTTTCGTGTTTCATGTGGCTCCAGGACAGGTGTGCATATCAATTTATTTGTTATACTGTTCTCCTATCACCTATCTTCTGCTTTGAGATCTCTGCCATCACACGTAATGATGGACAGGAAGAGGGTCACCCCTTTTCTGCCCCAGCAATAGTCGGGAAGTATCACTGTTACGTGTCAGATGACCCTTGTGATTAGCACAGTACAGTTCCCGAAGACGGCCCCACCCTAACTATGGGCCTGTGGACGTGCACATTTTCAGGGAAAATGGCATTAAGCCTGCAACAGAATGAAGCTTGTTCACCAGCTGATTTGTTTTTTTGGTACTGGGAACTGAAACCCAAGTGCTCCTACCACTGAGCTGTATCTCCAAGCCTTCTTTATTATATTTTCAGGCAAGGTCTTGCCTAGTTGCCCAGGCTGGCCTCTAACTAGAGATCCTCCTGCCTCAGCCTCTTGAGTAGCTGGGATTGCAGGTAAGTGCCACTGTGTCTGGCTTCGTCAGCTGATCTTCCAATGAGGAAAGTAGCCTGGATTATCCATGTGAGCCGGGTGCAGTCACAGGGCCCTTAGAGTGGAAGCAGGAAGCGGAAGGGAGTGTGTTCAAGGGATATATGAGGAGGAGAGCACTGTCCTAACAGAGGCCAAGGTGCCAGCTTGGAGGACAGGTGGGGACCAGGAGCTGAGGAATGCCTGGGGCTGCAGAAGGGTAGGAGCAGGTTCCATCCTCAGCCTCCAAGGAAGAGGCACAGCCCTACCGACACCTTGATTTTAGCCCGGTTGAGGTCTGTGTCTGACTTTTCACCTCCATAACTATAAAACAATAAATGTGTTTTGTTTTAAGCTAGCAGATTTGCACTTGGTTTATTACAGCAGCCAGGGACATTTCAAAGCTCTGTTAATCAATCAAAGAGGCCCCTCCCGCTGCAGTGGGGGCTCTCCGGGGATTCCTCTTGGGGCATTTGACTCGTGGGGCCTCCCCCAGGTGGGGTCCCTGAAGGGCAGATGTGAATGACAAAAAGGCTGAGCAGGGCAAATGAGTTTGGGAAGGGAAGGGGAGGGCAGAGGGGGAAGACAGGGCCTGAACCACCCTGCCCTGGCTCCTGGGCACATGTCTATTTCCCGGCCACCTGTCCGGCTGTATGGGCCCCCGTACTCACCTCAAGGAGGTCACTTGTCCTCCTTGGAAACGATCAGGCCAAAAAGGAAAGGTTCTCAGGGTCAGATGACATGTGAGAGGACCAGGGTGGGCCAGAGCTCACCCCAAGCGAAAGGGCTGGGCATGAGTGACAAGGTTACTGACAAAGCCCAGGGTGGTAGCTGGGGACAGTCGCTAGAGCCCTCCAATGAACCCCAGATGCACAAAAGGCCTACCATGATTGTCTTTACCGCCTCCTCCCTCCTTCCATTCCTCCCCCTGCCCCACTTTATCGTCTAGCTCAATGTGCCTCACTCAGTTGCAAAATCTTTTTCCAAACCATTTCCACATTCCTTGCCCTTCATCGACAGGCCAGCCACTTTCCACATCCAGGCTCCTTACCTTGCTGTCACCTTCCATCCCTCCTTCGCTCCCACTCCCTCCCACCCCATGCACCCACCCCCACCCCCACCTGCCCTTGCTGGCCTCGGCTCACCTCCTCCCCTCACTGACTCCAACAGCTCCTGCCCTGTCCAGGAGGAGAGCAGGTGACACGACCAGCTCCACACATGGAGACACTGTCCGCAAAAGGATAGGTGTTTTCTGGTACTCTTTTTAGGCAACTTGTATACTCCTAACTAAACTGCTTGTTGGCCCCAGCCCAGCCGCTCTGTGAAAGCCCAGGGCAGCCATGGAGGAAAGGAGCAGGCACAGCCCTCTCCCATGCTCCAACCAGGCACTGGGAGAGACTTTTAAGTCCTTTCCTTTAATGAAAACTTGATTAAACTTCCTCCTTCCTGGTGAGTCTGTTTACCAAGGCAGACACAGTGAATAGCACGCCTCCAGGAGGACGGCCTGGCAAGGACTGGGAGCAGCTGGCCCGGGGAGGCCTATGAGCCGCCCTGTCTCCCCTCCTGGGTGCTGATTCCAGACAAGGTGCCAGGAAAGCCCCAATCCCTCGAAGAACAAGGAGGCTGGACATTGTGGCGCAGCCTGGCAGGTGGTGGCTGACTGGTTCAGGATCCAAGGCACCAGCTAGATCTTCTTGTATCCTCCATCAAAGCAGACAAGCGGAGCCTGAATCCTCAGGTACGTCTCTGGCAGCAGGGAAAGGCCATGCCTCTGGGTCCACGTTACTAAAGGAATTGGTTGCTTTGAGGGACAAGGGTAAGAAGTGAAAGATCCTGAGGTAGACGGATGAAAAAAAAGGAGCAAGGATGTTACACAATCAGAGAGGGGTTTTTTGTATCAGGCTGAGGAAGGCAAACAGATTTCATCTGAAGGGCCAAGCCTGTTGATATGTGTAATGTTTGATTGGCTGTAATATAAACCCAGACTTCTAAGCCTGAGTTCAGGCTCAGTGCTATGGTTGATTAGATACGTCTGCCCTAGGCACAAGCAGAAGACGTACAGCAAGCAAGAGATGGATTTAAAGATCCAGCAGGCTCTCTGCCTTTACACAGGACTTTTTGATGCCCACTCATGCACTCATCTAGTCATTCAAAAAAATACTTTGGCGAAAATATCTGAATGGATAAAGAAGGCAGAAATGGTGCTCTTTGGCTACAAATCTCATTTTCTCTAAAAAGTTGCAGTGGTACATGGTCTTGGGAGAATTTCCACATGTATAATGTTCAGCTAGTCCCTTCCTTTCACTAAGACTCAGTTTTCTCCCCTGTAAAATGGGGTGACTAGCTGAATGCCCCCATCTATCTCTGCAGATCTCACTGTCCAGGCATCTGCGATAGGGACTGCTGCGACACATCACCTGGCACCTAGGACGCAGCACTCTCGAAGGAATCCCCTCTGCTCTTCCCAACCCCCCCCCCCATAAGAACAGTGTCTATTATGATCGTTACTGTCAAGTGGCACTGAGATTTGTTACAATTTGCCCAGGCACTGCGGCTACAAAGTTTGAGCCACACTGCAGTGGATCCTAAGTTCATTCCTGGAAACAGCCTGTTCCTAAAGTATCCTTTCAGATACTCTATTCAATGGGCCTTAGTCCATGCTTCCTGCTCGTTAGGTGACTAGGATTACAGTGGTTAGAAAGACGGGGTGACAAACAGATTATTCTGGCCAGAAATCAAAAACAAATTACAGTGATAGCCATTTTTAGATATTGTATTTTTTTCTTTTTTCCATCTCTTTTTTCTTTCTTTTTTTCTTTTTGACGCATGCATGGAGATAGCCTGAGAATCTGAGCGGACTTCTCTGAGGAAACTAAATTTGCTAAGGCATGCAGGGACTTGCACAGGTGGGAGGGCAAGGAGCTAAGTGCTGGGCACAGAGGAGAACCTGAGGGGATGGGAGGAGAGAGGCAGAGAGGCTTCTCAAAATGGAGAGGGAAGGAGCGGGCAGGGAGCTGAGGTCCAAGGTATCCTTGGGCCCTGCGCAGCCCTGGGACGGAGGCAGCTTTCCTAGTGTTTGCCCCAGACCTATGCGTCTGCGCCAGTGCACTAGCAGGTGTGTCTCACGGACCCTCCAGGGCTCAACTCCATGTTTGCACCTCAGGCCCGCTGCTGGCAGGCTGTTCCATCCCTTCAGGAACTTGGGAGCCTGCAGGGATAGGGGTCCTGAACCCCTCGTTGGCACCCTCCCAGCGGGAAGGGTGCTTGGAGCCGTAGTTCCCGACTTTCCATTGAGGGTGGGCAGGTGCTCCTCCTGGGACGAGAGCAGCCGATGTGACTTTGGCAGGCCTGGTGTGGTGGGAGGTGGACACCCAGGAGGGGGCTGGCAGCCTGTCCAGCACTCAGACCCACAGGGCAGGCCCCTGGGACAGGTGGCCCCTGCTTCTGTGGCTGCATGTTCTGGGGAGACAAGGGCATGGAAGGACAGCACCACCACCTTTGGAGGCTGGATCCAGCTCCACTTTTTTCTCAGTCGTGCTTCCTTGGACTGGCTGCCTCTCTTGGGGACTTGTCTGAGCCTTCCTTATTTCAAAAGAATGGGGCCGTTAATAAACCCTGTGAAGCTTTGAGAAACAAGAATTCTGAAAAAGCCACTGTGCATGAGAACGTCAGAGGAAGTAGTCATGACTAAGCATAAAGGGGGGGGGGGCCACTATATGAGACCTGTAAGGTTCTGCGAGATAAAAATCACAGTGACAGGCGATGTGTGTGGTGGGTTGGCTCTGTGCCTAAAATGGACCTGGGTATGCCACAGGGATTAGCTCACTTACATAGAGCAACTTTGCATAGTAGCTGTGATCCCCATTTCACAGATAAGTCGCTGAGGCCCAGCTGTTAGGCCTCAGAATGGTAGAGAGGGGCCTTCCGTGGCCAGGCATGCAACCCCTGGCAGATCTCACCAAGGAAGCTGCATTCCAGGAAACGCAGTGCTCCTGAGTGAGCAGAGACAAGGGTGGCCCTTTGGGGAGAAATGCACATGACGGGGCATCCAGGTGGGAGCTGGGAGTCAGCCAACAGGGTGAGGACGCAGGCACAGTGTCAAGGAGGAACCTTTACGCAGTCGTGACCGGTTCTGTACTAGAGAAGCATAGTTCTAGCCAAACCGTCAGAACACACAGCTTCTGGGTAGGGAAGCTGCCATGAATTCAGCCTCAGCTAAAGACCCAGGAAAGACAGGAGCGGGACAGGTTTGGGGGCTCCTGCACAGATTGCAGCATTCGGGAGGCACGGAGGAGCGGGGGGAAGCCCTGTGTGTCTGGAGGACTGTCTGGGTGCAACCGAAAGACACAGCTCAGACTGGCCCAGCACACATGCAGGTACCTAAAACAACCAAGGTCAGGGGTACTTCCAAGCGCAAGCAGGGCTGGATCTTTGGCCCCAGATGGCACCCAGGACTCTATCTCCATCTCCAGGAGCCTCTCTTCCATGATGCGCTACTGTTGAGCAGACTGTCCTCACATCACAGCAAGGATTTCATCAATAGGTGCAGTTCTGCATCAGCTCAATGCCGAGACCAGAAGGTCTTTTTTCCTGGCAAGTACATTGAGTTCCCAGGAGGGCTGTGATCTCTCTGATCAAGGGATGCAGCACACTCAGCCAGCCTGGGCCATGTGGCCGGCCCTGCAGGCAGAGAATGGGGTCAGCCCTACCCAGCTGTCCAAAAGAGAGGGGTTGCTTCAAAGGGAAAACCAGAGTGGTTAGCAGAAGGGGAGGGAGCAGTGTTGGATGCTGGACTGACGGCCAAGGTGACAGATGTCCACCACACTCTGTCACTGCATTCCTACTTCATTTATCTACGGCAACAGCCAGGGATGTTGCCTAAGTCACTTTACTTACGTGACCCTGGGCAAGCTATTAGTCTTCTTAGGCCTCAGTTTTCTGATAGAATGCAGTAAGTAAAAAGAATCTGCCAGGAAAGATTGGGAAAATTAAAGGGCACGGGACTGGATCGCAATGCCTGTAAGAAGCATTATTGCGATTATTAAGATTTGTTTTCTTCTTCAGTGAGATTTCTGGAGCCTATACCTCCCTAGGTAAAACTTGGCTTCATTTGGAGGCCGCCGTCTCGATTACCCAAAGGGACCAAGATCCAGCTGCCTCTAACAGAAAGTGACAGAATTGCCCACTTGGTAGATGGTTTCTTTATGCTTGACCTGATAAAGGGATGCAGACAGACCAGCAGTAGTCCTGCAGTGACCAGAGGACCCCACACCCCTGGAAATCCCCCTAAGCAATTACTCCTGTGATGACACAAAGCCAGGCTCTCAAGAATTCATGTGTCTGAAATTGGTCTCTGGGTCTAACAGGCCTAAAGATGTCCAGATGTGTCTGAGACAGGAGCAGAATCGTAGGCTGCCCTATGCCCACACACTCAGGAAGGGAAGGGGCCCTGTGTTGGGCTTACGGTTTCCCCTGTTCTCCCAAACCGCCACCGGGACCCATTCCCTGTTCGATGAGCAGCCTCTTCTCTCAGCTGAGCTGGGTTTGAAAGGGAGAATTGAGGGCACAAAGAGCAACCCCAAAGAAGAAGAAGATAAAGGAGCCTGCTGCATTAGCGACACTGTCACTTCCTCCATACCATGCACTCTTTTGAGGTACATTCTTGCATTTGATTTTTCACTAAATTGTCACAGCGTGCACAGACAAGGAAACTACAGGGTTCAGGAAGGACTATATCTGCAGTCCTGTGGCAAAACCCACAAGTGGCTCCAAGTCCCCACTCTGGCCACCCACCACCCTGGCATATAGACTCCCAAATGGGAAGACTAAAAATGTGAAAGCGAGGACTCCTGGGGTGCTGGGGCCAAGGAAGACACCTTCAAGTGATAATCTCACTTAGGCAATGTTAGAGGAAAATCCTGTTTAAAACCCACACAGGGGCAGAAGACGGGCAGTTGCCTATGCTATGTCAACAGAGGCCCACGGGCCACCTTGAAGAAAGCACTGGCCGCTGAGAAGAATGTGAGCGGGACAGAACCTTAGAAGTGCTCTTATCCCTTGGAAGCCCCTTTCTATATGACCTCAGCTCAGCTAAACCCAAGCTGAGGCTCTGCACAGCAGCTCAGGAACTGTCGTCCACCGTGAGCAAAGCAGACACCTGGGGCAGGGACCACACACCACACAGCACCTGCCTTGATAAGTAACGTTGTGTTGCAACTCATCAACACCAGTTTACCTGCTGCCCGCAGCCGCTCTCTCACTCCAGCAGCAGAGCTGAGTAGCCACAGCTGACAGCAAACGGCCTTCAAAGCTCAAAATGTTTATAACCTGGCCAAGGCTGGAGAGCCTGGGAGACAAGCAACCAAGGGCGTGGGCTCCCAAGACAGACCACATGGGCTCAGCTCTGAGCGTCTCTCTTCTACTAACTCCTCGCTGTTGCCCTGACCTCCCTGTGCCTCAGTCTCCCCAGCTTCCTCAGCAGGCTGAAGTAGGGTTAAAATGGTTTAAATAAAGAAGAGGCTCAGAGAAGGCATTAGGTATTTGTCACCTTATTCTAAAAAGCACCCCAGGAACTTGAGTAAAAACACTCAAAACCTTACGCCCCTTTGGACCTTGTCACAATTCCTGCTGTGTAGCTCTACGTAGCCTCACTGTGCGCTGCTGGTCAGGGGTGGAGAAAACCGTCAGGACCAATGAGGAAAGCTAGAATGGGGCATAATGGAAATTATGGCCTTATTTCCTTTTGAAAAAAAAAATGTCACTGGGACAAACTGTTCACACCCAGCCTCACTGCTCACAGATTTCTCAGTTATCTCCTTGTCTACTGATGACACAATCAGTAACTGCCTATAAATAGCAGTGGTTTCCAAGAAGGACCGTTTAGAGAACGCAGGCAGTCACTAGTTACTGTGATGAAATTTCGTGGGCCTGGGCTGCCATTGTGGGTATTCCAGATCTCTTTGGGGGACAACTGGAAAACTGGGTGAGGGGCAGCTGTGTCCGGGCAGGTTGCACACTGTCCCGGCGCCCCTGCATGCTTGGGCCTGTGTCACAGTGAGTTTTCATCTGTTTCTTTCCCATTCTAATTCTGTTTCTCTACCCAGTCCTGTCTCTTTCCTGCTTAGCCTGTGAAGTTTCTGTCTCCCACACCCACACTGTGCAGAAGTTGCTCTTTGCTGTGATCCTGGCCCACAGAGATGGGTGGAACCGAAAGAAGATGCTGGGAGAGCAGTTAGTGTATCCTCGACTTGGGGGGGTAGGGGGTGGGAGGGGGGGTGCACTCAGTAAGCAGAGCCCAGGGATAATGAGGTAAATAACCAGGGCGGGAATTCCCAGGAAGTGCTGGTTAGAGGCTGATGCTGAGCTCAACCTGAGCAGAGTCTGGTCTGAGAAGAGGAGGTTGGACATGGGGTGACAAGAAACAAGCCATTCAGACAGACAGAGCAGCTCTGGGCTCTCTTCCTCCTTAGTTATTTTCCCAAACAGAAAATCACTACACACCTTTGTGTGCTTTGGTGCCAACACCAGGACTAAGAGAGCCCTTGGGAGCTGCTGCCTGGAGGGAAAGCTGGCTAGAAGTCAGGGATACCTGTGAAGCTGGACAAAGTGCCTTTACGGAGGGTCCACACCATGCCGGGGAGGGACGGGAGTCGGGGTGTAAGATCTGCTCAAACCTTCCAGCCTGGAGAGAGAGTCATCTTTACTCAGTTCTTCTTGGCTCTAGGACAGGTCATGACTGAGCTGAAGGGCACCTGTGCATAGGAGGCTCCAGGAAGCGGGAAGACGCTGACATCCTGGCCCTGTGAGGGCCTTGAGAGATGTCACAACAGAGGCTGGGAGGGTAGATCAGTTCCAGAGCCGAAGCTTATCATATAGGAGGCCCTAGCATGAGGAAGAAGAGAAAATTTCACAGCTAAACAGGCAGAAAGGTGCTGTGCCAGTCCTGATGCTTCCCTGGAAAAACAGACCGCCATGTGGGAATCCTGCCAGAGAGGTGTCCCAGCAGGAAGCAGCAGGTGCAAGTGAGCAAGGTCTGCAAACAGGGCCATGAGGTGGGCACTATTGGGTCAGCAAACCCCTTTGGGACAATTGCCTCACTGCCTGACACCCCCTCCAGGACAGGTACAAAAAGAGAAACAAAGCTGAGAAAAGCGTCCCAATAACACGCAACTAGTATGTGAAAAGCCCAGGTCTGTCTGATCCCAAAATGTCTCCTCTGTCCCAGCATCACAGGCTTTTTGCTGTCTGATTCTTTCAAGGCTAGAAACACGGGCATGGAGGCATGGGGCAAAGGCTAGGCCCATAGGACAGTTAGACTGCAGGGGCTGAGACAGGGACCCAGCACCCAGATTCACCAACACTGAGCTCTGGGAGGTCAGGCACAGGTCTCTGGGAGGTTAAGAGCTTCTCACACCCAGTTTCCATTTATCTATCCTGAGACAAACTGAGTTGCCTTGCTTGTGTCACATGTTCATATCTGGACCAGTCATCACAGAGCCCTGCTTGACCAGATGGCCTAGGACGTGGCATGGTGAATTTGACCCCATCTAGGACCACAGGTAACCCTGACTTTGGGGAATCGGGGAAGATTCCCAGAAGTGGTTTCTACACTGAGACCTGCTGGGTGAGTGGGAATGTTGTAGGCTCAGAAGCAGAGAACAAGGTTCAGAAAGGGCAAGGCCAAGAGTGCATGGCTCACAGTCACATCCCTCGTGCCTGGTACCCAATCTGTGCCCCCACCACCCTCAGAGAATGCTTCAGCATTAATTCCCAAAGAACTGTGTGGTCATAGGCAAGTCGCTTACTCTCGCTGAGCTTCGGCTTTCTCCTCTATCTGGTGATTTAGTCATGCTAACCTCCAAGACCATGCAGGTATCTAGTTGATTGCCTCCCAAGTATTTAGTGGGCATTCCGTCAATGGTCAGCATAGCCTAGGCCTGCAGGACACAATTCCTGGAGGAGCAGCTTGGGGTTTATGCACATGCCTGATCAGCAGCCTCAATTCAGAAGGGGGCCGTGGGGAGGGGCAGAACAGAGGAAGAGGCCCAAGGACAGCTCACCTTGGGTGACCTTGGCCCTCTGGTCAGGGGGCAGCTCCCAGTAATCTATGCCTTCTGCCCCACTCCTCCGAACCCTCCTCCATCCTCCCCTTCCCACCTGAGCAAGACACCCCTGGGACACCCAAGCCTCAAGCACAGTAGGACCTTTCTCTAGCAACTTGTAACCTGAATAACAGGTTCCTTTTTCAGGGTTTGGTGGCTGCAAAGGGAATTCTTGCCCCACCCTGTATACCTACCCACCTCCAGCAAGCCCGTCCCAGGCTCTGAATTAAGCAGGTTGAGGACTCAGGAGGCCAAGGAGCGTGTCAGGTACCAGGTGGGCAGCAGGGACTCAGCCACAAGGAATAACAGGCTGGACCTGCTCCTCCCCACCCCCACCCTGAAGCCAGGACCCTGCTTGGCATGAGTATGGCACAAGGAGACTAGCTTCCTGCCCAGGTATGTGACCCCCACCTGGGTTCCAGACCTGTCTCTCTCCTCTGTCTCTGAGCGCTTCTGCTCCCCTCCCTGAGTCTCTGTGTGCTGGTCACTTTCTCTACTTTGATCTTCCGTCTCTCTCCCTCTCTGCCTCTGTCTTGATCTCTTCTGTCACCTCCTTCCTCTCCCCAGACCCCTCCGGCCCTGTCCCCTTCATACTGTATCCGTCTGGTCCTGGCCCTGCCCTTGCATGGTGCCTGTCCCTCAGCCATTCTGGACCCTCCACATGGGGGAACCCACAGACTGTCCTTCACGTGTCAGCCAGAGGCCTGAACTCCCAGCCTGTAAGTCACATCCCCAGCACAACTGTGGCCAAAATATACTTTTGAATCCGGAAAAAAAAAAAAAAAAGTTGGTGAATTTCAGAAAGTTAAAGGTTTAGGAAAACTGTCTGAAGATTGAACTAGGCACCAGCTAGACATCCAACCTGTAAGGCTCAGGAGGAGGGCCAGGACAGGTAGGAGCTTTTTCACCTAAAATGTGTAACAAAGAGGAAATGCATTTTGTTTCTGGACACATAGGACCACACACTCAACTTCATTTCTTGACCACTGCCCATTTATTTTGGTGAAAAGAAAAAAGGATTTATTCAAATCTAGCTCTGAGAAGATTGGGGGTAGGGGGCTATTTGCCTCAAATCACCACCTCTCCATGCGCAGGTGTGTGAGGTACAGTACTTCTCCAAGCTTGCTCTCTGTCTTTCTGCCATCTTCAGCCCATCTGTCCCTGGAAAGGGGCCAGGGCCGACCCCCTGGGGCAGCCTCTGCAGATTCTCTCAGGACCTCAGCTGTGCTGAGGAGAAGAGGGGGTGTTGGCTCTGCCCGAAGCAGGAGGAAGTTTAGAGAAGTTACTTATTTCTAAAAGAACAAATTAACTTTTAAAGTGCAACTCTCGCTTGCAGGTTACAGTTTTGCAGTTGTGGGAGTCACTGTTTAACTATGAAGGCCGCAGCCTGAGCACCTGTGCGTGCTGTGGGAGGCTGTGGGGAGGCCCAGAGATGCACCAGGGCATGAGGGGGCTGGGGAAGGCCAGGGTGGAGGCCATATTTCCCTTCTCCAGCCTGAACCTCAGCTTTGGGTTTTGGAGGCCAGATCTTTTAAGATGGTTTCTTGGAATAAAGAAGATACTGGGGTGGGAGGGGCTGGAAGAACGGTAGGAGCTAAACTACAGCAGACAGAGAAAGCTCGAGGACAGGAGCCACCCTGAGCTGCTGCAGCAGGTCCTGACCCCTCCACAGTTACCCCACCCATTCCCTCCCCTCACCTCCGGCTGCACAGACATCCTTGGGCTTCTGCCCCATGCCACCTAGAAGTGACATGGGGAAGAGGTGGAGAGGGGACTCTGGCCCTGCCAGGACTCAAGAAGGGAGGAAACTTTGGTTTCTACTCACCTGAGACAAAAGTCCTGGGACCTGTGGGAAGTGTTGGAGAGCCAGTAACTTCTGGCTCTCATCTTTGCCACTGTATAACCCTGGATTTAACCATGGTGAGTCTCTGTCATCATCCCTACAATGGGATGGCAGCATTTGGTGCAAACTCATTTGTGATGTGTTATTCTGATCATTCTTCATTTGAGGACAACAATAAAGACCACGTGAGCTCCTGCTCCCTGATAGGTTGACTGTGCTTAGCAGCTCAAAATCGCCTGGCTCACAGGACAGAGGGACAGAGAGATGCATGGATGGACAAATGTATTTGCAGATGGGTGGGTGGGTTAACAAATGGATAGAAGGGTGGATGGATGGAGAGGAGGGTTGATAAGTGGATGATGGGTGAGTGGATGAACGAAGGGATGTGAGGATGGGTGTTTGGATGGGTGCATTAGTGGATACATGGATGGATGGGTTAATAAGTAGATGGTGAATGATGAGTGAGTGTATAATAATGGGTGGATGCTCGTATGGCTAGATGGATGATCAGTGGACACCTGGGTGAACAAATGGGTAGGTAGATGGATAAGTGAATAAATCAAATTCTCAAAGGAACAGCACCTGCCTGGCTACACCTTCTTCGACTTTCAAATCTTTGCCCTCAAAAAAGTCATGGCCAAGGGCTGGAAGAATAGCACATTGGTTAGAGCATTTGCCTAGCAAGTGCAAGGCCCTGAGTTCGGTTCCCCAGCACCACAGAAGTCAGTTGTGGTGACACATGCCTGTAATCCCAGAACTTGGGATGCTGAGGCAGGAGACTTGCTGTGTGTTTGAGGTCAGCCTGGGGTTCACAGTGAGCTCAGGATCAGCCTGGACTACAGAGCAAGATTCTATTTAAAAAATAAAAGTCATGACAAATGATATATTCTACTAGAGGCATGAGTGAACGAGAGGTGGCAGCAGGGAAGAGAGAAGGAACATTAGAGCATTGCTCCCTGGTCACAGGGCATGCAGTGAGGAGCCATCTCCTCAGTGGCCCTTGTCCCTAATCATCACCAGTCACCTTCTGACACCAGGTGCCAGACTCCAGTTAGATTTTCTTCTCTCCTTAGGTCCGCCCTGACCCAGAGAGCTCTTCACCTGGACAGCATGAGAGTCACAGGTAGGACCCAGCTCTCAGGCTCTTGCCGTTGGGCTCCGAAATTCATATTGGAGTCACTTTTCTCTTGAGCAATATCTGTCCACTCTAGGCTCAGGGGGTTTGGTGTATCCGTTCTCAACGGGTCCCGGGAGGGAAGCAATCCAGGGCAAGCTGGAAGAGAGGACAAGGCAACTTCCTGCCTCCGGGCTGGAGGCTGGAGAACCTCTGGAACCATGGCCCCAGCTGCCCAATATCACAGGGTTTTTCTCCATTTTGGAAACAAAATACCTACCTCAAGAAAGTCTATCTAGAATCCTCAAACTATAAGACAGACGCAAGCAAGGCCAAGGCCTTTCATTTTTCACCCTAATATTGTACTGCACTGCCTCGTATAGAGAGGGAAACTGAGGCACCAAATAGAGAATGCACAGAAACACCCCAAATTCCCAAATAGCTGTGAGGAGTCAGGAACGCTGGTTTTGGAGTCAGCTTTCTGCTCTCTGGATTCAACTCCCATTTCTCTCACTCACTAGCCCAGAGACCACAGGGAAGCAGCTACCTCTCCAGTCCTGTTTCCTTATTTGTAACATGGGGGATAATCAGTAGTATTAAATACACAGGGTTAGCATGAGGATGAACTAAGAGTAGGCATTTAAAAGCTGTTCACGCAGCAGCTGGCCCAGCATGAGTGCTCCCCAATGTGAGTGTCCCCAAGGGAAAGTCTGGGTACAGGGAGCTGCACTCTACCTAGAAGCTGTGGCTACTCTTGAAGGTGCTTAGCAGTTATTTGTGGTAGCTCTAAAGTGGATATGATGGAAAATGTGGGAGGCCAGCCCCACTCCCTCAAGTCACCCTGAACCTACCTACTACAACACCCCTCCCAATATACCATGACTTTGGAGGTAAGATTTATCATGACCGCTCTGTGACTGACAGACTTCAGCTCAGGGAGGCTGAGCCCCTGCCTAAAGTCACACCACTGGCTGCTGTGAGTGCTGGACACAGCCTTCCTGACAACTGTGGCCTAACTCACGGGCAGTTCTCATGCTCCTCCTCCAGGAGCCATATAAAAGTACAGACTCCCAGTGCTCCTCCCTAAAGAGACTCTTTTGGGGATCTAAGCAGAGCCCAGGAAGGAGCATCTTAAGCATTCTCTCCCAGAGGTCTCTGTGGGAAATATTTTCATAGAGTCCAGGGGCCTGAGCTCACAGTCTGACCACCTCACTGATTCACACATGGTCCACAGTCCTCAGTGCGGCTGTGGTCTACAACAGGGCATCTCATGACATGGGGTCTCTGTGAGGGTTTAGCCAGAGCTTGCCTACAACTTTCCAGTGGCCCCAAGCCATGGTCTAGCACTGCTGTCTCCTGGCAGAGTCTCCTTGCTCCCCAGGTGTGATTCGCCTCCTGACCCTCATCTTCGCTCTGGTGGCCACATGGCTCTTTCTCTACAGCTCCATCAGCCTCAGCACAAAAAACATCCGTCTGCCGCGCTGGCTGGGTGAGTGGGGCTGGTAGCTGGGGCAGGGTCTGCAGGCCCGGGCTGGGGCACATTCTTTCTTGCACAGCAGTTGTGACAGCGGTGTGCCTGCCTGTAGAAGCCATCCTCTGCAGGTTCAGGATATGAAAGAGGAACCCCCAGGCTGCCAGGAAAATGGAAGCCATGTGGAACATAGGTGTCCCAAGGCCTTGGGCAGCACCAAGGAAGGACAGAGGAAGGAAGAGAGGAACAGAGAGGAAAAGAAAGGAAAGCAATAATTCCTGTGCATCAGGTGGCTTTGCCTGCACCTGCTGTTCACTCTCCTGGAATCTCTTTAGGTAGATCTCCATGCCCTGTTCCTCCTCAGCCTTCAGGTCCCTTCCCAGATGTTATCTCCCCAAAGTTCTCCCCCAGTCCCGTGAAGCAGTGCCCCCCCTCCTAGTTTAGCTCTCTTGTGTCATACCTATCCCCTTCGGGGCACCATCATCACCCATGCTAGGTTTTCCATTCTAGGCTCAGGGGGGTTGGTGTATCCCTTCTCGATGAGTCCCAGGAGGGAAGCAATCCAGGACAAGCTGGAAGAGTGGACAAGGCAACTTGTGGGGTTGTGTCCTGTGTCCCCTCCCTGGATAGTGAATTTCTGAATGAAAGGATTTTACTGTGTATGCACCCATCTTGCTAGCGATGGATGGGTGGAATGGCAGGTAAATGGATGGATAGATGTGCAAATAGATGGCTGAGTAGGTGGATGGATGAGAAGGATGGATGAGGGGATGGATGGATGGACAGATGCATGGATAAATGTGCAGATGGGTGACTAGATAGGTGAAGGGGTGGTTACATGGCTGGCTGGCTGGATTGACAAATACGCGGATGGGTGGGCGCTAGCTGCTTTACGTGCATGGTCTCATTTACTCTGCACAAATGCCCAGTGGAGATCCATGGTGTGGCTATAGAGTGGACTCATACGTGATTTATGGTATGGCCTTGAGAAACTAGATATTTGGGGATTTTTAAAACTCCCCCAAGTCCCCTGAGCCATCAGGTCAGGAATAGGAGTACAAGTATCCTGGATTCAAGTCCTTTCTGATCCTTGTCCTGTTGAAAGACCAAGAATTACCTCCACCGGCCAAGTCCAACATAATCTAAGAGATCCAGGTCACTCACAGCTTCTGAGGGCAGCAGGATATCGGTCACCCTGTCTTTGGCACAACCTTACAGTGGAGGGTCTGAGTCCCTTGTTCCACCTGTCTTATGTCAGCCATGACACTCAACCTTGCTGGAATGATTTAATGGGGAATTGGTGGCAGGGAGAAGGGACACACTGCAATGAGCAGCCCCTTGAGGACCAGATGGAAGCACCAGTGTGTGGGTCCCAAAAGAGGAGGGTTCCCTCAGCTGGCTTTTCCTCAACACAGAAGCACAGAAACAACTAGGACAGATGTCAGGAGCTGAACGAGACACCCCAGCATGAGCCAAACCCACAACAGCAAATACACCCTTCAGTGAGGCCCTGGGTCAGGCTCCTCACTGGGCTGTACGGTCGGAGGTCGCTGAGTCTTCTTAGAGGCTGGCTGTGCCGGATTCTGTGAGCAGTCCACAAAACTCAGGAAGGTTAAATGTCACACACAGCTACACAATGGGCGTTAGGGGTCAAACCCCAGCAGGTCTCATAGCACAGCATAACTTTATATATATATATATATATATATATATATATATATATATATATATATATATATATGAAAGAATAAACCCAGGACATGCTGAGCTATATCCGCAGCTTTTTGGTTTTGGTTTTTGTTGTTGTTGCTGTTGGTTTTGGGTTTTTTGTGGGTTTTTTTGAGAAGGGTCTTAATAAATTGCCAGGCTGGCCTTGAACTTGTGATCCACCTCAGCCTCCTAGAACGCTGAGATTACAGGACGTGCCACCATAGTCAGCCCTAGCTTCTTTTTATACATAGGTTTTGTATGTCTCTATATGTGTCTGCGTATGTGCACGTGTGAAAGGGTGAAGTTGTGTACCCATGCATATGGATGTATATATGCATGTGTGTGCCCACTTGTGTGTACACATGTCTTTGCACATGTGTATGGCTATATGTGCACACATGCATGTGTGTGAAGGGTGACAGCAGCAGCAGGAGAGGACTCCCAGAGAAGGTAAGACTTCTAGCCCATGTCAACAGCATCATTTTTCAAACCCCTCTGCCCTGCCCAGCCCCCACCCTCCCTGTGGAGAGCGTGACAAGGTCTCTCTCTAACCAGATTCTGCTTTTCCTCCCCAGGCTCAGACCCCAAGCAGACCGGTGAGTATCCTTTCCCCTCTCCCGTCTGCCCCAGGTCTCTGTTCTCAATGCTGCAGATCCCAGAGAAACCCAGGTGTCCAAAATCTGCCCCTTCGGCGACTCATGACCAGGGGTGCCTTAGGTGGCCCCTGCCTGGACAAGCCCCCAGTCCAGGTCACATGGCCCCCCTCCCTCCCCACTCTGCACCCACAGGCTGGGAGCCCGAAGGAAGGACGGTACTCCTATGTGGTTCCAGTACCGCAAGAACACCAAGACGAACAAGCGATGTTTGTTGGAGCAGAAATGCCAAACGTGCTGCCAAAGTCAGCAACTGCTCTGGGTTCTAGTGAAGGGGGTGAGACCCAGGGGGAGAAGGCCTATCAACTGTGCCTGCACCTTACGGAGGAGGGACTAGCCGAGGCCAAGGGACACTAGAGTTCTGGAGGAAACTTGGGCTGCAGAGTCATCCACGTGAGCAGTGTGGACAGAGTTCTTGGGAGGTCAGGAAGGTGGAGGGCCTTGGCTGGCAGCCGCTGTGGCCTTGAAAACAGCTATCTGCAAGCCCTGGGGATAAAAAGGTAGAAAGAAGGGGAAAGGAGGGAAGGAGAGGACACCGAGTTGGTGAAGAGATAACAGTGCCTAGGCTCCTCCACATGCCACATACAGGACTCATAGCTTCACAGGCATCTCATGTCACACTGCACATACCCTATGTAGGTGCTGTGATTATCTCCCCCCAACACACACACTTTTTGGTACTGGGAATTGAGCCTTTACACTGAGCTATAATCCCAGACCATTTTTTATTTTTATTTTGCGACAGGCTCTTGCTAACTGCTGGAATTATCCCTTTTCAAAAGTGAGGAAATGGAGGCCCAGAGAGGGAAGGCCTCCTGGATAAGGCCATGTGGCTATAGTAGGGAATGGAGTTTGAACACCTGACACCACATACTCCAGAACCCAGTTCCTCAATTTCCCTTTGCATAAGTCACACTGCCAGGCTCCTCGGTCCCCACCCAACACGGCAGTAACTCTGAAGAAGGCTGAGGCTCCAAGGTTAGGATGCTCCTTAAGAAGAGTATAGCAGCCCAGTGTACTATGGGACTATGCACACCAAAGATGACTGAGTGGACCAAGCCATGTACCATACACCTTCACCCCATCTGCCGGAATCCTCTTTGGTCTGATTCCAAAGCAGACAGAATCACAGCATCCTGATTCTGAACCAACGGTCATACATCATTGACTGGGAGTTCAAGTACTTGCTGCTTCCCACCCAACCTGTTCTCATGGCAGACATCACCAATCAATCCCAGCATCTTTTCCCTCCAAACCCACAGGCAGCCTCTACAGAGTTATCATTAGGCCTGTAACTGTAGGTTCAAACTGATATTTTTGGGCTGGAGGAATGGCTTAGCAGTTAAAGCACTTGCCTATCTGAGTCAAGTCCCCAGCACTGCACAGGCTGGGCATGGTGACGCACGCCTGTAATTCCATCACTCAGGAGGCTGACAGGAGGAATGACGTAAGTCCAAGGCCAGTCTGGGCTCCATAGTGAGTTCAAGACCAACCTAGGCTGCACAGTGAGACCTTGTCTCAAAAATTTTTTTTTTATTTTTTTTTTAAATTGTGACCACCCTGACTTAAACTGGCTCTCTGATTTCACAGTTGGCAAAAATAAAAAAGAGATTTGGGCCAGTCACATACCATAGCAGCCTAAGGCTCCTGACAACCCTCCATCCAACCCCAGTGCCCCTTACATCCTCCAGTGCCCAGCTCCATCCCTGAGCAGGAAAACGCTGAAGGAGTTGGGTCCAGGTTTTGAAGCATCGGGCTGAGGGTGGGGGGGGGGGGGGGTTGCCGCAGGGAGGGAGTTCCCTCAGCCAGAGCCCAGGGAACAAATCCCAGCCCCCAGCAACTGAGACCTCTTCTCCCTAGGCATCCTCTCCCTAGTCCAGCCAACCTACCGTGAAGGTTGGATGGTCAGAAAATCAATTCTGGAAAAGCCTGCTTAAGCCAGGTTGTTGACATCGGGTTTATCAGACTTAGCTGCAGTGGATTATCCTCTGCACAAACTCCAGCCGTGGCCCCCAGAGCGCTCAGCATCTGTAGCTTAGGGTCCCACCCACATCTCCTGTCAATCACAGACCTCCTGCATTTGCCCCATGAGGGTCTGGGCTACAGCCACAGTCATCGGAGATGCCACAGTAGGCGCCTAGGCTAGGCTGAGCACCACATGGAAGGGTCAGGTCCATTGGCTGGCTCCCTGTTGTAGCCGAAGGCCTGCCACTTAACAGGTGCCCATGAGAGAGTCATGAATGAAGGAATCCTAGGAGGACACCAGGAGGTACTGCACATGGCCACGCATGTGCATGAATCGATCACAAGAGCCGAGTGGACAAGGCACCACAGTTACCCATTTACATCCAAGGAAGATGAAGTACAGGAGATTGAAGACTTCCCCAGAGGGGCACAGCAGAGAAGAGATGCCCCAGGAGGTTGTCAGCAGAGGCCTTGGAGCGCTCCCAAGGCAGCCTAGAAAGAGGTTCCTAAGAAACCCCTTCCTCATAATGACTCCAGGTGTCAGCTTCCCCTCACTACTCCAGACACTGTAGGAAATACAAGGCTGGGGCTGCAATGGGAAGTCCTCTATTGCGATTCTGGAGTGGCCTAACACACAGCCAGTGTCCTGTGTGCTTTGAGGAGTGGGTGACTGTACTACGGAGCCCAGAAAGGGTCAAGTTTTGCAGGCTCAGGGGCCACTGAGGGCGACTCTGGGAGAAGACCTCCCAGCAGCTCCAGCCCCAGGCCCCCTGGCCCTGGCCCTCTCCCCCTGCCAGTTCTCCCCAAGCTGCTAACCCACCAAGGTGCTCTGTTTCCTCCCCAGAGGCTCCGAAGACCAAGTGTGGGCTCACCAAGTCCTGCCAACCCAACTTCTTTGCATTTAAAATCTACAGTGGAGCCGCCAATGTCGTGGGCCCCTCCATTTGCTTTGAAAATCAAGTGTAAGTACTTGAGAGATACCTGGTTCTTTTGTTTTGTTGGTTGTTTTTTGTATTTCACTCATTAGAAAATTCAGCCTCCCTCTCTCCAGGTGTGTGGGTTACAAGGCTAATCCTATCAGCTTCCTGGTCTGCTCCACCTTGCTAAGTACTTCAAAACAACAGCATTTGCTTCCCAATGCCCCAAGCTGCGGTGCTGTTAGTGTCCCCATTGTAAAGAAGACGAAGGTAAGGTTCAGGCGGAGTCATCTGGAAAACCAGAGTCAGGATTTGAAGACAGGACTGTCTTAACAGCCAAGCTGCTAGGTTTCCTACAGAAGGGGGCCCCTTCCCACAGAGATCAGAATAAAGACCAAAATACCAGGCACCAGGGCTTCTGCCTAGGTACGGAGGGGGGGGGGGGGGGGGGGGGACGACTGAATCCATTATCCAACCTAGGTAGCAAAGGCCTGTGACAAGTTCAACCTACAGACTAAGGCACACACGCGTTTAAGATTCTAAAACTAAATACAACTTGCTTAGGCAAACAAGGGAATTAGTGGATCATGTACGTAAAAAGTAGGTGGCTTCAGGATCAGCTGGACTCAAAGCCCATCGTCAGAGGCTCTCCTACACTGTCCTCAGCTCTGCTTTCCTCTGTCTGGCAGCCTCACTTTTCTCTTCTAAAAATGGATGTCTGTGTGGTCAAGGAAAGAGGCCACAAGCTGGCCTAACATGCTAACCCAGCTGAGTACCCCACTGAGAAGAGAGCTTTTCTGTCTGAATTACTCCTGCAAAAGTCCTATGACTGTGTGTCTTTGACTGTCCCAAGTAACGCGGCCATTCCCAGCACAGGCACTGAAGCCAGCAATGCCGGAGGCTCTTCTTGTCCCGGCCTGGGACAGAGAGCTCAGTCCCCTGGCTAGCTGGCTGGAGTGTAGAGATGATGGCCCTCCCCAGAATTAGCAGGAGCGTGATTGTGGCTGTGCCCCACAGCGGTGCTGAGCCACCCTATGATGGCAGTAGCCATTTAGGTCCTGTGTCCTCATGGCCACGGGAGAGGGCCGCAGTCAGCACTTCAGAGCCCTGGATGGGAGCCTTGCCTTTTCCAGCAGACCAATCTAGCCCAAATATGCCATGAGCCGCTTCTCGGATAACGGAGGTCCCGGCTCCCCAATGCACACAGACAGTTCAGGTTAGTCCATGTGTCTCCTGGTTCTCTGCGCTGAGCCACTCGGGACCTCTCAGAGGCCCATCATGAAAGAGGGGTGTTCACGCTACACTTGGAACCAACCATTGTGTTTTGTTTTTCTGCTTCATCGTAGCATCATGAGTTCTGTGAAGAATAACGTGGGCCGAGGCCTGAACATCGCCCTGGTGAATGGTGAGTTATTAGGACCCCCTCCTTCCCCTATGCGCGCGCGCACGCACATACACACACACACACACACACACACACACACACACACACACTCAGCACCACAGCCAGCACCATTTAACCAATGCCGGCTCAACTCCAGTGCCGGCCAGGAATCCCACAGAGCTCAGACTATCAGACTGGAGGGCACGGATGGCCTCAGGGAACAGAAGTCCCTGGGACCTGGTCTACCCACTCTCCTGACCAGGTCCCTGCCATGACCTCTCATCCCAGGATGAACCATTCTCCCAGGAAACAGGACCCCCTCGTCCAAGCCACCTCATTTTGAACCAATATACGTGAAGTCACTGGGAACAACCAACCACAAAATGAAATGACGTGCTGAATGCAAACCTTTATTCACTCAACTGAAGTGGACAGCAGCTAAAATGTGGGCAGCAGCTTCTGTGCCCTGCCAGGATGACCAGGGACAGCTGTGATTATGACAGGCCCTGGTTTATGCCCCCCCCCCCGCCATGGACGTCCCTGCTAAGGAGCCAAGATGGCCAAGGGGAGAGTCAGGGAAGGTTTCTAGAGGGGACCATGGTCAGCTGTGACCTAAAAGACAGCAAGGGATGACCAGGAGAAGGCGGGGTGGCCCCTCTCAGGCAGGAACAGCACTGCAGGGAGTAGGGAAGGGGGCAAACCTGTGGGGTGACACTTGGCCTACTGGGATAGAACTTAAGAGCAGGTTGCAGAGAGGCCAGTCTCAGAGGCTAGCAGGGCCAGGGAGTGAGGGGCTAAGCACCTTGCCAAGAAGAGTGGGTGTGAAGTGGAGGGTGGCAGGCGGGAGTCGCAGAGAGGCCCTGCACAGGTTACAAGGGGTGGCTGTGCACTCCGGAGACCTCCTCCCAGGTTGGAGTGGGAAGGCCGGAGGCAGGAGGCACAGGAGGAAACCCATGGTTTTCACATCTCTGCTGACCTCAGGCAGCAAACAGGAGGCTAAGCGAGAGCCCAGCCTGCGGGAGGGACCAGTGAGGCTGGCCTCAGCAAAGACTTGGAGGAGTGAGACAGGACAGATGTGGAACAGGTACAAAGGGTGTTCAGGAAGGAAAGCGTCAGATACGAGTGCAGCATGACCACATAGCCCCTTGGGAAGTGGCTGCTGGTCTTCAGAAATCCAAGGCCACACCCTGTGCTTCCAGAGGAAGCCATTTTCCCTGTGCTGGATCAGGACAGAGGTCCAGACCTGGGGTGAAGGCCAGAGGCTCCAGCCATGAAGAAAGTCAGGACAGGGAGAGGCAGAACTAGGCCACACCTCTGCTGCAGTCTGGTTCTGCTGTTGCCGGTTTCCCTCTATCTGTGGTACATGGCTGCCAGGATGGGGGCGTCTTCCAGTAGGATGGGCCTGCAGGAGGGTCTGGCCAGCCTCAGAGATCTCTTCCATGCATGCCAGACCCCAGAAGCCTGTCCGATCCTCTGCTTTTGCCTCTGAACAAGCTCTCCTACTGAAACCTGCAGCGTTTCCCTTTCCCTGAAGAGGCAGCCACCTTAGTGCAGCTCCAGGGGCACTCTCACAGGAGAAGGCCCTGGGCTGGGCCCTCCTCCAAAAGAACAGGAAGCCATCATCAGTGACCATGGGAACAAACACAGATTGAGCGCTTTCCATGGGCTAGCTAGTTCACGTAACCTCATCACCATGCTGGTTCGGCACAAGGCTCAACATCTCCATTTTCTAGGTAAGAAACCGAAGTTCAAAAAGGTCAAGCAGCTTGCCTAAGGTCACATGGCTAATAGGCTTATCTAGATTCGAACCCAGATCTGGCTGACCCCGGTCTCAATCACTAGGTTGACTACCTCCCTAGACTAGATTCCCGCAGGCACTTACAACACCTACTGCACAACGGCTGGAAGGAAGACTAACAAATCATCCCAAGGCTCCAGGGCCCTCGTCTGTATAATGAGCCATGGCAAAAAGCATTGCTAAAAATCAATGGTTCTTAACCTTTTAGTGGGCAGAGATTCCTTTGAGAAACGGTTCTGAAGATGCTACCCACCCCCACTCCAATTCCAGCAAAATCCACAAACATGCATGACCACGAAGGAAGTTTCAGGGGCACAGAGACCCCCTTCCAAGGACCTGAGGTGAAGCTCTACATGGACACTTCTTGGGCCCACGCAACCAAGAGGGGCTGCCAGGTGCGCCTACTTCCTCTGCCAGGAGTTGCCGCTGTCCACCGCGTCAAGAAGCACAGAGCTGCCATCCCCTCTGCAACACTCCCATCTAGTGGTGAGAGAGCAGAACTGCGATTTTCCTCGAGAAAAACAGGTCCTAAGACTTGGGCTTTTGCGTTCCTAAAAACCCACAAAAGCAACCCGGGTGACTGGACTCTGAAACTAAATACCACTTGGCCCACTGAAAATCCCTTTCCCTCAAAACTTGGATGGCTGGAGTTGTAGATTTTCTATTTGGGTAGGAATAATAATGAGAATTATCTAGTTACTTTCTCATTCCTCGGACAGAATACCCAACACCCACAATTTAAGGAAGGAAAGATTTATTTTACCTCAAAGTTTTAGAAGGTCACATTTCACTTATAGGCATCCAACAATGGTGGGAGCACATGAAGAAGGTGCAGTCAGAGAGCAAGGGGGTGGGGACCGGCATAATGCCCCTCCAGGCCAAGCCCCAACCAACCATCTGCCCCTTCCAGCCAGGCCCCATCACCCAACAGCATGCAATATCCATAGATAATCCACAACATCCACATACATGAAGGTTCTGGGGGAAACTCCAGATCCAATCCACAGCATTCCACTCCTAACACCAAAAGACTCGTATCTACCTGCTTCTGCAAATACGTTTAGTCTTCTCTAAGAGTTACCGAAGTCTTAGCAGTTTAGCACTTGTAAAAAGTCCAAGTCCAATGTCTCCTCTGAGACCCAAGACAAAGTCTCAGCTCTGAGCTCTGGTGAAAATCAAAGAAAAGTTAAACATTTCCAACATACAATGGTACAGGTAAACATTTGCATCCCAAGAGAGGAATGGGAGGATAGAAAACAATCAGACCAAAGCAGGAATGAAACTGTAGAGGACAATTACAAAATCCTTTGGTTCCATTAAATTCTGTAGCTCTGTGTCCAGAGCCCAGGGTAATATGTGAACTCCCAAGGGCTTAAGTGGCCCCACCCCTACAGCATTGCCTCTGGACTAGCTCTGTTCACTGCCTGTAGATGATCCATGTTTCTGGCATCTCCAAATTTTCAGGGTCTCCATTGCGTCTTCTGTTTCACAGCTTTATGCACTGCCCTCCCAGGGGAACACTGCCTGGCCTCCAAGACCATTATCTGAAATCTGGGTGGAGGCCTCAACAACCCAAGTCTTACACTATGTGTGCCTGTAAAATCTGCACCACATGACTGTCACCAAGGTCCACCACTGGCTTAAGCAGCAGTATGCCCTCCTTATATAATCACTGACAAGACATCTCAGTTCTTAAATGGTTGTACTCAGTAACCTTGAGCCCCACAGAATTGCATGCTATTCTATTCTCAAATCTGGTAATTTGAATGGGTTTGCCTTGGTAGAATAATGTCTGATTTTCTCTTGCTGCTTTTAAGAATCTCTCTTTATGTTGTATTTCTGAGGTTTTGATTATGATATGTCATGGTGAGTCTCATTGCTGGTTGAGGTTATTTGGTGTTCTATAAGTTTCTTGTACCTGAAAATTAATTGTTTTTCCTAGATTTGGGAAATTTTCTTGTATGATTTAAGTGAATGAATTCTTTATACCTTCAGTGCTGTCTTCTGCTCTTTCTCCCACACCCATAATTCTGAGATTGTTTCTCTTTGAATCAACTTTCAGCTATTGTATCCAGCTACTTTGCTTATTTCTGACTTTGGAGTTGTGCCTAATTATGGCATTTGTTTCTTCAGCCTTGTCTTCAAGGTCTGAAATTCTGTCTTCACAATGTTCAAGTTGGCTTTCCCTGCTTTCAAATGTATTTTTCATATCCTGAATTTCAGCTAGGTTTCATTTCAAAATTTCCACTTCTCTCTCAAAATGTACCTTCATATCTTGCATGTCGTTATTTACCTCAGCCAACTTTTTATTTGTGGCTTCTATATGCTCAGTGAGCTTTGTATCCATGAGGACCACTACTTGTTTAGTAAGTTCCTCTTTAAGGCCGCTGATCAATGCTTGCATTTCTTTGAGAATATCTTCTTTGCACTGGCTGTTTGACTCATTCATTTGCTTTTTTAATTCCTTCCTATGAGTTTCACTATTTCAACTCTTTCAGGGCCCATAACGTTAGTTTCTGGGGTCTCAGGCATCTCTGTGGGTGCCCTGTTGCCTTGTCTTCTTCCAATGTTTCTGTTGTTGAGGGACTTCACTTTAAGGGCCTAGCCTAGAGGTTTCTTTGAATGGATATGAGGGTGGGGAGGGAGGAGCTACAATTCCTCTGAGTTTTGTGCTGGGGGTAGGCAATGAGATAGGATCTAACAATCTGATGGCCTCTGAGGTGTTCTGTTTACCCCCAACCCCCTCAGCAAAGCTCTCCCACCTGTCCTGGCTTCCCTTCCCTGAGGGTGGGGCTCTTCGCCCTCAGAGGTGCTCTCTCTACCACCAGAGCCATTCAGGAGGTCGGCAGCCTTTCTTTCATCTTTGTAGCTGTCTTTTGTGCCAGTTTCTTCCTAGGCACTATTTAAGGGTGACCCCAAAAGCCCTGATGTGCTCTTTTGAGCTTTCTGTTACTCTAATTAGTTCAGTCTCCAACTTTTTTTAAAAAATGGTTCCTGCTTATGATGCTGCCTATTGTGGCTGCCAAGTGCTGTTTCTAATCTAGACTCTGGGAGGGGTTTTCTTTTGGGGGAAGCTGGCATTGTGTTTGCAGTATATGGTACCTACAGGCTTGGGGTTTTTTTTGGAGGCTGGGGCTACCAGCTGCTGTCTATTCTCACTTCTCCTGGATCTGCACTTACTTCAATCAGAAGTTCTAGGCTCTGGGATTTCCCCCATCTGTGGATGCCAGCAGCTCCCAGCCACTTACAGTCGGCCTTCAGCAGCTTCCTGGGATGCTGTTTACCTCTGCTTCCAAGGTCTTTTCAGGGTTTCTGACCTTCCTGTGGCCTCCTTTCAATTGTTGGGGCACTCCTCCTATCCTAGCTACATTGAACAGGTGGCTTTTCACTATATTCTCAACATTTAAATGGGTCCACGAGGAGACATTACACAGCTCTGTTACCCCACCACCATCTTAACCAGAAGTCTCCCCATCTGAAACTTCTTGAGCCTGGCCTTTACAATCCACACTTCCTTCTGCATTCTGGTCTTTTGAGCTCCAACCAGAAACTCCCAACAAGCTCAGTTCACAGCATTCTTTTTAGCCAGCATCTTGAAATCTTTCCAAACTCCTCCTGCAAACCAGTTCCAAAGGCTTCCAAACCACATTGCCAGGTAAAGTCACAGAAATGACCTCACTTCTGGTACCAATTTCTGTCTTAGTTACTTTCTCACTGTTGGGACCAAATACCCAACATTCATAATTAAAGGAGGAAAGGTTGATTTGACTTTAACTTGTAGTTTTAGAAGGTCATAGTCTGCTTATGGGCAGCCAATAATGGTGGAAGAACATGCTGGAAACACAGCTGTTCCCGAAATGGCACACAGGAAGCCAGGGCAAGGAGGAAGAGCAGAGCCAGCACAGAGCCCTTCAGGTCAAGTCCCAAGCATCTGCCCCTTCCGGCTAGGCCCCACACCCAACAGTACACAGTATCGTAGGTAACCCACAACATCCAAATAAATGAGGCTTTGGGGGAACCAATCCATGAGAGTGATCATCACTACTTTCATTGCTATTTTCCATCCAAGATGTATCTGCATACTTACAACCTATTTTACATACATCTTGTGTAGATCCTACAACCCATTGTATGCAAGAAAACATTGGGTCAAGATGCTAAGTTACCCAGTAGCAGCTGGCAGCTTGAGACAAACTTGGATTGGTCCTATTTCATCTGGTTCCAGAATGTTCTTGCCCTTCTCTAACCAGCCTAACAATTCCACTTCTACTCTATGTTTAGACCTTAGACTACCAAGTAGCCATTTCCAAACAGAAAAGGTCATGTCACAGGAAGTGATCGTTCTTCTGTCTCACCCACTAGGGACCACGGGACAGGTGCTGAGGACAAGCTTTTTCGACATGTACTCAGGAGGTAGGTGCCCTGGGCACTGATGTCGCTGGGTGGGATGAGCTTCTTCCTGTGGCAGGGGACCCTGGGTGCAGGCCCAGTAGAGATGAGGGTGCTCCCACTGCTTTGCAACACCTTTCTCTGGTCTTCAGTGGGATGTCTCCAATACAGGTCTTCAGACAAGGGTGTGAGCTCAGTGGGTTTCTTAGAGGGGGCGGGAGTAGGTGATCCCAGAGATGTCTGTAGATAGTGGGGAATGAGACGGAAGAAAAAGGGAGCCAATGCAGAGTTGTACCAAGCCTTTTAACTCTGCCACTGAAGACAGTGCCCTGAACATAGCTCAGAGACAGCACAGAGGGACAAGGAGTAGGTACTCACAGCCCTGATTCCCTGACATGCCCCAGCACTTGGCTGGCCCCTGGGGGCACATGAGTTCTGGAGGCCACGGCAGGTCTTCCAGCCAGAAAATGTCCATGCTGGCGCTAAGCACAGGGCCCCATCCCAGATGCTCTTCCAGAGGAAGAACGCTTCAGCTCAAGCTCACAGGGTGCCTAATGGATCCACCCCATGCCTCTGTTCTCTGGATCTTGTTGCAGACATCCTCTGTCTTTGCACAGACATAGCTTTTTGAGCTTCCTTGTGCACATGGTTATCTCTTAGGAAGTCACTGCCCTTTCACCCTAGCCCAACCAGGCAGGGCACTGATCTGAGCCGGAGTCTCAGGTGTCTAAAGCTCCTGCCAGCAGCTTGTCTGGTGGTTTGATGTTCTGCTGTCAAAGTATTGAAGTTCTTAATAATGTTTTTAATAAAAAGTCCTACACTTTCATTTTGCATTGGGACCCAAAAGTTGTGTAGCCAATTTTGACACTAATTTATAATTCCACTCACAAGTAAAGTGCATCTACTATATGCCCAATATCATTGTCAAATTTAAGCTTCGCAATGATGCTATGAGCAATACTACACTCCTCACTCAACAGATGCAATCCCTGGACTCACGCTAGAGGGCGCCCGTGGAAGAGCCCCTTTCTCCAGTTCCACCTTGTCTGGAGCACACCTGCACTGCTAGTGTTCTCTTTAAAACAGCTTGCTTTTTCTTCTTATTTTCTTCTTCTTTTTTCTCCTAGACAAATATATATAAACATGACGCTGTATCCTTGTCCTAAAAATATCCATTCTCACTGGCTATGCAGGGAAAGTGCCTACAAAAATCAACATAATAGAAACAAATGGTGGGCAGGTTTCCCAAGAGGTCAGCTGCCTCCCAGGGGCGGGGCCTGTTCTCTGTTCAGTGGCAAAGGTCCCACGATGTTAAAGACGCAATGGGAGCCCTGTTTCCTGACACAGCAGGCGAAGGGCAGGACACTCTCGGATATCTCAGGAGTCCAAGGGCATAGTGAGCCCTCCAACGTCGCAGAGGCAGTGTGGGCACTGACCAGCATAGACGGGAGTCAGGGCGTGCACAGAGCCCAGAGTTCCAGGGAGAAGCTGGTGCTCGGACCCGAGGGGAAGGCCCACAAGGGCCCCTGGGCCAGTCCTTCTCACCTCTGCCTGCACGTTACAGTACTCTGAGAAACTCTAAAATGCCAGTGTCCACTGGGCCCAGTGACATGGGCCTATAATGCCATCACTTTGAGAGGCTGAGGCAGGAGGGTTTCAAGTTCAAGTCCAGCCTAAGCAGTTAGCAATATCCTATCTCAAAATAAAAAATAAAAAATAGGCTGGGAGTGTAACTCAGTGTGAACGTCCTGTGTTCAACCCCCTCCAAAAAGTGTCCAATCGCCACCTGAATCACCTGAACGAGGATCCCTCCCTCGCTCTGATGCCCTGCTCTAGGCCAAGAGCTCAGGGTCAGCCTGCCCCAGGCCGCTCCTGGGCCACTGGGGAAGTAGAAGAGGAGAATGACCAGGGTTGACTCCCCTAAAGGACCAGCACCTGCCTGTGCTTCTTCCCCTAGATGCCAATCTCCTGCTGAAATTCCTTAAAGAAATTATGGCGGGCACGTTGGTGCTGGTGGCCTCCTATGATGATCCAGGGACTAAGTAAGTGCCGAGCTCCACCACAGGGTCACGTGGTGAGGCAAGCAAAAACTTCTACTCCCCACACACCCGTTCTGCTCTCCTTTCAGCTCCCTCCTCTGTCAACTTATCTTAAAGAAATAAGTAGGCAAGGACATAGGGAGGTGTTCTGAGAGGTCATCAAGACCTTCATGACAGCAGTGACCCACTGGACACTCTCCTATCCTAGAACACCTGGCAGGTGACAAAAATTATGACATAAGCTGATTTTTGGTATGTAGGTATATAATGACATATATATATACACACACACACACACACACACACACACACACACACACACAAGGCATGGTTAAAACATACAACAAATGTTTCAAGTTGAAAAATTCATTTCAGTAGAAGACACATTGCCATTAATCACCACAAAACATTCCCCCTCACTTCAACCAAACTTACTCCCATTATTCTTGTCACTTTCCAAATCAACTCTGGAAGCCATCTTTCATGTCTTTACAAGATGTGTTAAGAAATAAATTTTTTTTAAAAAATGCAATGAATGCAGCCACCAAGTCCCACCCAACAGAAAGACAGCTTGGAAAAAAAAAAAAAGACTGTGTCTTCCTCTGTGGTGTTCACTGGATCTGACACCAAGCAGCGTCTCGTTCTTCCCCAAAGTCAAAATGACCACAAAGGGTAAACATTTTGAATCTATTCGGGACATTGAGACAGCCACAACAACACAATTAAAAGACACTCAAAAATAGAACTTCCAGATCTGCTTCAGAAAGTGCAAGAACTCTGAGTTCAAAGAGGCTGGGGCCGGGGGATGGGGGGTGGCGAGGGATATTAATATCAATGTGTCTTCTACTATAATAATTTTAAATGTAAACATACATGGTATTTTTAATCATATCTCATAAACACAGAAAGATGGAGTACATCAAAAATGATGGTGTCGGAGATAGTGAAAGACCTGGTGGAAAGACTTACACTCTAGTGCTAAGAGAAAAAAAATAGTGTCACATGCCAAGTAACATGGTAATGAGCCACCTGCTCTCTCTGTTACCCCGTCAAGTTAGGTCCCTTAGGATGTCCTCGCCACCTTAGCTTGTGCAGGTACGCGATGTGGCTGGATCACCCAGAGACACGGTCCTCAGCACCTACTCAGCACTCACAGCCTTAAAAGGTTCAGGGCACCAACTCCAAGGGAAGGGATGATAATATTTTTCAGTTCTCTGTGAGGTCTCATTTCTCCAGGTGGCATGTATTAGAGACACTGTAGACCTAAGTGACACTCTCCGGCCACAAGCCCCCTTCCAACCAGGAAGCTTTGAACCCCTTTGCCCTGACTTTGCAAGTTCTCTGGGCACTATCCAAGGTGGGGCTGCCACAGTTCCCCAAGAACACCCTGCTCCCACCCCGCCACCTGCTGTCCTTCAATGCCCGCCCCCATCCTAACCGTCCCATCTGGTCCCTGGCAGAATGACTGATGAAATCAGGAAGTTGTTCTCCAACCTGGGCAGCGCCTATGCCAAGGATCTGGGCTTCCGAGACAGCTGGGTCTTCTTGGGGGCCAAAGACATCAAGACTAAAAGCCCCTTTGAACAGGTGGGTTCCCAGCTGCCTCCCTGCAGGGTGCCAGGGAGGGGTGGACAAGGAGCGGAATGGAGAGTCATCATCATGAGCTTTACTGTCTGGAGGAGTCTCCTCATGGAGCCACCAGGGAGCGCCACCCAAGGCCACTCCATTCAGGGTGGCCCTGCTGGCTTAAATCAGTAGAAAGCCTTGAGCATTTTGCAAGAGGTTGGTCACATATAAATGCAGAGGTATGGAAATAAGTACCCAGAAGGAGAAGAGGAAGAAGGAGGATTGAAGGACAGAAGGAAAGTGAGGGAAGAGGAAGAGTCAAACATGAGAGCCAGCATCGCAGGGAAGGGGAGCCACGCCAGGCACCAGAAGGCCAGGCTCCTGGTCCCAGCTGTGACCTTGGCAGGCCCCTTCCCCTCCAGGCCCCAGCCCCGCAGCCTAAGGGGGAAGAATTAGACCAGGGAAGCCCTGAGTCCCGTCCTGAGGTCTCTGAGGACAAAGTGAGCTTGCACCTAGACAAGACACCAGAAGAGCCCTGCTGGGCATGCAGAAGGGGTGAGCAAGGGTCCCCAGTATGGGGCTCTGCAGACGTGACCTGGGGTGGCCCTGAGCAGAGGGCCTGGGAGGCATCCCAACATGGAGTTGGAGGAATCCTCTTGGGAAGGAGGGACTAGACAGAGGTTGGGGCCACCCCAGGAAACTTCTCTGCCTTCTCCCCAGCCAGAGGCGCCCCTGTCACTTGCATCCCCAGCTCCGAGGAAACTGCAAACCTGGGGTGCAAGCTGGGCGTTCCCCAGCATGTAGTGGCCAGGATCCCACTGGGAGGCATGGGGAGGCTGCAGCAGGAGAGTGGCAGGACCAGGTTGATAAAGAAGCAGCATTCGGAAGTGAGCGCTTGCTCTGCTCTGGTGTGTACTGAGCGAGTCGCCCGCAGGGCCTCCTCTGACACTCACAGGGAAGTCACCAGGGCGACTCCTCAGCTCACAGGTGAAGAGCCAGGGACAAAGAGATTTCGCCAGCTTGCTCAGGGTCTTAATCACGTGTCTGTTGCTGGGACGCATACCAGACACCCACAACTTAAGAGAGGTTTGCTTTAGCTCACAGCTTCCAGGTCTCGGTCCATTCGTGGGTGGCCGGCCATGGCGGAGCAGTCGGGCCGAGGGCCTGGATGGAAAGAAGGGTTTTGCTCATGATGGACAGGATGTGGAGTGCAAGAGGACCAGCAGAATTCAGGAATTCCCTTCCGGGTCATCCCGGTGATGCCCCCCCACCCCTTGCATTCCAACAGGCCACCGCTGATCAGCACGGGATATGTGTGGACAAGGTCCTGTGACTGAATCACCTCCACACAGCAGGCTCTTGAGGGTACATTCAGGGCACAAACCGTAACACTCAGTGAGGCGGACCATTTCCCTCGAGATCTCCTTCCTGTCCAGTCTTAAGCCGGCCTCTGGCTGGCACCATGGAAGGGAAGAGAGGAGGGCAGAAGGGAAACACAGGGCGATGTGGCCTGGAGGGATGAGGACTGTGACGCCCAGAGGGGACGGTACAGGGAACCGAGCTGAATTCCCAGCAGGGACCACTGTGGGCTGAAAGGCCTTTTCCTTGTCTAGAAAACGCTGGTTTGACTTGTAGGTGTGTGTTTCTAAATGGATGTGTTCAGGTCACCAGAAATCAGGGTTTAAAATGAGCAGTAGCTCAGGCAGCCTGTGCCGGAGGAGGGACAGCAAGATTGCCAGCAGCCTCTGACGGGGAGCAGGGGCCTGGGCTGGGCCCGTGCTGCATGTGGGGACCAGGGCAGGAGCTGGGGCGAGGCTGAGGCGGCGCTGGCCGAGCCAGGCCTGCTGCTCCCTGCAGCAAAGGGGACCATCGAAAGTGGCCAGAGATGGGCACATAGCTCTGTGGTCAGAGCACTCACCTCGCATGCATGAGGCCCTGCGTTCGACTCTGCAGCACCACATAAAAATTAGCTGAGTGTCGTGGCACAAGCCTGTAATCCCAGGAGTTAGGAGGCTGAGGCAGGAGGATTGTCATGAGTTCATGAGTTCAAGGCTAGCCTGAGCTACATAGTGAGCGAGATCCTGTCTCAAAAAAAGAGAGAGGGACAAGAAAGCTGGGAATAGTGGCACCCACCTGTAATCCCTGTGCTGCAAGCAGCTACAGCAGAGGGATAACAAGTCTGAGCTCAACCGGGGCAATTTGGTGAGACCCTGTTTCAAAAAAAAACAGCCAGAGAGCAAATCTCAAACGCTCCTAACCTGATAGCTAGGATCAGCTGAGCGGGACCCATCACCTAGGGACCACACTGGACAAAACCAATGAGGCCTTTGTTCCCCAAGCAGGGAACATGAAATTAGACAAGCAGAGTCGAGAATTTCCTTTTTTCTTCATAAGTGCTTGTTTAAATTAGCTCAGTGGTGAGTTTGGCCACTTATACTTTTTCTTCCATGAACTGAGCCTGAGTGTTTTAAATGCGACTTTACTGGTTTTATTCTCCTCACGATATCTAGGTAACATACGTTCATATTTCACAGTGGTTCCCCCCCCTTAGCAACTCGGTGACCACAGAAAGTGACTTCAGCTCTCTGTGCCTCTGTTGCCCTGTCTGTACGATGGGGTGATAGTAGTATGCACGTCCTAGGCTGCTGTGCGGATTAAGCGTGGAAAGCGGTTCAGAGTAGTGTCTCGTACACACTGCTCACGGGTTGCTGGGATCCTTTCTTTTTGGTTGATCCTTACCTTTGTTTTTTGTTGTTGTTGTTGTTGTTGTTGTTGTTGTTGTTTTTTCCCGTACTGGGGATTGAACCCAGGGCTTTCATATTGGGCCACACACCCAGTGCTTTTTCTATTTTTATTTTGAAACAGCATCTCTTTAGGTCACTAAGTTGCCTAAACTGGGCTCAAATTCCTGATTCTCCTGACTCAGCCTCCCAGAGTGCTGGGATGATAGGCCTATGCCACTATGCCCAGCTTTTTGCTATCTGGGTTTTCCCAGAGAGGCTGGCAGGGAATTTGGGGAAGGGGTTGGTGCTCTCCAAGCACATCCCCGGACCTTGGTGCCCAGGCAGGGCATAGTGAGCAGCAACTGTGGTCTCATTCCATTTGCGACCAGGGTGATTTGCAGCTTCTCTCGGCCTGTGTTTCCCCATCTGTGAAATGGGCTGTGAAGTGGGTGAGGCATCGAGCGGGAGGGCACCAGGCACGTGGCGAGCCACGGCGAGCTCTGCACGGCCCCCCACTGCCGGTACACTCTCTCCTCTCTCTAGTACACGAAGAACAGTCCCGAGACGAACAAGTACGACGGCTGGCCAGAGCTGCTGGAGCTGGAGGGCTGCGTGCCTCGGAAGGTGTTTTAAGGAGGCTTGGCTCCTCCTGACCCAGGGCGCCGAGGGACTCCTGCCTCACCTCCTCCGGAGCCCAGGTGGGCCGGCCGGCAGGGGCAGACCCAGAGGATGAGGACGGCCCTCCACCTGAAAAGTCCGGCTCCCTCTGCAGACGCAGATGCCTGGCCTGGAGACCCGCGGCCCGCGCATTCTTTCGCGGGGCTGCCGGCAGTCTGTCTCGGGGAAGGACTCACACCTGAGCAAATTAAAGTGTATTTGTGCTGACTTGAGATGAGCACCCGGCCCCACAAACTGCCTCCTTTCTCTCTGAGACTGAACTGCCCTGGCGTGGGCCGTGGGTCCAGACCGTGAGACATCTGGAATGAGACATCCACGTCACAGGGATTTCACCGAGGTGTGAAAGAACCTTGGTGCCTTGGTCCTGCATCAGATGGCCAGGAACCAGGACAGCCACAGGCAGGACGTTGAGAATAAGGTTGTAAGGAACCGGAGGCCATCCAGACCTGCAAGGGGGAGGAGGGCGCAGAAGCGAGACCCAGGAGGGAGTGGCCACCGTGAGGAGTGGGGGGGTCAGGGACGAGGGCCGCCTGGGTTCCCCAGGAGCAGAGGTTGAGACAAGAAGTCAAGTGCAGGCGGGTCACAGGAGGAGATTCCAGGACAGGCCCAGAAGGACACGAGACTCGGACAGCAGGAAGGTAGCCGGGAAGGGTGTGTATTCAGCCACCACGCAGGGGACGGGCAGGAGTGTGTGCACCACGTGCCTCCAAGGTTCCCACCCCTGGAAGCGGCAGCTAAGGGCTTACACACCACGTCCCACCACAATCTCGTGAGCGCTGCTGGTGCTGGGCTAATGGGAATTTCTTGTCTGGCCTAGAAGGGAAGGGTGGTGTCTGTAAGTGTACAGGGGGCCCGGGCTGAAGGATGTCAGTGTGAGCTGCTATAAGTTACCCTTGCCCACTGCAGGCAAGGCTCAGAGGATCCAGGGCCAAGACCTGCCTAGGCTCCCTGAAAAGGGCCAGGGTACGGGCTCAAGACCAAGTCCTTGGAGGGGCATGGAGCAGAAAGGTGGGTGCTCACCTCCTGTAGCATGTGCTAGAGCTGCACAGGAAAGAGGCTCTGAGTTCCCACATCTTAGGGATGGGAAGGCTTTCAAACATGCCTCATTTGCTGGGATAGAGAGGAAGCCATAGGGCAGAGATCACCAAGCACTAGCTATGGTGGCCTGGGGCTGCTCCGAGCAAACATGGCTGAGGAAATCAGAAGGCACCCAGCCAGCCAGCAGGCCTCTTTCCTCCAAAGCACAGAGCACAGCCTCAGGGGTGCAGGGGAAGTTTGCTGGCCTCCCTCAGCAACGATTTACACCCACGTCCTCAGTGTCCAAAAACCGCTTGTCCAGAAACCTGCCGTGCAAATGAAAGCAGTAGGAAACTTCCACGATTGACAGAACATCTTTGCGTGCTTGGAAACGTACTTTACAACCAATGGAAAACCTTATAAAATTTAAAGGGAAACAATAAAGTCTTCTAAAGCAAATGGATGGCCTAAGACAAGGTGAGGCAGAGAGCTGTTAGCAGGAGCCAGTGTCGTGGGGAGAGAGAGGCTGGAGAGAGGCGATGGGGGAAGCACGCACAGTGGTTTGAGGAGATGGCAGGTGACTGGCTCAGCTGGAGGGAGAGCTGGGGAGAGAGCACCCAGAGGACAGAGCTGAGAGCGCCCCAACCCGGACAGCGGGTGCTCTACCAGGCCCCGCTCCCCAAGGTTGCACTGATGGCCATCCTGGCTCTTCTGAGAACTGCCCTCAGGATACTGGCATCTTCCTCTCTCAGAAAGCAAAAAAATCCTGAGTTTATACCACCCTGTGTATTGATTAGTGTTCGTGGAGAAACAGAACTAATAGAATTTATAAGACAGAATTTACTAGGATAGTGTACAGAGTCCAAAGGGAGAGTCCAAAATGGCCGGCTGCCCATGTGGGAGCTGGAAGGCCCAGTGGCTGCTCAGAGGTGAGATAGAAGAACACAGTCCAATCCTGCAGGACAGTCGGTGCGCGTCTGTGCTGGAGATCGTTGTCCCAAGGGTGATGGCAAAGACCTGAAGCCTGGAGCAAATCAGCGATGGAGATCGGTGCCGCAAAGACAGGAACAGGTCAAGGCCTAGCAACAGTGGCGAAGGCTGGAGCTCTCCCAGGAGAAGCCAAGGCGATCTTCCTTCCTCCATCCTTTTTTCAAGCTGCCAGCCCAGCCTATTGCCAAATCTAGGGTGGGTTTTCTTTCCTCATTTTTCTGGTCCTGAAGTCTATCACTCACACCCTAGACTTGACCCTACAGATTAGCTGGGCACCTTAATCCCTTCAAGTTGACATCGTGCTTTAAACACACACACTCCAGGATGAGCCTTTGCTAAGGATCAACAGAGCTAGGATTGTGAAAGTGCCACTCCTCGTCTTGAGGCTGGACGACCACAGGACAACGTTACACTCTGGAGTTCCTCCTGGTGTCTGGCCAAATCTGGGACTTCACCTGCAAGTGCTCCTTTGCTTGGCTGCCTCCCCTCCCTGTCCTGCTCCTTGTCTCCTTAACTATTGTTCCAAGGGGCCAATCCGTGATCAGTCACCTGCCACAGAATCCTCACCCCTACATTGGTGCCTGGGGCCCCCTGCCCGTGACCATCTGGGTGGGCTTAAGCCTGAGCCTGGCTGGGAAATGAGACCTGCTGACATTGGGTAAGTTGTCTAAGAAGACATAAAGCATGTGGACGTGGCCATGGGCTGCTCCACACAGGTCGCCAGGCAGACTCTGAGCATCATGCTGCCCTTCCTCCCCTCCTCCCATCACAGGGTCCAAGACTCCAAGATGCATTCAGAGAGGAGTGACAGAGTAGGGCGTGCCTACCCAGCCATGAGCCGCAGCTCCACACCTCCTGAGGAGACAGCAGCTCCCAGCCACTGGGCCTCACCGAGATGAGTATCGCGGAAGTGGCAAGAGCCGTGAAACTCCCAGCATTGTTTCCCAGGAAACCTGGTCACTGTAAGGACCACTAGGGCAGCTCAGGATTGGGAAAGGACAGGAGTCCAGAACATGACCGCTGAGTGTTGGATCCATAGCCCACTGAGAGGAAATTGCCTCATTCAACAAACAGCCGTTATTCACCTGCCCTGCTTCAGGAAACAGAAGGACCCAGAGATGTAGCTGGGAGGAGAGCCAGGCTCAGGCACGTGGGGCCCCAGATCAAGAGGTAGTAGGGCTTGATTCGGCGACAGGGAGGGACACACGGCAGAGACCTTCTCCAGCTTGGGGAATGAGGAAACCATCCAAGCAGAGGCAGTGTCTGCCCTGGGCCTCAGGGGATGCACAGGAGTTGGCTGGTAATGAGGCCCATAGCTGGGGAAATCGGAAAGGGAAGACAGCAGGTGACAGGACTGGGCAGGCATGCTGAGCACTGGAGGGCCTTCTGAGCTGGGCAGAAGGACCTGGAATTAATTGGTTCTGGGATGCAACTTGGGGCACACAGAGATTTATCAGTCAGTCAAGATCAGTCAGGAGTTTGTAAAAACTCCTGGCTTTTGTACAGAGAAAGAAACAGAGGAAGGGAGGATGCTGATGACTCAGGGACAGAGGTGGCAACCTGGACCAGGAGGGGACACAGGGGTGGAGAAGAGGTTAGCTCTCCCAGAAGACTAAGGTGAAGACTTGGGATGTTTTCTCGTGGTGGGTAGACAAGCCTTCAGGAATTTCTGTAAACTAATCATAGTGTCAGAATTTGGGGCTTGTATCTACCTCCTGGCTTCTTGCCTACATGCCCTTGTCCTGCCCCAGCAGGAAGGATGCGGCAGTGAGGGACCCTGGGAGCTGTTTTCTGCGCCAGAGACTTTGTTCAGGCTCTGCAATTCTGGTTCTCACCAGCAGATGGCAGCCCAAGCTAGAAAGGCATGGGCAGCATTTCCTCTCCCCTCCCTCCAGGGCAAAGGAAGTTGAGTTTACACAACTGGCTGGCAGGACTTCCCAGGGGACAGCGGACTTATAACTGGTATCGTTAACCACGTCATAACAGCCACACCTCTCTGCTAAGGAGAATTGCAGCTTTCCAGACTTCTGGTCAGAGCTCTACATGAGTTACCATGGCTCATCCGCAGGGCACCAGCAGGTGGGACCATTACCGTCCCCTCTGCCTTGAGGAAAGTAGGGTTCTGAGATTGAAAGTGACTTATCCAAAGTCACACAAATGATGCACCTGAAAATAAGGACCTGAGTCCCACTCTGCCTTCATCACTACTTGAAGCGTTCTCTTCAGGCATACTTGGCCCAAACCAATCTTAGGTCAACGATATTCCTCCTCCCTCTTCTCTTTCCTCTCTTCCCTTCTCTGTCCCCTCTGGAGGTGGCCAGATTTGGAGTCCCCTCTTTTCGGAGCTCACACTGTGAGCCTGATTCCTTCCGTAAGTGTGTATGGCAAAAAAGGAACACATGGATGCTTGTTCCCACTTTGCGGATGGAAAAGAAGAGACTGAGAACCACACCCAGATGACACAGTGAAACAGGACAGTGAGGGATCTCAAATGCCTGGTCCTTGGCCCTCAGACACCCACTGTCACCTCCTAAATCACAGTACTGTGTATTTCAAGTACCTCCTCTGCCAGGCACTGCACTAGGCTCTGGGGCCACCCCTGGCCCTCCAGCCCACGCTAAGGGGTCTGGATGCCACACTGGGACCCTGTCCTGGCCAGAGCCGGCTTCAGGACCCCATGGGGGGGCTCAGCCACCAGGCTTTCCATGCAGCACCTAAGTCATGTTTCAGCAGGACCTCAAGCAGATGGGGAAAGTTAATAAATGTGAAAAACTCCTTTCCTACCCTCCTGTCCCACCAAGAGCCAAGCTGGTGGGTAATTATGGAAAGGCTGCCAACAGCATTTTATCTTCAGGGCTGACTTAGAGCATTTTTACTGCTCCAGCTGATGGCTGGTTTAGTCACTGCCCTTTGCGATCTTGCAAGCTGTCTCCTTATTGCAAGGAGGAGGAGGCTGTGCCCAAGGCAGAACTGCAACAGGGAGAAGGAAGTCAGGACCAGCAAGGCTGGGCCATACCCAGGGGAAAGGCAGGGAGGAAGCCACACATCTGCATAGCCTGTGGGGTCATGGGGTCGGAGGAAGTTCAGGAATCACAGTAACCGCAGAATTAAAAACTGCCGCTCACTGCAGATGAGTCAGGGCTCATCTCATAATTAGTCTGATGACTGAATGGTGAATATATGATAGGCTTCCTCATTTAATCTGCCATTATTTATTCTTCTAGCAGTATTAGTTGAGTGACTACAATGTTGGAGGAGCTGTTCTAGTTAGACCAGGTTTGTCTTTGCAAAGCTGCCATTCCTGGCAGGGGAGACAGACAACACACACAGAAATAATATATCATTTCTGTTGCTAAGTGCTGTGAAAACGAGTAATAAGCAAGGAGGCTGGGAGGCTACTTTGCAGGGGGCGGGGGTCGCAGAAGGCTTCTCTGAAGAGACGACCACTGAGCTGGAAAGATAGAAAGGCAGGAACCATGCAAGATTCCGAGGTGGGGCTGGCATGAGGGCAAGGAGTGCACAGCCAAGGCCCTGAGCTGGGGGTGGGCTTGCTAGGATCCTGGAACTTTCTGTGGGGACAAAATAGTAGGAAGAAGATCCTCGGAGCAAGCCAGGGTTGAGAGGTCCACGTCGCGAACCAGGGAGGGGATTCTGTTCTGCCAACCCTCTGCCACTAGCTGCCATTGAGAAGGTCATTGGTGGATGTAGTTCAAGTTCCTTCTCCATGTCAGGCTCTGTGCTACAGGAAAGGGAAGAGTGGCAAAGTTTGCTCTGGGGGAAGGGTGTCGTGCTTAAGGATGTGGTTATCTGGGACTGTTGAGTGGGCAGACGACTCACCACCGGTGTTATTAACTGTTATTAACAGCAGCGCCTCACTGAAACAGGGAGTCACTGTTCTCCACATGTGCTGCTCAGAATTGCCCATGAATTACCACATTTCACCCTCACAGCCCCATGGGGTGGGGTCACTGTCAGTCCCCTTGGGTCAAGTGTGAGATGGAAGTGAATGACATGATCCAATTTATGTTCCATGTGATGGCTTCAAGGACACACACTTCACCCTCCCCCAGCCCTGAACAGATGAATGATTATCGCACACACACACGTGCACACAAGAAGCTGAGGCTTAGAGAGGTCAGGCTGTGTCTGTGAGGTGTAGAGCTACAATTTGAGCCCATGACACTGCCGTACTGATATCAAAGAGGACGAAAGGGTAGTAGTAAGGAGGAGAGTGACTTCTGGGGCACCTCGGGAACTTGGCCTAAGGCCTGGAATCTGGCCTCCGGGTATTTTCCTGGCCTGTGCCCAGATCAGCTGCCTTCCAACATCCCGGTCTCCTGCTGCCCCACTGAAGATAGAGTCTGCTCTCAGAGCTTCTGCTCCTAGGGAGCCATGGGCCCCAAATGCCTTCTAAGAGATACTGTTAAAGGGACAACCAGCCCAGTATCGATGTCCCCGCACAGCCCCCAGGCAGTCTGTGCTTCCTGGCCTTGTGTGATGAGTGGTGCCCAACCAGGCAAGAAGGCCAGCCAGAGGTCACCGTCACACCTGAGTTTCAGTATGACTAGAAGATCACCTGCTTCTCCTCCATGTTCCCAGCTACTTTAGTTTATCTTTCTAAGAGAGGCAAGGGTCTGGGAGGTAAGCAGCCACCAGGACCCTAGAGGACCCGGGAGGCCTCCTGGGGGCACACAGTCCCTCTGTCAGGACCACTTGCCCTAGTTCCACCTGAAATGTTCCAGCAGAAATCTGCCTTCGTGCCTGGAGAAGGAAAGCGAGAAGACGGGGCTGCGGGGCTGGCCCAGAACTCCTCTGGGCCTGGCTCCCGAGTTCAGCACCAGCAAAGGAGGACCTGGCCTGGCTTGGCCATGAGAGCAGTCCAGAGGAAGAAGATAGAATCCCCTGTGTGTCCTGGACATGGCAAGGGAGGACAGACTTACAGGGGACCTCAGTCAGCTCTCCCCAATCCAGTGGACCCTCCATAGCCCCCAGCAGAGATTTGCCTGTAGAAACCTGGCAGGAGTTGAGGGCAAAGCCTGTGTCTGATGTCTCCGTTTCTAGAACAGAGCCAGGGAGTGACCTAATCTCTCCGGTTTCCTGGCCTTAACCACACACGTCTCATCTCTCCTTTCCTGACACAGGCTCTCTGAGTGCCCATGCCCGGGCACTGTCTGGCACAGGTGGACGCAGGAGAAAGACTTAAAATAATAAATACAATTTGACCAGCCACCTGCTGCAGACGCAGGGCCTTGGGCAAATAACGGGGCTTTCCGTACTCCTCCCATCTGCAAGGCAGGACCCATAACTGCCCCTCCCTGCAAGGCTCATTCAGAGGATAAAGTGAGTCAAATTATGTAAAGCATTGGGAAGAGGGCCCGCGCATGGTGGGTTGTGTGTAAGCTCTGCTCTCCTGATAGGCTGATTATTATTACCCATTGACCTCTCAGTCTGGGCTCTGAGCTGGGGATTTGCAGGCGGCTCAGCCGGTGCAGTATTTTTGAAAGAAAATGTGATTTGAGACCTGTCTTGGCTACTTTCGCATTGCTAGGATGCAATCTCCGATGCTCATAACTTAAGGCATGAGAGGTTTGTATTAGCTCACAGCCCATCCATTCCCAGGCAGCAGGCAATGGCGGAAGCGCATGGTGGAGTCCTGGCCAGAGAGAAGCTGTGCACAGCATGCCAGGACAGGAAGCTGTGCAAGGGAGGAGGGGCAGAGCAAGTGTGGGCCCTTCCAGGTCGTGTCCCATGGTCTGCCCCTTCCAAGTCAAGCCCCAGGCATCCCTTGTGGCCAGGCCCTGCCTTAACAGCTCGTAGCTATTCCACAGCAACCAAATGCATGAGACTTTGGGGACATTCTAGATCCAAACCCTAACAAGACCCTGCCCCAATGTCATCAGGTGGGGGTCAGGAGGCAAAATGGCAAACACATTCTGGGGCCTCTTGGGGACTCCCTGGAGCATAATTGATGGGGAAGGGGGATCTGCATTTACGGGCCAGCTCTCTGGGTTTCTGCCCACACTCGCTGCTCACACCCACATGGCCCCAGGGCCACACTCCTGGAGGCTGGCCACCTATCTACTATGATGAGTACCTGAACCCTTCTGAACCTCAGCTCCTTGTGTGTGCCATGGGCTGGAATTCAGCTCATAGGAGGGTCCCAAGGAAACACCTGTGAAGTGCCCAATGCACAACCTGATGTCTGGAAGACCCCGAGAAGCAAGGGGCTCTGAACCTCAGACAGCCTGTGATGAGCAACTCCCGCATGCAAAGGAAAGTCGGGCTCAGGTGAAAGAAGTGGGCTGGAAGAAGGCACGATGGGCTGGGGTCTGTGCATTGGTGCTATGCACAAGCCAGACATCCTGAGGGGAAGCCCCCTTGCCTCCTTACACATGGGTCCTTGAGAGGCCATGGCTCCAGCATCTATGGACTGCAGGCACTGGCTGAAGGTTCAGAAACCCACAGAAGGTGGGCACTCCATCCTTCGCCCCCAGGATAAGGCACAGGCATACAAGCCTCCGAAGGCCTGCCCCTCCTCAAGTCTAGCACCCGAGGCTGTGACTGTGACTTCATCTTTAAAAGTGGTCGTGCTAAGAAGAAGATGCTCCAGGAAACTGTGACACTTAAAACAACAGCTTTTATGCCAACTATCTCAGGCTTCAAACTCCTCTCGGAGGTGAACAGTGTTAGGACGCAGAAAGCCAGAGGCGTGGCGAGGTGAAGCAAGACTCACGGTCACCTGGGCACAAGTGGCGAAGGTGTGAGCCTTGAGGCAGGCAGCACAAAGAGCCTGGCTTCCGACCGTGGGCTCCACCCCACGCTTCTGAAGGAGGGCGCTTGGACAGGGTGCAAGTCCCTCCTGGGGCCTGGCAGGCCACTTGCTTAAGCTCTCACAGACTCGGTTTCCCCCTCCAGTCGTGGCTGGAGCACAGGAGGCACCCAGGCGACGGAGGATGCTGCTGCTGCAGGTGAGCTCAGCCCCTGCAGGGTTAGGCACTTGGCACTATTCCAGCAGCTCTCCAGACCCCACACCACTTGGATCTTTCACAGCTCCAGAAAAACCCTGTTTCTGGCCCCGTGGCTTGCCAAGACACAGCTTGACATTCGTCTCCCTTAAAGGAAGACAGCCGCCTTGACTGTTAGTGAAACCAGAATGTGGGAGATACCACAGAATTGAGGGACGGCCTGAAGGGAGCGTGTGTCTGATAGAACAGCCAGGTCCAGCTCACTCCCCAGACAGTCTCCCCACCAGCAATGGGTGGGCCTGCCTGGCCCTGGGGGCCTCCAGCCCAGCTCAGTGGTGCGTGAGGACCTGATGAGGAGGCCGCACCACCCACGCCAGCCCCTCACCCAGTCTGTGCACTAACCTAGATGCCTTACTTTTCCGAGGAACACAGAGGCTAAGCACCCAGCTTCTCAGTGTTGTACAATCCCCTGCTGGGCTCTCCAAGGACCCTGGGTCCACAATGAGAGGTCAAGCTCTGGGAGAGTCTATCAGGAGGCCACAGGAGTCAGAGGAGAGCCCCCTACAAGTACAGACCCCCTTTTTCCCAGTAGGCCCTTCTCTGAGCCACTGGGGCCTTGGCCTGACTGGGTGCCCTTCCAGCCACCGTCCAGCACCTGGCTGCATGCCAGGCCCCGCCCTGGCACGGGTGCCTCAGGTCCCCCTCACTTCCCTTCACCGGGCATGAGAGAAGACGACAAAGAGGAAGAGGAAGGACGACACAGCAGCTGGGCAGCGGCCCCGCCAGCCCCACCAGCGGCTGACCCTTGTTTCGAGTGCGCCCCTCACACCGAAGAGGCTGCCGCCCCTCTACCATCACGCCTGCTTGGCCCGGGTGCCTGACACTGAGCAGGGCACTTCACCCCTTTTTCTCCTGGGAACCTCCCCAGGGAGTATTGTTGCCCTCTCTGTTTCACAGGTCAGGACAAGAGGCTCGGAGGTCACCGGCCAGCAGTAGCAGGCAAGGGGTGGGGATGGGCAGCAAGACCAAGACCAGCCCAGCAGGCAGCACTCACTCCGGGCCACCAAGCACCGTTCCCAAAGCCCTGAGCCCTGCATGCGCAAGAGGAAACGGAGACTCAGACTCACCTCTGGACTTGAGGCTCTTTGGGAAGCGTGGAGGCGGGAGGCTGGGTGGGGTAGTGGCTTTGGCTTCCACTTGCCAGGTGATGCCCATGCCCCAGATTCCCAGATTCCTTATTCAGAACATGGGGATAAGAACAGAAACTTCTTCGGGGTTATTGGTGTGAGAATTAAATGCCTGAAACACCTTGGATGTGCCCCCCACCCCCTTACACACACACACACACACACACACACACACACACACACACACACACTTGGGGCCTCAGTTTCCCCATCTGGGAACTAAAAATGTCAGATTAAATGATTCCCTGTGTCCCTCAGCAATCGTAAAACAGACACAAGCAGTTATCTTTGGGAGGGGAGGCCTGCCCTTTTGGTCCTTTCAGCTGTTATAGAATCCAGAATCGAAGGTCCAGGTGCTAAGACCAGGCGCAAAATGCAAGTCCTCTACAAAAGTAACTAAATCAGAAGAGAATTCCCCTGAGCACAGTGTTCCCGGGCCCAGAGCCCTGCGCAACAGCACAGGTCACATGCCCACAGGCTGGCTTGGCTCTTGGCACCAGCCACGGGGCCAACCATGTGTGGAAAGCTGCATTCCTGGGCCATGGCTGTAGACGAGAGCGTGCACAGGGGTTGGACATGACTCCGGGTCCAGGACTCTGTCACGTGGTTCCAGGCTCCTTCTGTCACGCCATCTGCTTAGCCCTACACTTGACAGCCCCTGAATGTTCCCTCCTCTGCTTGAGCAAACTCCTAAACATGTGTCCTCCCTTCACCATAAAATGTCCCCTCAGCTCCTTCACCTGCCCCAGTGGCCTGGGTGAACCCTTTGAAAAACTTAGAGCTGGAATTTCTTCTTTAGCAGAGCCTGGGGACACGGAGGAAGGGGAGGCTGGAGGCAGCTGAAAGGCACATTTGAAAACAGGCTAGGAAAAGGTATGGCTTTCTTGTTCTTCAAGGCTTCCTGACGGGGCTGTCATTCTCCTTTGCCCCTGGCCCTCCTTAAACAGGGTTCAGGAATTGAATGCCCAGGGCTGCTTCAAACAGATGTGCAGGCTGGCACTACACAAAGGCAGCCATCAGGGCTGGTATTAAGAACTCAAAAAAACAAGGGCTGTCAAGGTTGTGGGGAGGAAAGGACCACGTCTACGTTGCTGGTGGAATTGCAAAGTGGTACAACCATGACGGAAAGTGGAATGAGATTCTTCTATAAACTGAGAGTGGATATCTCATTTGATTGACCCAGCTATGGCTCTTCTGGGGATCTTTCCAAAAGAGTTAAAGTCACCCGACAGCGATGCACTCGTACGTGTGTGTATAGCAGCACACTTACAACCACTAAATAATGGGAACAGCTGGTGCCCATCCACAGAAGAATGGGTAAAGAAGACGTGGCATATTTTTATACAATGCAGTACCACCCCACCAAAAAGAAAGATAAATCCGAATCACTTGTAGGAAAATGGATGCACCTTGAGACCATCATGCTCAGCGAAATAAATCAGACACAAAAGATTAAATATTACAGAGTTTCTCCAATATGAGAGGGCCAAAGTATAAAAGAGCAAAAGATTGCATAAAGGAGAGATGGAAGAAACTAAGAAGATGGGCGTTGGGAGAGGCAAGGGGGGTGCGGGGGCTGAGACAGGGAAGTAAGTAAAAATGAGCACGAGCCACCAGCTTCTCAAGCTGAAATACTGAAAATACTAATAAAAAATAATTTTGGTAAAAAAAATAAAAACAAATGCAGCCACTGGATGAACTACAGAGGTGGAAATCCAGCCACTTCTGGCAGGGGAGGCTAATGCCTCAGTCCAGAAGAAGGAATGCTGCTTCATCACCGTGTCCACAATTCATCACCACAGCCCTGCCATTGCCTCTGCCGAGACTAAAACTTCTGCCCATCCTTATGGCTGAAAGCCCAGCTTGGGGAGAAAGAGATGGCAGCTCAAATGCCCATGCAGGGTGGGAACTTGGGAAACAGGGAGGGGCAAGCAAGCTGGTGTCAGAGATGCATGACTATGTCCTCCAGGGTTGCTAAATCTGTGTACTGTCCAGGGGTAACTGGAAAAGGGACTGTGAGACCAGGAGACCAAGTTCCTCGGGGACCCTGTGGTACCGCCACTGTCTTGACCTCCCTGGCCTTGGGTAAATCCACAGCACTCTCAAAACTCTATGGTCTCCAGGCAGCACTAAACACACTGTGAGCTCAGCTTTGGTTCTATGGTTTATCTGTGAGGGAAGGGAGACTATGTTTGATTTTTGGTTTACCACTGTGTCCCCCAGTAGTGGGTGCTGAGTAAGCTGAGGAAAGGAGGCTTCATAAGTTGGTAGAGTTGAAAACCAAGCTCGTGGGAAAGGTTTACACAGGCCCTGGGGTTGGGAGATGGGTCTCTCAGCATCTCACATCCCATCCCTTCCCTCCAGTGGCTCTAAGGCTCAGACTCAAATTCCTACATTCCCTACCCTGCCACACAAACACACACACGCACACACACACACACTTTCCACTTGCAACTTCCTGCCAAATAAAAGCCCTTCATGCAACTTCTTGTTCATCTTTCATTCAACTAGTGTTGGCCGAGTACCAACAGGGTTCCAGATGCCCTACACAGAGATAGACCAATGGCTGGGATGCAGACCCCGCCCTCTAGAGCAGCGGTGAGTGCTCTAATGACAGCAGTGTGGAGGTCCCAGGGATCATGGTGAGTGGGGTACTCAGGGAAAGTACTGGTCTCCAAGGGGCACCTGAAAATTGAAAAAGGCTGTCCAGGACAAGCGTAGGAAGATGATTTGGGGCAGCCACAGGGTCTTCCTGGGCCTGAAGGGGGACACGCTGTGGCCTGTGCCAGGACTCAAGGAGCTTCTGAATTTCCCAGAACCTCCTCAGGAGTCTCATGTAGCATCCCAAACCCTGGCCTTTGGGGGTGAGGGGCTCTGCCACAGGGCAGAATCCTGGAGATCTGAGCTCCCTGCCCCAGCACTCCCCCACCATAGCACCCTACACACAAATGACCAAGAACAATCTTTTCATTTTTTTTTCTCCTATCTTTTGCTCGGTTTCTTTAAAATAGAGATGATACAGAAAGAAAAAGACAAAAACCATAAGAAGCTGCTGGAGGTGGAGAATGAGGCAGCCCCGAGCCTGCCTTTCTCCCCGGCCCCAGCCTTGTCACCCAGGTGCTCCATCGCCCCTGGAGGGAGGTGGCTGCCTCTACCCCTGCCCCAGATGACAGACACAAGGAACTCACCGCAATTATTTTTCCCGCCTTCACCCTTCCCTCTCAGTCCCATCTTTTCACTCCACTCACACAAAACCTCTTTGCCTCAGAGGCCTGAGGCCCTGGGGATACCTTGGCTGCGTTTTCAGGTGTGGTAGCTATGTTAGTCTCTGGTTTAGGGGGACATGAGGCCTGGAGAAGAGAGGGTGGGAACTCTCCTGAAGGCCAAGCTTCTGGCCACCAGGGCCTATGAAGCCTGTCCTTACCCTTCTCAGCAGCTGGGGATACCGTTTTCTCCATTTCAAAGCCAAGAGAGGTGGGACAAGTTCATGCTGTGCCAAAGCAAAACACAGTTCAGATTCCTCCCACATGCATTAGAAGCCCAGATCTCCCAGGAGCCTGGGCAGTGCTGGCCCCTGGCCCTCCTCCTTCCAGGTGGACTCTACCCTTCTCACCTGTAAAATGGGCTCTTTCTGTAATGCAAACAAGGATACCTTGTAATAACTGAACTCCCACAGAGCTCTCACCATAGACCCAACCACACAGGTGCCATGTCTCTACTTCATCAAGGTAAAACCCCAACACAGAGAGGTTGAATTTGCTGCTGACAGTCACGTGGCCAGAGTAGGACCTGGAGTCTGGGTGTGTCTGGCTCATGCTCTCAGTGGCTCATTTTCCAGGCCTCAGGATTGAAGCTGTTCATCTCAAGCCAGAATAAATCTCTATTTTGCTGGGT
>PVKB01001056.1:0-77782 GCA_004027205.1 Ctenodactylus gundi
AAAAAAAAAAAAAAAAGAGCCAGGGAAGATTTAATACCAATGCTCACCAAACTTTCTTGAAGAAATTGAAAAGAAAATTACCCAAATCATTTCTCTAATTCAAAAACCAGACAAAAACCCAACAAAAAATACAGATGCAAAAATGATAAAATTTAAAAAAGATAAAATTCTTGCCATAATCACATGGAAGATTATACACCATGACCAAGTGGGCTTTGTCCCAAACATGCAGGAATGGTTCAACACATGCAGTAAATGAAATACACCACATTAACAGATGCAAAGATAAAAATCTCATGATTATCTCAATAGATGCAGAGAAAGCCTTTGAAAAAATCCAACACCCTTTTATGATGAAGATGCTGAAAAAAATAGGAATAGACAGACCCTACTTCAACATATTTCAATATAGTCCTAAATGGAGAAAGACTGAAAGCATTCGTGCTAAATTCATGAACGAGATAAGAAGAGGCAATCTAACTCAGGTCTTTCTTCTTATTAAAACCTCAAAGGCCATTATAGAAACTCCAGTTTCATGATCATTATCGTTCGACCCATTATCCTAATTATGTTTCAGAGACCCCACTTCCAGACACCATTAGCGTATAAATTTAGTAATTAAGTTTTAAACACTAAAACTTTTGAAGAGCATATTCAAACAAGAGTGCACACGATTCAGTACTTGTCTTTTTCTGTCTTATTTCACTTAGCATAATAACATTTATCCATGTTCTTGCCAATAACATGATACTTTTTATACTTATAGAGAAGACAGAATAATATTGCACTGTGTGTGTGTTTGCACGTGTGTGTGTGTGTGTATGTATTTCTTTATCTGTTTACCTATCTATGAACACTTAGGCTATTTCCATACCTTCATTATTAGTAATGAAGCTATAATGATTACAGTTGAAATATTTCTTTGATATAGTGATTTTATTTCTTAAAAATATGGAACTCAGAAGTGGAATTTCAGAATTGCTCTGTGAAAGGAGAGAGTGGGCATGTACTAATTAGGGATAAAGCTGACCCCGAAATGGAGAATTTACCAGATAACAAGACGAATACAGTATTCACAGCAATAGCAGCTAGCTATATCTCGTGACAGTTGGAAACTCCCTAGAATTATTGATGGTTAACTTCTAGGAAGCTACAAAGACAATGGAGTGAATTATATTAAGGGTGGAGGACCTCAGAAGCATCCTCAGAGTGAGTGACGTCAGCAGCTGCCTAAGGGTAAAGAGCCTGAGCGACCAGCTTTAACAAAGCTCAGCGACTTAGTATGGGACTGCTCCCTTGTCCAGCTCATTTATAACCCCGCCCCCGGACAGCCAGTCACATGGCGCCATTCTTCAGAGTCCATAGCTGACTAGAGGAGGCTTTTATCTGTTTTTCACTTTCCCCCAAGAGAGGGGCTTCTCTACATCTTGCCTTGATGCTCTGCCATCCCATTCTTTGATGTTATGAGACTCAAACCTGACACAGACTGCCTGCCTAGACTGACTGCCGACAACTTCACTTGTAACTTTTTCAGAGTCTGGTAGTCTGTTCCACAGTGCTTATAACAATTCGCATTTCCACCGCCACAGTACAATCACAGGTTTTTATTCATATCTTCAATGCTTCCTTTCATCTATTTTACTAGTAACAGTTGTCTTAACATGAGTGAAGTGATACCTCGTTGTAGTTTTGATTTGCTTTTCTCTAGTGACTAAGATATTGAGCGCATTTTTATGTATCTTGTAGCCAATTGTAAGTCATCGTTACAGACATGTTTGCACAAGACCCTTCTTAGAGTCTAATCAGATTTTTACCAGTGAATTATACATTCTTAGTACATTTTAAATATTAATATCTTATTAGATACATAGTTTGAAAACATTGTCCCTCATTCTGTGTGTTGAGGTTTTAATGTATTGATTTTTTCCCTTTGCTATGCACTATCTTTTTTGTTTTATTTTGCTTACTGTTTTTTGCTGAGGATTTTTGCATCAATACTCATCAAGAATATTATGTGAATTCACAATTTTTTTGAGTCAGCATTTCACTTCATAGTCCAGGCTGGTCACGAAATCACTATGTAGCCCAAGCTGGCCTCAAAATTACAACATGATATGTGACCTGGCCAGTCTGCCCAGCTCTTCAATAATAAGTGTGCACTACTACACCTAATCTTTTTTTTATGTTGCTGGGACCTGTATATATGAGTCAAGTGTTCTAACAACTGAGCTACACCTTCAGCAGCAGCATATAATTTTGAATAGTTTCTGGGATTATATAAATGAGTTCTGAAATGAAACCATCTGGTCCTAGATTTTCTTTGATGGGAGATTTTTTAAAATTATCAGTACTGATGAAATCTATTAACTAGCTGTACCATTATTGAAATGTGATCATTAATCACTTTATGTGAATTTGTATGAATTAAGAAATACCTAGCAATTGTGAAACATGTTTCTGAGTATGGTTTTGTATGATTTACATATAGGCCAGCAAAATAGCAGAAGATTTACCCTGGGTTAATCTAGACTGAAAAATAAGGGAAAGAGAAAGGAAGTGCGCCTGCATTGAAGGATTCCAATCTGTACCATTACGTTTGGATATCAATCTCCAGCTTTTTTCATTCTTTCAGTGTAAGTCCGCAGTAGCAAATCAACAATGAGTTTCCACACCTTCACCATTGGACTGTTGATGCATCTTTGATCTCTATTATTCCACTGTTTTGCAATTCTTGTCTGCGCAAGTCCTGAACCCCCCAGCACTTCATAATGTGGATGGCCATTATGGAATCTGCTGTATCTTCTGCAGATAGTCATTGCCAAATTTTCTGCTCTAATCCCACAAATGCTGGTTTTGATCACCTCTGCTTCCAATTCTATAAAGCTACCTAATAAATTCCCTTACACAATTTTACATATTTTTAGTGCTTCCGTTTTTCTAGAGAACACAAATTAATACACATTTTGGTAACGTATGAGAGTCTACAGGAACATAATTGTGAGAACAAATTTCTCTAGTATGTTCAGTTGCCCGTATAGTTGGCTTTCTGCTTTGATGCATCCCACAGTTTGTAAAGCCCCCTCTCCAGCTAATGTAGAGAATACTGATAGCCCATGATATGCACTGCGTGGATTCTTTTGATTATTCTATTTCATCAAATCTGAGATGAAAATAATTTAATGACTCCATTTGCAATCCTTTGAAATTTTTTGAAAGAATAAGACATATAGTAATGCTTGCTGGTTGTTCTTATCCTTTCTGGAAACACTAGAAAAGAAAGCGACTGAGCTCTAGATATTCATAAGTAATCTCAAGAGTCAAAACGTTTTGACCAAGTAATAATGGACAACAGTGAGATCAAAGATTCAAATCTCCAAAAGGAAAAAGAAGACTACTTCTATATTGCTGTTGTGACTTTGTTACAACCACTATAAAAATCAATATGAGGATTTCTCAAGGAGAAGCTAAAAATAAAAAAGTATTTGACCCTATTATGCCTTTTCTGAGTATCTTTCACTGTGTTTCATGGATACATGCATAGTCATTTATAACAGTACAACTCATGGTAGTTAAGCACCAGAAGCATTCATATGCCCATCAAACAGAAGAAACAAAAAGTTGTATGCTGGATATATAAATAGGATACTATTCTGCCATATAGAAGGCAAACAAATTTGTAGAAAAATGTATGTATCTTGAGACTTTTAAACCAATAAAAATAAATTAAACACAGGTCACATATCATGTTGTTTCTCCTATATAAAAATCTTAAAATGTAAATAATAGATGGAGTAAAATACAAGAGAGATATTAGGAAACAAGAAAAGAGAATTTTGAAGGTGAGAAGTGGATCTGAGGAAAGGGAGAGATGGGACAGAAAGGATGGAAAGGGAAAATACAAATGATTGGGATGTTGCATGTATGTGTACCAATATTCTAAATACAGTTATTATGTTTTAGCTAATGTACACTGATTGAAATAATAATTAGATTCAGATTCTCAGCTTCACACACACACACAAGTAACCTAAAGACTTTTCCTAAAGGAGAGTATTTTCTTCTATTCTCATGCAATTGTTAGGCAAGACAAGGCTGAGGCTCTTCAGAAGCCCCATCTTCCCCTTTGTCTCTAGGCCTGTAGCCAGTTTCAAATCCCAAAAGGGTCCTAAAGGTGACTCATGGTTAGGCATGCTACACATCCAAAAAATTTCTTAACTTTACCAGTTCTTACTAGCAGAAGTCTGGAGAACAGGTGTGGGAAAGGATTTTAAGTGTTGGATAGGGCGGAACAAATATAAACCTGGATCAGGATGAATTTCTTGATGTGGGCTCTTTAAGTAAGTATTTTGGATTTAATGTCACAACTTATAAAGTTTTTTTAAAGGTGTTAATAATTTCTTTTGTTGGTTGACAGAAATATGGACCAAAATGTGATGTAATATGAATGAACAGGAGATGCTTGACAATCCTCACTTGACTATTGATGAGGGTTTTCAAAATCTCAGGGAAAGAATGCTGGAATCCTTACTCTTTCACGCTGGGAGGAGCCAGAAATGCACTCTACATGCACCTTGAGAAATAGAACAGTGAGGGAAGTCCCTGCGTCCTTGCAGAGCTCACCATTGCTCCCTCTATATGCCAGACATTATGGTGAGAACCAGTGACTCAATTCAAATCTGTAACTGTGACGACCATAGTTATATCACAGGGTAACAGGGGCTAGGCAGCAGTGCTCAGAAGCCAAGGCGGGGGCACTTACAATAACGGCCGCCACGGGCAAATCAGTGATCACAATGGCCTGAAATGTGCAGAACTGGAGGCTTGGTTAACTAATCATGGTGTCAGTAGAATTCAAATAGGTAAGAAGCTTACAACATCCTTACTAAAATTTAAGGTAAAAATATTTAGAGCAAAAGAATACAAAACTACTTCAACAAATAATAAAAAAGCATCACTGTTCCTCAATCAATTCCCAGACTTGTACCAGTTTACAGAACCTCTTGAATAAGGCCACATGCCCTTGAGCAGAACCCTGGCACACTACTGAAGGGTGATGGACTCAGTCTTGCTACCATTCTGTCTCAAAGAGACTGTGAACTTTTAACAGGATAACCACACTGGAGAAAAGAAGGCTATCAGACATCTCAGAAATAATTGGACTCTGATTTCACTCTAAGCCTAATCGTAGGAGACTCAAAACATCATTGTTGTCCTCCAGGAAGGTGAGGTGCCATGGAGACAAAGTGATCAATGAAGTTTTATGTAAGGTCTGACTTACAGTTGGGTCAGTGGATAAAGGTGCCCAAATTCATCCATTGCCATTTCCCTGGTTTCAGAATGCATAATTGGGACAGATACACTTAATGTTTGGCAAAATTCCCATACTGGCTCTCTACACTACGGTCTAAAGTATATTATGGTGGGAAAGGCATAATGGAAGCCATTAAATTTGCCTCTACCTGAGAAATTAGTAAACTGGAAGCAATATTGCATCCCTGGAGAGACTGCAAAGATTGGTGCCACCATCTAGGGTTTAAAGATTCAGGGTGAAGATTTTCATTACATCTCCATTCAACTCCTCCATTTGGCCTGTGCAGAAAATAGATGGATTTCAGAGAAAGCAGCATATTACTGTAAGTTGAATCAAATGGTGGCATCAATTTCAGCTGCTGTTCTGCACTTGGTTTCCTTGCTTAAGCACATTAACACATCCCCTGTTACCTGGTATGGAACTATTGGTTCCACAAATGCTTTTTTCTCCATATTAGATATAAAGTTCAACAGAAGCTTTTTTTTTTTTTCAGCTAACAAAGTCAGTAATGCAGCTCGATGGTCCTACCTTAAAGTTATATCAACTCCCTAGCTCTTTGTTTCAATTTAGCTCACAAGAACCTTGATTTTCCTTCTTTTTCACACTTGTCAAATATATTGATGACATTATGCTAACTGAATCAAGTGAGCAAGACTTAGAAACTACGCTGGACATGATGGTCAAGAATTTGCTTGTCAGAGGCTGGAAAGTGACTTTGACTAAATTTGAGGACATTCTATCTCAGAGAAATATCTAATATTCTAGGGATGCAGAGTATACAGAAGTATGTCTTCCAAAGTGAAGGATGATTTGTTATATCTTGTTCTCCTACATTAAGGAAATTGGCACAATATTTAGTGGGCCTGTTTGAGTGTTTGAAGCGACACATTCTTCAGGTAGATGTATTATGGAAGCTCATTTACCTAGCAACACCAATAGTGTTAGTTTTGATTGGATCCCAGAAAAAGACACAAACTCTGTAATACATCTAGGTTTCTGTGTAGGCTGCTAAGGAATTTGGGTCACATTATCCAACATGTCTAATGATCGCTGAGGTCTCAGTGGCAGATAATGATTCTGTCATGCAGGCTACCATGGGTGAATCATAGCAGAAGATCTTGGGATTTTGGAACAATATTTTATCAACATATAAAGACGACTAATCTACCTTTGATAATCAGCTCCTGTATTTTCCCCCATTTTATTGATATGTATAAGGGCAAAATTTAAGGTTTATGATGAAGTTTAGCATTTTGTGCGCCTACATATCTCCTTTTGTCCCTCCTCCTACCCACCCCTCCCTCCCTCCCACCCTATCCCCCTGTTTCACTTTGTTTTTTGTTTTAAGTTCCATAAGAGTTGTGATCTAGGTCTCATATCAGAGAGACCATTTGATGCTTCACTTTCTGCTTCTGACTCACTTCACTAAACATGATGTTCTCAAGTTTCTTCTATTTGCCTGAAAGAGACCAAAACAAAACATAACAGAGATATTTGTATACCCATGTTCATAGCAGCACAACTAACGACAGCTAAAATATGGAAGTCACCAAAATACCTATCAACAGACCAATGGATACACAAACTGTGGTATTTATACACAATTGAATACTATGCATCTATAAAGTCCAAGGTGTGGAGGCTTTTACAAACTCCTGGTTTGATATTGGGCCTTAGAAGAAACTGAATGTTTGATCATAAAACACCACATGACATGAGCTGCTCATTATGAACTAGATTCTTCTATTCTGGAAAGAAATTCAGTTTCTCTCCATTTGCATGCAAGATAGTTATGTTATGTTGGAGACAATTGTGAACTCACCTATTGTATTTGGATATTAACTATGGTGTATATGGTGTAAGCATATATGATAGCACATTTTTTTCTGCCAAGGGCCATTTGATATTGATGATATCATTTGACAGGCATACAAAATTATCAGCTCAAAAGTTAGCCTGTTATATCCGGTAAAACATTTAATTCTTATACAGTTAACTCACCACTATTGTGAATGTTGCCTTGACCAAATGATTTTTCAACCCAAGTAACCTATCGGTGGGACTTTTCCCATCCATTGTTTAAAAAGTTATGTCTATTTGTCTTGTTTAAGGGGATGGACTGTTACTATTAATCTAGCTATTTCAACATGAATGATAAATCCCTTGTAGATTAATAAAGTACATTTTTGAGTATGTCTGTGAATGATCAACTTATAGGCCAGTAACCTGAGCAAAGAAGATTTGCCTTGGATGTAAATGGCACTAATCAATGGGCTTGTTGCCTAGACAGCATAAAAAAGAAAGATGTGATCTCATGTTGGAAAAGCTTCTGTTTCTACCATGGGACACATCCAGCTTTTTCGACCTTCCAACACAGATTCACACTGGTGATTCTACCGTGAGCTTTAGACTTTTTGACATGTACTAATGTTGAATCCTTAATTTGTCCTGTTTTGCCTCTTCCAACTTCTTATCTGACCAGCTATCAGATACTCTAGCTTTCAGGAAGCAGAAGCCATTTCAACTCTCCAGTCCCTGATTCTGCATGTGGATATTTTGGACACTTCTATCTCTAAACCTGTAAGACTAATTAATCCTCTTGCATAATTTTATGTATCTTTTCCCTACTGATTTTATTTTTCTAGAGAATCTGAACTAAAAGCAATGGATTTTCTACTTTTTCATGATTCAGTCTTATAGATTTTATAATTCCAGAAATGCATCAACTTCTTACACAATTTTTTGGTGTGTATTTGTATAACAGTCACCTATAATTCTTTTTCCTACCATTTTATTCTTATAATTCTTTTTAGGTTTGCAGTTTCAGTTCAAGGTCAGCTTAAGCTTCATAGCTAATTCAGGATCATCTTGGACTACAGAGCAAATGCCCAGTCTCCAAAAAAAAAAAAAAAAAAAAAAAAAATTCAAAATTTACTTTTATATCATTATATAGAGTCAAATTTATTTAAAACATAAAAATGAATTTAAAGTGTAAATTTTTACTTGTGGGATGTACTCATGCCAAAGTTCTTACAAAATAGTTTCAAGGAATGAATAACATAGTATGTGTAAAATTTTATTTTTTGAGACAATGTCACCCACTATAGTTCAAGCTGGTCCAGAACTCATGGAAATCCTGCCTCAGCATTCTGGGAGCTGGGATTACAAATATGGCCCACTAACTTTTTTTAACTAGTAAAGTATAAAATACTTCTGAACATAATAATAATATTTAAGTGGCAAAATAGAATTATTAGGAATTTCTCATGTTGTGTTACATTGTCTAAGAAAGTTTTGAATACTAAGATTTCTTATATTGTTTTGATTTTTATTCAGAATTGTAAATAAACTAATAAGACTGATTAAAAATATTTTGAACCCAAATTATTTTAATGCACTGTATTATATAAATTATTGAGGCATAAATTGACTCTTTTTCCAAAGCCTCCATTCACAAATAAAATGATGAAATGTTTTTTCATAGCTAGAAAAAAAACTAATGTAATGTAGACATAAAGAATTTGAAAATAGATTATGGATATTATTAAAATTTTCTGATGGTGTGTTTATCAAAATCTTGGCTTGAAACTAAAGGTTTTATTTGCATAAAGCCACTTTAAAATTACTAAATAGTAACTCCATTGTAAACCTTAAATTCTGCACGTGTACATATCAATAAAATGGGGAAAAATTACCAAATAGTTTCCTATTCCTTTTTATTTAGTTTAATGTTGAACACCTAGCAGATTTAATTTGATTGAATTTAAATGATTTAATTTATATTTCCCAAATTAATATATATATACATAAATATATGCTATGAATAACATTTCAGTAGCACGTTGAATTAGAAATTTTGATTGAAATTCTATGGCAATTAATTACATTTCAGTAAATAATGTGTAGAATGCATTATTAGAAGTTTAATATGCTAAAACCAGTTTGATATTATATAATCAGTTTTTTTCACAACTAAGATAGAAAGATGGCAATTAAAGGATTAATTAAAGGATTTAGAAAGTTACTAATAGTATTTTGGCATTACCCCTTCTCCTAAGGGATAGTAAACAAATGCCTTCCCCTCACCTTATCCTAGTAATATGAGTTTCAACAGAGTCCCTCGGAGAGATCAGAGAGGGCCATAGGCAGCCAGGGGCATATTGCCCTGATGTGTAAATCTAGCTCAAAATACCCAAGGATGATTCAAGTCCACATAAAGAAATGAGAGAGACAATGGGTTCAAAGAACGTGCATGTGTACACATATTCATATTTTATTTGTTAAATAGACCATTTTAAATAGTAAATCTAGTTTGAATTTTAATGAAAAGCCTAGTATTACATTTTACTTTAGTGTTTTAATCAAATGAAGGGAAAGAAAGAAGAAAAAAATGTAACCAATGTTTGGAAGTGAAGAAAAGTGGCAAATTGAAAGTGGGTACAGTGAACCTTAGAGAACGAGATAATCAGGCTAAAGATTCACTTTCGTCAACAGAAATAATTTTCCCCAGAATTCTTCCCTTAGAATTTTAATCATGTAATGGAAAGACAGTGGGGTATGCAACATTTATGTGGCACAAAAAAGCAAGAACGGATCCTGTGAAAGACAGAGATAGCAGCTTGTGAAATCTTAATTTATTTTATTCTGTGCTTAGAAAAACACAAAAACAAAGACAATATGGATGCTTTGTTTTAATGTTAGCTTGAAAATATATTTCAACACAACAGAAGGAGCTTGTGACAAGTGATGAGGGCATTTCAATTTTTTGGAAGGTCTTTTTTATTTCCAGCAAGTATAGATTCATCTGAAATTCTCTGTAGTATAAACCCCAATCAACAGACTTTCTGTACAAAATGATACTTTTCTAACTCAACTGCAAACTCTTTGTAGGTAGAACTGAATATAACTGTCTTGATTCACCCACAGAGACTCATATCAATTACAAAAAGTGAGCAAATATCATATGAATAAGATTTAATTTTTTCAAAACACCAAGAATGAAAAGCATCCAAAATGTTAGAAAAATTCCTATACTTAATTATTTTAAGAATTTGTTTAGTTGCACAATATCCTATGGTGAAGGCGTAAGTCTCCAAAGTATTAGAGTAACAGGAACACTGGAGATCATTAAATTAAAGCTCCAGTTGGTTTTCATGCTACAACTGGAGAATATTTAACTGGTGTGCTTCTTATTTCATGACACAGAGGAAGTGGTGGAATGAAAGAGTTATAGCAGTTCCAAAATAATCCTACTTTAAGTGTCAGGATGAAAACCACAATGAGAAAGATCAAAGGAGAGAGCAAGGAAATTTTTTTTCATTGGAGCAGCATTAAGAAAGTCTGCTACCCAGGTCCCTGGCTCATCTTGGCTAGAAGCCTAGCCCAAACACATCTATGTGTGATGTGTGAGAAGATACATTCGTGTGACAGTGGGGTAAGGGGTGTGAGGTGTCTAGAATGAGATTTTAGTAAGGTTGCACAGTGAAATACCTGGCACATTTTAATTTCAGATAATTATATTTAATGTATGCCTATGAAATATATAGGACATACACTAAAATTATACACTCAAAAATAAAATGTAATTAGATTTTTTGTATTTTCATTTGCATTCAGAACATTTTCAAGAAAACTGGGATGCTGCTAGTCCAAGCACACCAAGAAAAAGAGCTCTCTACACAAGCTGTCTAGAAGAGAACAGCACCAATGATTTAGTAGCAAAGAGGGTAAAAAAGTTTATTTGTAGGCTAAAGTAAGTTGGAACTTGTTATCTCTAATCCTAGCAATCGAAATTTTTCTTTAATTTTGGATTAAGAATAAGCTTATATCTCATATGAGATGTAACTTAAGAATTTGAGGACTGTGGACATAGTTCTGTGGTTCCATGCACATGGCTCTGAGTTTGATTCTCCAGCACCACATACAAATTAGCCAGGTGTGGTTGTACATGCCTATAATGTCAACACTTACAAGTCTGAAACAGGAGGATTGACACAAATTCAAGGCCAGCCTAGAATAGAGAGTGAGTTCAGGATCAGCCTGAACTGCAGAGTGAGACCCTAATCTCAAAAAAATTCTGAATTATATTTCAATATATGAACAATTTAAATATAAAAATATAAATGTTGTCTTGGCTATTTTATTGTTACTGTGACAAAATACTCAACAACCACAATTTAAGGAAGGAAAGATTTATTTGGCTCAAAGTTTCAGGAGGTCTCACACACAATCCATTATGCGGCAGCCGGCAACGGTGGAAGTACATGACTGAGACAGAGGCTGGGAAGACGCTCACTCATTGCAGACAGCAGCTGGAGAAATGGCACAGTGGTTAAAGCTCTTGCTTTGCAACAACAAGGCCAGGATTTCAACTCCCCAGCATTACATAAAGCTGGGTGCGGTGGCACACACCTAAAATCCCAGCACTCAGGAGGCTGAGGCAAGAGAATTGCCATTAGGTTGCAAAGAAAAAGAAAGAAAGAAAGAAAGAAAGCCAAGTGAGTCTGCAGACTCAGGCAAGAGTGGAGCCTTGACAAAAAGAAGCTATATCAACATTTCTTCTTCCTGATTTATTTTTTTTTTTTCAATCCTGCACCGCACATCCAAGGTGAGTACTGGTCTGCGGGACCCTCCCCCACGTCTGGCCCTCAAGTAAACAACATTCACCTAAAAGCTCTTCCAGGGTCTTTTCATAGTGGCAACAAGTTGGTATGAACCATCCAGTTCATACCCCAAACATACACCCCTTCCAGCCAACCTCTGCCTCCCAGTAAAGCACAGTTCCCAATGCATGAGGCTTCTCAGGGACACTCAAGATCCAAACAATAGCAAATGTCCACAGGGGGAAAAAATTCTAAGACAAAGATATGGTATTACTCAAAATCCTGATTTCTTAATTTAAAATTAAATAGTCTTTGCTACATATGATTATGTAGATTGACCTAATAGTTTGTAATCTGTAGGCTCTTTAATATTTGCATTTTTCCATGTAAAAAAGTTACATTGGAATAACATAACTAGAATATTAATTACATATCAATAAACAATTGATTATTAATATGACTAGAACTATTAATTAAAATTTATACCTTTTCTTTGGAAGTGATAGCTTACGTGGGTCTTCCATAGAAATGATAAGAGACTCTTAGATGGAAACATTTCAAACCCAATGACTTCACACAATTGTGTATTTTCTCCCTCAATATATGCAGCTAGTTCATCATACTATAAATTTGTTAAGGCTAATATCTAAAGCAGTGGTTGCTAGGTCATTTAAAACATATTGAGTGTTGAGAAGATAAAACAGGTCAACAATGCCCCAATGTACTATGATTCCTTTCTGTTGACTTTGTCTATTTAAGTTACTATCATTATGATCTTTGTGTTTATCCAAGAAAAGGATCATATAATTTTTGAAATTGTCAACAAGTAGGAAATAAGATAATGTTGGAAATGGACAACATCTAAAATTTTTTTTTCTTGGGCTCCAAATGTAAACTGCATCAGTTTAAGTAAGTGGTCATACATTGCGTTGGCTGCAACCATCAGCAACCACTGCCAGAGCGACACCATGAGGAAGTGTGCTTTAGGTTTTAGATTTGTATATTCTCTTTCACATCTGCACAGTAATGCTATAAACCAGATTGGAAGTGAGCAGACAATGGCATGATTAAAATAACTTCCTGTAACTACATAGCCATTCCTTCTATACCGGAGGCCAATGTATTTAATTGGAAATTGATCTCTAACCTTGCCCTTGTTTTCGTTTTATTTCTTCCGTGTGTGTGTGTGTGTGTGTGTGTGTGTGTGTGTGTGTGTGTGTGTGTAAAAGAGAAAGAGCTGAGAAAACTTTAGTGAAATTTGATTTTTTAGGTTATGAGCGGTTTCAGAATTCCATTATGAACACAAGAATGGGGTGATAGAGACAGAGAGATCTTAGCGGTGAGGAAGTAGCTTGTGTCTTGACTGTGCTGATGATTAAAGGGCTCTACATATGAGATGAAGAAACATAGAGCTTAACACATATTGCATCAATATTTGCTTCTTAATTTTAATATAGTACTAGATTTAGACACAAAGTAACCATTGAATGAAATTAGGTGACAGGTACTATTTTTTTTACTGTTTTTCCAAATTCTTGTATAGTTGTCATTGTTCATGGATAAACAGAAAGTTATCCTCTCTCAGTTTTGACAATTGAAGCTGACCTCCCAAGAATCACTCATGCCAAAAACCACTCACTCTGCCCCTTACCTTGCAAATATTCTGAAGAAGCTTTCAGTGCCTACCTAGAATTTCAATTAAATTGAAATTACTTTGACTACTGAGGACACGTTCCCTCATGCATCGAACAAAGTACATATCTTTATGCTATGTCTTCAAAAAATATGTGTTGAAGAATCCTCAATGTCTTTGCATGGTAGCCTTAATTGGAAATGGACCCTTGGAAGATGTAACCAGATGAAGAGGTGATACTCAGTTAGGGCTGATGTTAATCAAATATGGTGCTTGTCTTTAGAAGAAGAAAAAAATACACAAAAACACATACGGAAAGAAGCAGGTGATGAAAGAGCATGCACAGGAGGCATGTAATTGCAAGCCAAAAAAAGAAGCCACAGACTAGCAGCCACCTCCCCATGCCACCAAGTAAGGTCATACTCAGGAGCCCTTGAAAAGCATCACCTTGCCTGTTTCTCAATTTTGAGCTGCATGACCACAGAACTGTGAGTCAGGACATGTCTCTTTTAAGCCACTCAGTTTATTCTAGTTTGTTACAGAAGGTCTAAGTAACTGAAAAATATTTTAGTACATCTATATCCACCCATCAATGTGATAAATGTCGTGAGCAGGAAAATTTTCAAGTCATTTAGCAAGGCAAATCATTTTAAATATAGTTTTAAAAAGAATTTGAGGCATGAGTAAAGTGTGCCTTTTTCATATAAAAATTCAAAATAGAAGCTATGCTTTTTATAATTAAACCAATGTTTTTTAAAGCTGGGTTTACATTTGGAGTAATAAGGCAAATTATAGAAAAACCACTTTAAAAAATCTGAAACCATTTATTTATCTTATGAGGAGCTAGTTTTTTAAGAGTTTTAATTGAATATTTTCCTCCCTTACTCCCCATATGAATAGAGTTGTATGCATTTGTAACAATAAAATCACAGTGATTTATTATGAGAATGCATTTGTTAATCAAAGAAAACATCAAGCTAATTAATTGTGTTGTGTTAATGTTTAGCTAATAGACACATTTTATATTATGTGAGCATCTGCTATGAGGCTTTTGTTAAAAAAACTTTTTCAGAAAACCAGTGTTTAAAATTAAACTTACTTGTTTCACTAGTTTTATGCAAGTCTCTTAAAGCAAACAGCACACTCCCTAAAATTGAAAACTTTTCTTCAATTAATTTAGTCACTGAATGACTTTCCAACAAAATTTTATGCCAAAACACATAAAAAGTAGCTTTCCAAAGGGATTACATCTGTTAATTTCACAAGTAGTTATCAAAGGTAATAAATACTACACTTATGATGGTAAACACTTTTTGTATGAGGTTTAATAAATGGCTAAATGTTTTTCTGTAAATTATTTCAGCTCTTGTCACTAATGTGGAAATACCTAAATTTGTTTTCTGAAGCAGTAAAATTGCATTGACATAATAATGATTTTTTAAATAACCAAATTAGTCAATGACATAGAATTTGCAGTTCTTTGCTAATAATGATCTTTTGTCATTTTTGTATGGACGACTGTCAAATGTGATAGTTTTACACAGTAGTATTTTGTTCTTCGTTCAAAATGCCTTTTCTTTTTAACATTTTGCATCCTTTCTCCAATTTACTTGCTCCACTCCTTCAAGGGACGTGTAGACAGCATGATTTAAGAATGTAACCTGGCCACACTCAGCGGTCAAATTTCAGAAGCAAGTGATAGCGAGTGTCAATTCCCAGCAGCGTGGAAGCTTTGGTCAGTGGCAGGTCTGTGAGGGCCCTGGGGCCGCCCTAGATCTATGTCCTGAAACATAGCACTGCCATCCATCTCTTGATTTTGTTCATTAGCTTCTCCAGGCTAAAGACAACTTGTAGTAGCAGATCAATTTTTTTAAAGTAACTGATTAGTCGGTAATAGAGAATTTAATAAAGTTTAATAAAGTTTGAAAAGTGAACCAAGAATCAGAAGCCAAGCTGAGCATTTCCATTCTTACTAGAACTAAACACCAATTGAGATGAACCAAGATGCAGAGATTGCAAAACACTGCAGAGACTACATTGAGCTGATTGAGCTCGTAAATGCAGAGTTCAGCCCTACTATGTGAGATGTTGGGCCAACAATAGTGTGATTAATTATGAGCTGGAAGTTTCAATGCACACGTACACTTCAAATACCATATCACAGGTACACAGGAGCTGCAGGTTAAGTTAACATCCCAATGTTTAGACTTGCATTATACTCAAGAGGAATAGGGCTGCTGTAGATCAAAATGTCCCCCAACAATGTCATCTAAAGCAGAGGTGGGAATCCACTGATGAGTTCATGCTTAATTATGCTGTCAGACGGTGGGGCCGTATGTCACAGGATATGCCTATAGAGGACCCCCGCCCTCTGGCTCTTCTGCATTCTCTGTGTCTCGGATGTCCCAGGTTGAGCAGCTGTCTTTTGCCAGGCCTCTGGACACACTATTTCTGCTTTGAACGGAGCAAACCAGGGACACAAACCTCTAAGCCTGTGATCCTGAAAGCTCCTTTGCATAGCAAGTGTCAGATATTTTGCTCTATCAATGAAAAAAATTGACTAATAGCAGAACACAGACTCAAATGGCCATTATGATACAAAGCATACGTAACAGGAATGATTTCGTATGTGAGAAATAAGAACACGGGCAATGTATTTAATTCTCCTGTAATCTCAGATTATTACCTCTATTATCCTATTACTACAATCAGTGCCTTTAAAATATAACTATGTTGAAGTTACTATGCCTAACTTAACAGTTAATCAAATATTCTTCTGAATATATAAGCAAAGCTATATTCAACAACAGAAAAAGCCAAAAAAGATACATTTAACTGCCTCCAAATGAAACTTTACTGTATCAAAAATAATATCAAGTTTCATTAAAAATTATAGGTGCACTGGAAAATAATTCAACAAATGTAGAAGACAAATAATGCTATTAATTCTTTATGAGAACATAGAAAAATTTTAAGATGAAAATATCAGCCCCTATACCAAAATAGACAAAAAATGTCAGAAGCAAATTCACCAAAGAAAAACTGTAACTGGTCTGTGAACATACAAAAGCTTTTTATTCTTGTTAGGATTTGCAAAATGCAAAATAGACTGTTGTGAATACTATTTCTGGGGTCTAAAATTTACAATGTTCTAAAATGATAAGAGCAAGGGATTATTTTCATTAACTATTGCAAAGTATAAATTGTTAAAATTTTGAAATTTCCTTTGATTAAATTAATCAATTTTTAAAAATATTTTAATTGATTTAAGTGTCTTAATTGTTTTAAAAACTTTTATTAGCTTTGGCTTAGAAATCGTGTTTCTAATAATTTGACCTACAAAGTAGATATAAAATCCTACAGTTTTTATAGGTACAATACTAGTTTTAGTAGGGAAAATTTATCATATGGAAATCTAAGAATTTTTGAAATTTTAAATTGAATAAAATATTCATGATAACATACTCTGTAAGTCATTAAATGTCAAATCTGTGAATAGTAACTGATAATAGTATTCACCTATCATAATTGCTAGTAATTTTAATTATGTGGGACACGTTAGAGACAAATGGCAAAGTTATTAAGCTAGTAGAGTATATGAATGCTTTGGAAAGTATTTCACACATTAAAAAATGAGGCCAGTAATAATTAAACTGTGAGTGTAGCTTAAATATTTAGATCATTTTATAATTTACTCACCGATTCCTCAATTATCTATTTTTCCTATATAATAAACTTATACTATTGATATTATCAACAAGAATGTTTTATATAACACAAGTTTGAATAAAATATGACCTAAAAATAAATTGAAACACCGATTTCCCATTATTACTGATAGAAAAAAAATTTAAATAGGATCAGCTATAAACTAGAGTTATTATTTAGTCAATGCTCACTTTTAAAATGTTAATCAATAGATTATTCTTAAAATCTCAAAATTTTCAAACACTGTTTAGAAATAATGTTGCTTTATTTTTAAATAGACACATAATTAATAGCTAGAATTAGTTTAAAATGTTATGTCTTTAAATGTCATGGATTGAATAAAAATATGAGTTAGACTTTGATTAGTAAGGTGAAATATTTTTTTCAATATTGCTGTTGTCAGTGACCACTATGACTTTAGACCTACCGCACGACCACAAAACCCACAGACATAGGACAGGAAGAGAGAATCCCTATACATAGCTGCTGCCTTTTCAACATTAAGGCAACTTTTGCATGATTGTTCATTGTTTTTCTAATGAAAAAGTATGACAGAGCAGAAGCTTTAGTTTTTATGTCTAATTTCTAATTTATAAATCATATTGTCATTCAAACATTTTAAATAAAACACTTTTAAAATTATTTGAATTGCTTTTCTTCAGAGTATGCTGAACTTTTCAATCCTAATATAAAAATACATATTATTTTGAATTTCACAAAGTAATTACATGTTCTAGAGTAACTTAAATTTCAAAACAGAAAAAATAACTATGTTTTCATCTTTTATATCTCTGAAAATGCTTAAAAAATCATAGTGTTAAAACTATAGAATTGATTTCACTTCATGGTACATAACACTGTAAACGTTAGACACCAAAACCAGATTTTCATGATACTTTACTTTGCATTTCTTAAATCCCAATGAGAATAATGTGCTTTAAACTTAATATATAAAAATCTATTCCATATTAAAGGAAGACAGTTTTAAGTAGGTCTTTGAACAAAAAGGTTTTTTAAAAAAAAATTGTCTTGAATATCAGTTATTTTAGCACAGTTAGAAATATGAAAATGGAATCTGAGTCTGTGTCCAAATTTACTTGCTCAAATTTACTCTCCTTTGGGAGTCACATTGAGTCTACATAGCACTACTCTAGTTTCTCTATCACAGATTCAACATCCTTTTAAATGATATTGAATTAGTCTCCCTGAAGCTTAGGTCTCCATAGTTCCTATGTGTGTCAAGTTCCTTTCTGGCTTCCCAGCACTTCCATGTTCTTCCCTGAGTCTCCCAGGGAACCCATCAGGGTCACCAGTGTGTCTCCTCCTCACATTTCTGAAATTTTCTCCCAGGACTTCTTTATTTTCTTTCTGTCCTTTAGCTAAAATAGGCTACTCATTTTACCTAGAATTTTTTCCAAATTCCTTTACCTGTATTGTTTTGCCTGTGCTATTTGGTCTAGGAATATCATCATCTCCATACTTCTCCCTACTGACGTATTATCTACCTTTCATAAGTTCAAAAGTCTTTTCACAAACTTTTCAAAATGACTAAATTTTTCTAGATACTAATTCCCTTAAGGACTTTCATATAATTTACCCATTCTGTGATTTATTTTGGTTTCATAAATATTTGTATTAGTTTCCTTATTATTCTATAACCAGCAGAAATAATAATATTTCATTCAAAATGTTTATTAAATTTAGTTGAATGGAACAGATACTTTTCAGGACTGATTAAACAGTTTAAGAAAAGCAATGACAGAACTAAGCACAAAATGGATATCTCTGAATAACATGGATAGTTACAGGCAATTTTGCTACAGAGGAAGCAGCCATTATGTGATTTATACATCCAGTTTTGGTTACAGTTTTGGCTTTTACCTCACAAGTACGTTATATTGTACAGCGATACATTTTTTGCCCATCTTTTGTTCATTTTGTAGAATATGAAAGATAACAGATCTATGGTTTCACTCTGAAATGTCTCCCATAAATCTCTTATGTTTGGTTGTTGTGAATTATCTATGGATTTATGTCCTGTTAGGAAATGGGGCCTGACCAAGAAGACAAGATCATGGAGCTTGTCCCAGAAGGGGCAGACTGCTGGGACAAGACCTAGAAGGGTTTACATTAGCTTTGCCCTTCCTCTCTCACTGGGGTTCCTGCTGCCATGATTTGAACTGCTTCCGACTGGTCTCTGCCAGACTCTCTTACAATTGCTAGACACCCACAAATGGACTGAGACCTCCTGAAACTGTGAGCTAAAATAAATCTTTCCTCCCTTAATTTGTACTTGTCTGGTAATGTGCCTCAGTGATGAAAAATAAATAATAGAGTAAAAGTAAATAATAATATGTGTTAATGAATTAGTATCTGACACAGACATTTGTTAAAGAAATTAATGTAATACCCTATTGAATGATGATCTCTTTTAGAAATTACCATAATAAAAAGATAAAATAGAACTAACATTGTCGGCACGCACTTCTAGTTCTAACTAGATTATTATAGAATCGCTATTGCTTAAACTTGGTAGGTTCATTTAGAACTTCCAAAACTATTTGAGCACTCACTAGCTAAGATTGCATTGGGTTTTAATCAGAATTTAAAAGTAATGACTTTACATGTTTAAAGTTAAAATATCTAGGAAATTTTGACAATTAAATTGCCTTAGAATAATTTCTAGCAGCTGAGTTACAAGATATGTAATCTCAATATTGACTTATAGTATTTAAAATTTAAACAATGTTTGGAGTATTTTTAATTTCAAAATAACACATTCATTGAAGAATTTTTGTGTAACATAGATACCAGATTGAAAAAAAATTCTGAAGTAACCATCCAGAAACTATTACCATTATGCATTTTGTGATGTAAATTTCTCACTAGTTTTTGTGTTAGTCTTGTGTGTTAGTTTTTTCAAAAAACAAGAACATATCTGACATTATTTTTTGCTGAAATTTATACTTAAAATGGCTTTTCTGTACAAATTAAGATACTCCTAAAATATGTTGTTTAATGTCAGAATGTATGTGCTATATTTTAATTCTCTTACTTCCTCAGATCATTAATTCTTTGTACAAAATTTTTGTTTAAACGTTCAGGTCTTTACTATAAGTTCTTAGAAAAGAAATATTAATTCAGAGGCCCCCATCTATCTATATTCTCACAGTTGACTACTTATTGGTGTCTAAGTAAAGCTCTGCTTCCTTCCTGAATCTTTACATTTAGATAATCCTAGAAATGCAAAATTTATTGCATTGCTGGTATAAGGCAAAAAGAAATTTAAAAAGGCAATTGTGCAAATCATGTAATCAAGCCACTTGCTATTGTAGCTGAAAATTGCTGCCTGTATAACTAGCAGTGTGGTCTATTTTTCCTCTTAAACCAGAAATCCAACCAGAATTTGGATTCAGCTGTTAAAGTATTTGATAATCAAAAAATCAACAACCACAACATACTGTCTTAGATATTTCCAACAAAGTACAATAGACGAGGTGGCTTAAATAATAGTTGATAAATTTCCAGGTGTTGAATCCCGAAATTCAAGAATAAGATGTCAGAAATGTTGATTTCTTTAGATGACTTCTGTACTTGACTTGTTTTTAGGTTGATACAAAAGGAATTGTAGTTTTTGTAACGTTGAAATGTATGGGATGATATCGGGATATTTTCTTAAATGAATGTGGTATGTTATATATCATTTTAATAAACATTGCTTGTTTTATGCTTTGTTTACTAGTAACTTATTATTTGCTACATATATTTATTTTAGACTCTTGAAATGATGTTCGGCAACAAGCAAATTTGAATGATTTTCCCCATTTTATTAATATATATGTGCAATCATGTTAGTAACAATGAACTTGAGTATTTTGTGCACATATATAGAGAGAATCAACATTAGAATCCCTTCCCTTCCCCATATTTGGCCCTCCAGTGTCCTCATCATCCCCCAACTCCCACTATCACCATCATTTTGTTCTATAAAATGCCTGTATTCTGGATTTCTATATTACAGAAATCATGCCATATTTAACCTCTGAGTTTTTGACTCATTTTGCTACCCATGATGCTTTCAGGTTGTGAACATTAATCTAAAGAAGCCTCAAGTCCACCATTCCTTATGAAAGAGTAGTAGTTCATTGTGTACATACACCACAGTTTTTGCATTCATTGGTCTCTTGATGGGTATTTCGGCATCTTCCACATGATGACTATTGTTAGTTGTGCTGCTAAAAACATGGGTACGCATGCATCTTTGTTACACATTACTTTCAACTCTTCTAGGAATATATCCAGAAGAAGGATTACTGGATTGAGTGGAATATTTATTTTCAGTTTTTTGAGGAATCTCCATATTGCTCGGCACAGTGTTCGTGCCAGTTAATCGTCCCACCAGTAATGTAAAAGTGTTCCTTTTCCCCCACAACCTCACCAGCATCTATTGCTGCTTGAGCTCTTGTTATATTACATTTTGACTGTGGTGAGATGACATCTTCTTGATGTTTTGATTTGCATTTTTCTAATGGCTAAGTGAACATCTTTTCGTATATTCCTATGCCATTTGAAATTCTTCCTGAGAACTGCCCATTGATCTCCATTGCTCATTCTTTAATCTTGATTTTGAGTGGTCTATGTTTCTTCATTTCCTTTTATAATCTAGTTGTTAGCCTCCTGTTTGAGGTGTAGGTGGTATTTTTTTCCCATTCTGTCAGTTCTCTCTTCACTCTCTGCTGATAGCTTCCTTTGCCATGAAGAATTTTTAAAATTTCATGTTATTCCATTTATTGATTCTGGAGGCTGTTACTTTTGCATCAGGTGTGCTACTGAGCAAGTCCTTGCTCATGCCTCTGTCTTCTAGATTTTTGCCTATTTTGTCCTCCAGAACATTCAGTGTTTCTGTTTTAATGTTTAGGTCTTTGACCCACTTTGCTATAATTTTGGTACATGGTGATAAGTTTGTGTCTAAGTTCATTCTTCTGCATGTGGGTAGCTAATTCTCCCAACACTCTTCATTGAAGAGGCTCTCTTTTTTCTAGTATATATTTTTGACCCCTTTGTCAACCATCAGGTAGGTGAAGGTACTTGAAGGTGCCTGCAAACTCTGTTCTGTTCCATTGGTCAATCTGCTTTGGTGCCAGTACCATACAGGTTTGTAACTGCTGCTTTGTAATATAAAACTTACCTCAAACTTATAGAAGCTATCTATTTCAAACCAATTGCAAATATCATAGGAAGTGCAGAGAAATTGAAAGTATTTTCCCTTAAATCAGGAGCATGACAAGGCTATCCACTTTCACCACTCTTATTTGATATTGCTCTTGAAAACCTAGCCAGAGCAATCAGGCAAGCGAATGAAATAAAGAAAACACATGAAAGGAAGAAGTCAAAGATGACATGATAATCTACATAAAAGGCCCCTAAAACTCCACCACAGAACTCTTGGAACTAGTGAACAAATCCAGCCAAATTGCAAGTTAGGGAATCAATACAAAAATTAATATCATTCCTTTACACTAATAGTGAACTTAATGAGAAAGACCTGAGAAGAAGAATAAATGCCTTCTCAATAGCACCTCAAAAAATTAAATGCTTAGGAGAATACCTAACTAAGGAAGTTAGGACTTCTACAAAGAAATCTATATTATGCTGAAGAAAAAATAAGGAAAATACTAGAAAATGGAAAGACCTTCCCTGTTTCTGAATGGGTAGAATTAATATAGTCAAAATGGCTGCAATACCAAAACTAATATACAGATTCAACACAATTTCTATCAAAACACCAGCAGCCTTTTCACCGAAATTGAAAAAAAAAAATCTATCCTTAAATTCATATGGAACCAAAAGAGACCTAGAATAACCAAAACAATCTGGAAAAACAAGACAAAAGCAGATGGCATTATGATTCCAGAGTGATTTTCTTATTTGATTTCAAAACGGATTGTAGAGCAGCAGAGACCACTTACAACACCAGCAACAGTTTGGACCAGGAACTGCTATCAAACGTTCAGTGCAATGGTGATTCCAGGAATTTCCCAAAAGAGATGAGAGCTCGGAAGAAGGCCACCAGCAGCCTAGAATGGCTCACTGAGAGGGCTCGCTGAGGCTGATCCTCTTCCATCTCATCAACGTTGATCATTTCATGCTTAGGCAATCTTCGAAGCAAATTAAAAAGGTGAAAAGGCTTAATCAAAGGGTGCCTCAAGAGCTGGTTGAAATTTTTTTAAAATATGTTTGTTTGAATTGTTTTCTTGTTCTACACCACAATAAGAAGCCATTTCTTGATCAGATTAGATTGTGATGTGGGACAAAAAGATTTTACATGACAACCAGTCATGGCTAGCTCAATAATTGGACTGAAAAGTTTCAAGCACTTTGCACAGCCAAAATGCACAAAAAAAATAGAGTTATGGGCACTTTTTGTGGTCAACTGACAGTCTGATCTACTACAGGTTTCTGTATCTGGGTGAAACCATTATAGCTGAGAAATATGTGCGTCTAAGTGAATTGCATCAAAAATTACAATGCCTTCAGCCAGCATCAGTCATTAGACAGGATCCAAATCTTCACAACAAAACATATCACACAAATACGTCAAAAGCTGAATAAAATGGAGTACAACGTTTTGTTTCATCTGCAATATTCACCGATCTCTCACCAACTGACAACCATTTCTTCAAGCACCTTGACATCTTTTGGCAGATAAGACGCTTCCACTGCTAATAAGATTCAGAAAGTGCTTCCAAGAGTTTATCACACAAACTTTAGCAGGAATTAGCAAACTTATTTCTCATTGGTGATAATGTGTTTATTTTAGTGGTTTCTTCTTTGATTAGTGAAGATATATTTGAGCCTAGTTATGACTTAAAATTCATGGTTTAAACCACAGTTATTTTGTATCAAGCTTAACAGTCATCCTTCATTTCTATATTCAGGTTTCTTTTTCTTATTAAGACATCATTACATGGAACTAGACCCACTGTGACCCATTTCACTTAGCTACATTCTAAGACCCCATCACAAATACAATCACATTCTGAGTACTGAGGATAAGAACTTCAAGATAGAAATTGGAGGAGAACAAAAATGAACTAAAGACACTGGAATATTTTTTATCATTTCTTGGGAAAAAAATGGTAATCTTGTTACAGTTCTAAGGTAAAAAAGCAAAGGTTTTCATATAGACATTTTATTTTATTGATCCTCCCCACTTCATCATAAGACTCATGAAAGTAGGAATTGAGTTTGTATAGTTTCCTCTTATCCCCACTGGTGAATATAGTTCCAAAAATAGAACAGGTACATACCCAATATTTGTGGATTAGATAGACAAGTGAAAGAAATATCCATTTACTTAAGAAACTATGATAATTGGTACTAGAGAAAATCAAGGCTTCATTGTGTCCCTTCCAAACAGTGTACAATATCAAAGGAAAGATTATTTCATTTGAAGTCAGATAACAAAGCCATTTTGCAAGCTCAAGTCCCTCAAAGATTAGTCAAGTAATTAAAATGTGTGAAGCAGCTATGAGTAAGAAAATCAGAAATGACCTTCTATTAGCAAAAAAAAAAAGTTAATGTTATTAACCTAAAAATAATCAAATTGTGCTTCTCTAAAAATAGCATCTCTGTACTACTAAAAATGTGTCCATAGGCTTATTTTAGACTACAGGGTATGAGTTCTTGGCTCTTATTTAGAATAGGCAGATGCATTACTTTGCAGACTTCCTAAATATCTAAATTAAACAGCCAGTGAATAGCACAAATTCTACCATATATTTTGTAGATACTTAGTGAACAAAGAAAACACTGTGGACTTGATTAACCCAATTGTATACAACAAAACATTGCCAGAAAGCAATGTGAAGCAGTTACTCTCAAAATGTCCTTACTGGGGTAAAAAAATTAGATATATCATGTAGAAATATTTTAGCAATATACAAACTCTTTTAATAACAGCAACTGTATAAGTTTTTTCCAATTAAAACAATCATATCCACATTTCTATATGATATACTAATTTATCTTTTCTTATTCAAACAAATGTTTTCATTGTACTGCAGAGCTTTTTTGTTGAAGACTGTTTACAGGGATCCTACATGGTAAACAACACAATAACAACAACAACAAAAAACCACAAAAACGTTTGGATAATTCCCATGAACAAATAGTACATCTTTCTTTGCCACTAACAATTCCTTCATGTTGTGCTGTTTCTGTCTCAGTTAAAGAAGTTTATTTATCGAATGGTGAGTGAATTCCTTTAACCGAAACATTTCCTCGTAAAAAAGAAAGTGGTGAGGTTTTATATTTTATATTAGGCCCAGCATTTGATTTAACATAGGGCTATATGTACATATAAATTTTCATAGACACAGTTAATACATTTCCATTTTTATAGCCCTCTCAAATTTTTTAGATAGACGTGAAGGGCTGTTTAATCCCTTCTAATAAAGAGATTTATGAATAGAACATATGTGTATGTATTTTGACGTGCTGTTTCCTTATTTAGCTCTTTTTTGCATCAGATATTAATTTGGAAAGACATTTGAACCTTTTCAATAAATATTATGTGTTTCTGTTTAATACAAGAAGGATTTTTCCTCTCTGAATGATTTGGGTATTCTTGAAAGGTTTCAGATGATATAGCATACATTTAGATATAAAATTACAAGATGCAGTCGGTGACTACGGAAACTCCTCTAAAACATTCAGTGGAGGACCCTGAAGAGCTGAAATGTCTGCACACATTTTTCTTCTCGTATGTAGGAGAACTGTAAATTGCTGGAAACAGCTACTTCTTTACCGTGCTCTGGCCAGTGTTTCAGTCCCAGGATACATTCCAGGGGATACGGTTTGATAGCTTCAGCACACCCTCCAGAGGACTCTTCACACAGACCACAGTTGAACTGGCTGCCTTTGGCAGGAACTTTTAAGCCGGCAATAAGGCCGCCTTGTCTCTCCTCCCTGGAGACAGTGATCTCTTTTGATGATGTTTGCAAAGTCACCCCAGGGCCAAAGGGAGCACCTTGCATTGTCTTACCTGCTCTTCCCCAGCTTGGGGTAGAGTCCATCTGCTTCTCTGACAGAAGTTGTTTAAACTTGAGCAGCAGCATTAGGAAGGGAGGGGTCAGGAAAGGAATAAGCCATAAAGGAATCCAGGTATGAGTTGGTGGACAGATGTGTTGTAGTTGGAAAATCTTCTTGTTGGTGAACTATGCCAGTTTTCCCTGTAGATATGATATCCAGTGGTCATATTGAGCGTGGGTATTTTGTGGACCTATATATCACATGAACAATACATTCCCTTCCCTTCTCCCTTTCTACCCTCCCCATCCCCTCTAACTCCCACTATCACACCCTTGTAGCTCCATAGGATGCCTATATTTTGGGTTTCTCATAGGAGAGAAACCATGTAATAGTCACCCTTCTTATCCTCACTTCTCTTTCTCTCTCAGGTTTAGGGTTTATTAACTGACTAGAATAATGTTTGCAAGAAAACAGGTGACTAAGAAAGGTTTCTTTCTCAGACAAGTAGTCAAATAGTTTTCCTCCTGGAAAAATTGTATGTATGCGCTAAAACCAATTTTATACTAAAAATTTACATTCAAATACCTTTAATAAGAAAAAATACTCTAAATAGTTTTTTTTCTAGAGTTGGCTTGCTAATAGAGAATATGAGGTATTATCCTATGAGGCTTTTAATTAGTCTCAAGGAAATTTATTAAATACATATTTAGAGAGGGGTAGTAAATTCCTATGCATACAGTATCACAGATTACTAGCAAATTATTAACTAATTTCAAATTAATGAGAAAAAACAAATATTTTCATACATTACTTTCAATTGTGCTAGATCTCATTACCTTTAGGAGGGAGGATAGAAGAAGATATTTATTTAAACTCCAAAATGTGGAGAAATATTATTAATGTCTTTGCTGCTGGTAGAGGTAGGGCAGTGGATTGAGTTAATGATATTGATATTTGTAATTCTAATTTTCTCTTTAATTTGGTAAGTAACTGTGCTAAACTCACTGCTTCGCCTGTGAATTGTTTGATTTAACTTTACTCTAATAAAATCACTTAAAATAAAGCTCTGCATCTTGTAGTATAGGATGCAAACCAGAAACTTGTCGAATACTCGGGAGTCTTTCAGAACTGCAAAGTCTCAGTGTCTTGTCCCAGAACTTCTAGATATGATTTCATATTTCAATAAAGCTTTTTGTGATGATCCCTTTAGGCATGAGAGTTTGACAAGCACTGTGCATGGACTTCTTCAATAATCCATGACTTCATGGGGTAAAAATTTAATTAAGTGTTGATTCTTTAGCAGGTGCCTGCATTTGGCTCAATGTGAGTTGTTTTTTTTTTTGTTTGTTTGTTTTGTTTTGTTTTTCGCTTTTAGCTGTGAAAGCAAGTAATCATTCTGGATGTTTATGGTTTTATTTGTTTTTACATAAATATGTGCATGATGTTTTTGAGTTTTATTCTGGAAGCTAGAGAAGCCAAGGTCACCAGAGGCAGAGATGTAGTTGGCCATCGGTGGCTTCAGAGATTTCAGCTCATGGTCCAGGGCAAAAACATCACCTAGGAGAGGCATGGCAGAGTGAACCTGCTCATGTGGTGGCAGCCAGGGAGCAGAGAGACAAAGGAAGACCCAGAGCTAAAGAGGCCAAGGAGCTGATTCAGTGCCCAAGCTCACTGCCCATGACCCCTTCAGACACAAAACAGTGCTTTACTAATTTCTAATTTACTAATTTCCTACGTGTCCATCAAACCAACAAAATGAATAACAAGATTAATCATCACACTATCATCATAACACCTGATGATCTGGTTATTGGTAACACTGCAGAGCAGAAGTGCCATCCCCTTTTCCTCAATATTAGCCAGCACGAAGAGCCTTGGCTAGTGTGGGACAACAGCAGCAAGTGAAGTGCTCAGACAGTATGAGGTAGTCATGGGCATGCAATGTGCCGGAGTGTGGCAGTAGCAAGGAACCCCCCTCAGGTGGCCTTTGATTAATGCACTAACGGGGAAGAGTCCAAAGAACATCGCAGGGTCAGATTCGAGAGCACACACCTAAGGAAGAATTGTCTAGAAATAAGTGTTCCACAGTGGAATCTTGAGAAAAATATGTTTTCTCTTCACATCTGAAAATCTTTTAGCAAATGAGGCTCCTACACTGCAATGTTTAAGCCGAGAACAAGGAAAAAAAAGTCTGATGTTCCTTCTTTATAATTTTTACATATAATCATCAAGGTAGATCAATTAAATTTCTTAAATATTTTTTACTCCATCAGCTTCTTTTAACTCTATCAATTTCCCATGTCATGCCAGCATCAGATCTTACAAAAAAGGTTGTAACCAAACACCTGAAAACTGGCTTTTCCCTCCCATTAGTCCATTTACTTCAGCCTAAAAATTCATTTTTAATCTTCTCTCTGAATAATTCACTACCTTGATCTTCTGTTTCTTCATGATTTATGTGTTTTTATGTGCATCAATTTCAGTTTTTAAATGTTTTACTTTATTTTCAGTGCCATATCTTTTTACACACTTTCCTTAGGTTAGTGGCCTACTTTTACACTCAACCAAAGTGCTGCTCACCCTTCGAGTCTTAACTGAAATGAAGCTGGGTAATTTGAACTCCATTAAAATGGAGAGACTGCTGTGCCACTTATTACAAGTTTAGGTTGCCTCTTCTCAGAGATTAGGGAGAGCTTCTTAAAGCCTTCCTAAGATTTCAGTTAATACTTTGTTTTAAATAGTAGAATAGCCAACAAATTTTAAAGTGGACACAGTTTTGTCAAACATTTAATAGACTAATGATACATTTCCTTAATGGAACTGCTCCTTTACAGAGCCATCTCGTCATTTCTCTTGTTACAAAAATGAATATAGACTGGGGCTAATTATAAGAAATTCTGAAGGATTAGACAAATAAAATTAACTACTTTTCCATTTAATTATATTTCTTGCATTAATTGTGTATGTGTGACCTTGCATGTAGAATAGCAAAACACAAAGACCTATTTATGAGTCATCTCAATAGATTTGCTCAGTGTCTCTTGATCTTAGTAGATGGCTTTCCCAGACAGAGCAACCAGAAAAAGTTCCAGCAGCCCAGTTCCTCAAATTGACCCTTACTACTTCCTGCAATATGAGCAGGCAAACAGCTGACTCGGCTTCCTCTCCCGTGTATCGCATATTGTGTTCCAAAGGTGATAGTTTGAACTTGTAGCACCAGAGCACTGCAACACTCCATGGCTTGCCTCATGTGAGTTTCAGGTGACTTGTTCTAGCTGATGTTTATTTACACCCTATTGCATGTAGCCTATCTCTTGAGATCCGGAGACCTAAACTCAAGGATGTAAACTCAAGATAGATAAAATTCTCCAATCTAGTGGCTAGGGGCAGAACTCAGTGGGTAATGTGCTTGCCTAGCATGTGCAAGGCTGGAGGTTCGATTCCTCAATTCCGTATTAAAAATTAGCTAGGTGCGGTGGAACACTCAGATATTTCCAGCACTCTGGAGGCTAAAGCAGGAGGATTACTGGGAGGTTGAAGACTGCCTAGGTTAAATAGTGAGTTCATAGCAACCTTGGTGTACAAAGCAAGACCCTAACTAAAACAGAAGAAAGAAAGAAAGAAAGAAAGAAAGAAAGAAAGAAAGAAAGAAAGAAAGGAAAGGAGGGAGGAGGGAAGGAAGGAAGGACAGAGGAAGGGAACGAAAGAAAGAGAAAGATTTAAATCTTTGTACTCTAGATAACTCTTTTTTTCTCATTTTAGGAGCAAAATTCTACTATACTTTACATACCTAAAAAACAAGATTCAACAGGGCTGCATGTGATTTCTCTCTGTGGACTCACAATTTACACTAATTTAAGAGAGACAGAAAAAGTAGAAGAGGCAGAAATTCATAGTGCTGTGCCTGTGTCTTTTTATATTCATTTATTTATTTTAGCACAGGGAAAGAAAAGTTCTTACTAACTCCCAGGTGCATTTTTTCCATAAATGAATATCATTTCTAAGTACGGTAACATTCACTACTTCCAATACACAGAGAAATCTGAAGCAAGCGAGCTTTTCCTGGTTCATCTTTTTCCTGGTAAACATTTTACACAGCTATTGTGAGATGGTATCTTCTGAATGTTTTCTCTTCAAGATTCCTTTTATGGGATATAATAATATCCCTCCCAACTTGGAAATGTGAGCAGGCCTATATATTTCCCATTTCTTGACTGTTCTGGCAATTTTCCCTGAAAGGGAGGAAAAACCCTATAAAATTTCTGTTGCCCCCCCAAAGCAGAAACATCTGCTGGACTTGTGAGCAGCTTGCTGGCACTGCTGTACAGCCCCGGCCTGGAGTTGATTATCTCGCCTGCTTTACCAGCATCCATGCAATCGGTGAGGAACACATGGGACGCTTTCTGGGAAGACTCTTGTAAATAATGGGAACATGGAAGAAAAGACGGAGGGAAAAGGTTCAAGCCACTTTGGCTAATGCATTTTATGAGTTTCACAAACTAAAATCATTAGACCGCCAAGTTGTTCAATTAGAAATGAGGATTAACAAAATCAGGACATTGCTTTCTGTAAATACAGCTGCTAGGCAAGCACAAATAAAAAGATTGACAGATTGTTGGTTGACTCTTTTCTTAACAGAGAAAAATTATTTTATGGAACTCTGGGGAAATAATCGGTTGTTGACCTGTCTGTATGGTGCCGGTTGCCTGTTGCCTCATAGTAGAATTGGCAGGGAGTAGCATTTTCTGGCTGGAATACACAGGCATTTTTATTCCTTGAAATACTGCAGTTTAACAGGTGTGCATCAGGTCCTGGTAGGAACGCTTATACATAGCAATGTACTGAATTATTTCCTAAATTAATTCACTCTTCTCAACACACCATAAACCTAGTCACAAGGCTTCTGGTGTGCTGTCAATTCAATCACTTACTCAACACTTGAAAATGGTTTTGCACCCTTTAGCAATTCTGACAATTTTATTATTTTTCCACCATAGATTTTATTTTAATATAATAAAAGAGAGTGCCAAAATTATTCTTTGCTATTCTCATAGGATTTTCAGGGAGAGAATATGAGCAGGTTAGATTGGAAAAGACTGATATAAAGACATAGGTTAGAGTTTTGATGTAGGTTAGGAGCTACCGAATAGAGTACCTGAGGAGTAACATGCATCCGTGCAAATGGAGGTGACCTGCTTTCTGCAACAGTAGTGACAAAACGTGACTGCTTCAGAAGATGCTAGGTGCTTGTTGAAACACACTGCTGTGCCAATCCTCTGATCCAGGAAGTCTCATTCAGTGCACAAGACTTTGCCTTTTCACAAGTGTCAAGGTATTAGCCATAAAGTTGGCCTAGTGACCAATTTTGACCGGCCTTTCTAAGAGATAATCAGAATAGCTAAGTTAGAACCCATAGAGTGTACGGCAATGCACTAGTAGCCAGTTTTCAGCAACAGCATAGGACCACTATCTTCTAATCCTGTGAGTTGAGTGTGCCTTCACCTATTCTCCATCAAGCAGGCTTGAGCTCCCATGCTGGGATTGCCTCAGGTGACATTTTACCCATGTATTATCCCACCATGTCTATGTTGTCAAAGGCACAATTGCTTCAAATGGAGCTTTTAGGGCAAATGACTGATGACCGAAAGATTTTTCACATGCAAGTTGGCTCTTCTAAGGTAGCATCCCAACAAACCTTAGAGAGATACACACCACAGGCACATCTCCCCTTACACATTCTCCCTATTTCTCATCAACTTCTCGGTTGTAGTCTCTAGCGCAAGCTCTGAGGCTCCCTCCCATCTCAGCCAAGACTCACACCCGACAGCTGTGCTCTCAGCCAGCCATCACCTGCTTTTGAAGCCTTTCCTTTTTAACTCTCCGTATCTCTACTTCCTTAATAGTGCTCCACCAGCAACTGTGCTCACCAGATATGAACGGCCACATCTCATTTGCCTATAGTCTTTGAGGACTTTGCTTGAGTGAATTTTTCTGCTATTGAAACTAGTTTTTAAAATATTTTTATACATAGGATACATAACGGTTACAATGAGCTTTAGTATTTTGTACACGTACGTATCACATCAACATTACAGTCCCTTCCCTTCTCCCTTTTTGGCCCTCACGCACCCTCCTTCACCCCCCGGACTCCCACTATCGCACCTATTTGGCTCACTAGAATGCCAGTATTCTGGGTTTTTCATATCAAAGATATCACACAATATTTAACCTTTTGTGTTTGGATCACTTCTCTAAACATGATGGTCTCAAGTGGAGACCGTTTAGCTACAAAAGCTTCAAATCTATTCTCTTTATCAAAGCATTGTACTCCACTGTGTACTTAGTTTCTCAAGTTCACTCACTCACTCACTCACTCATTCATTCAGAGTTTCGGTTTTCCTCTGCGCTTGTGGACTTTGTGGACATTGAGCCAGGTATGGCTGCCTTTGAATATTCCTTCTCTTTCACTTTCGCTGGTCTCCAAAACTCTGGGATGAGTAAGCAGGAGAATAGCAAGTCTGAGCATAGCCTAGGCAGTTTATTGACTTAGCAAGACCCAATTTCAAAAAAAAAAAAAATGTTTTCCTAAGGACTATGAATGTAGCTCAGTGGGAAGGTTTTGGTTCAATCCCCACTAGTGCAAAAAATGAACAAAAAAAAATTACAATAACTTCTGCACTAGTGTGGAAGTGTTTCCCAAATAAAATCCATGTGTGTTCTAGGAGTAAATTTTCCTCCATATGCTGGTTTTGCTCAACCAAAACCAAGATAAGTCTCTAAACCCCCTCTCTTAGGAAACTTAGAATTATCACCTCTCTTTTTTGATATTATGAAGACCTGGACATTGAAATAATAGTGGTAATAATAAATGAGAAAAGCAGCAATGGAATAGCTCAATGGTAAGGCATTTAACTGTCATGTAGTAAAGCCCTGGGGTTGATGTTCAGTCCTGGAGAAGAAAAAGAAGGAAGGGGAGGAGGAAGAGGAGGAAAGAAGGAGAGGAAAGAACAAGAAGAGGAGGAGGAAGAAAATGAAGATGAAGAGGAGGAGAAAGAAGAGAAAGAAAAAGAAAGAAAGAAAGAAAGAAAGAAAGAAAGAAAGAGAAAATGAAAGGAAATAATGTGGAAGAGAAGAAGTGATGAAGGTGGAGGGGAAACAGGAGGGAAATGCAGGAAGCTTTGAATCTTCTCGGGCATTGGAGCTTACGGTACTGCCCCATGCCGCTTGCCTACATTCCCTAAAAATGAAGGAGGGCTGTCTAGAAATAGGTGTTAATACGTGAGTCATCTAACAAAAAAAGCGCGGCAAAGCAACACACACAAACACAGTACTAAATGAAGATAATGGATATTTCTACTCCATCTGGCTAAATGTGCATGGATCTATACACAAAATGAAATCTCATAGTTTGTTCATCCAATTTCTCTCTCTTAGGCTTCCAGTTTTCTATACATAAAGTCACACACAAACACACATACAGTCAAATGGAGTTCAAGTACTATATCCGAATCCTAATGTATTTTGAAAAATCATTTGTTAATATATCACTGCATATAGAACTAGAATACTGCCAGGAAACTGAAAATTTGAGCCCTGTTACCACTTTCTATTTTCTGTTGAAATAAAATAAGGCTATCCTCATTCAATAGGACTTTGTAACTGAATTGTTAAGCCATTCAAGAAGCATCAAAGATTTTTAGCTTGTTAGTCTCCAGTAGCTAATTACAATGATAACCAATGACAATACCGATTGTAATTATAAATAAGCTGTGCTAAAGGATTGTTATGGGAATTTAATATATAAAAATATGATCAATTATCCTTGATTGTCCACTTGAGTGGTTTGGGAGATGCCTAGGCGATTAGTACACTACACTTGTGGTGTGTCTGGGTCTGCCACAGGGCGTGACCTTGGGACCTGTACCTGGCTTTCTGTCCCTTGGTAGCTGGCTCTTCCTTGTTCTCTTTGATTTTCAGCTGCCATACCGTGAGCAGCATTTTTTCTACCACGCCTGACCGGCATATAGAAAGCACTTGGTAAATGTCAGCAACTGTAAAAAATATGGGAAAATATTTATAAAGAGGAGATTAGCGCACTTTTATTTTCAAATATTAAAAGCATAAGGCAATCTCTAGCATTTACTCTCAGGAAAGTAACATGAGAACTCACAAGTGGTTCTCTGTATCTGTTTGCTAAACCAATGTCTCATTGGAAAATGAAACGCACACCCTTACACGTAGCACGTGAGAGCTGTGCCAGCACGGAACACATTAGGCTTCATCAAAATGCTTTTGGAGTCCATGAAATGCTCAGTTACAAGAAAGCCACACCAGAACCAATTATTAAGTGACTGGAGAGATAAATGCAGCTATTAATACTGCACACCTGCCATTCTTCCCTCTGTACCTTGATCTAACAGATGATGACTTGTAATGGCACAACCTCAACACCCGCCCACCTGTAGTTTATTAGGAAATCAGCCAAGTACCAGGCTGCTAAGTTAGTAGCAGCAGGGAAGTAGACACACAAAGAATCAATTTGTGTCATTTCACAGGTGACAACTTTATCCAGAAATCAACCTTAGCGCCTGACCTGCCCTCTTCCATGTAAGAGTTGGCCAGCAGTATGCAAATTAAGCATATGCCTCTTCCTATTCAAAGGCTCTGATTTTATGGGTTATCATGTATCTTTCAAAAGAGATGTAAAAATGAATTATCAATGTACAGTGTGTCTTTGCCCTGTGTATACCTCAGAAGAGTAAAGTGCGTTAAATATTTTCCTTATTTAGTAATTTTATACACACTATTCAAATTTCACCTAAATGTTGTCTAGAAATACAGCCTTTGAAGACTTCTGTTTGAGAGAGGTTCTCAATCTACAGTACAGCATGGTCACTCCAGCCTCACACACATGGCAATCCTCCTGCCTCAGCCTTCCAAGTGCTGGGAATGCAGGCGTGCGTCACCACGCCCTGCCTCTGCAGTGATGGGGACCAGAACGCAGGGTCTTGCATTGGCTTCCCCTGTAATTTAACCACTGAGCTCTATGCCCCCAGTCTCTGAATACTTTTTAAAAAAATGGGAACAATTGTGTAACTAATTATCCACTTAAATGAGAAAATGTAGGGGAGCTGGCAGCACTAAGCATTACCGCCAAATATAAAAATCATAACTTGATTTTTACAAGACAAAAATTACAATTGTCAGGCTGATCCTGAGCTCACTATGTGGCCCCAGCTAACTTTAGACTCATGGCACTCCTCCTGCCTCAGCCTCCCAAGTACTGGAATTGTAGGCGTGTACCGTCACACCTGATTTATGTGGCACATCGAACTCAGAACCTCGTGTCTTCTACACAAGCAGTTTAACTGCTGTGCTATTCCTTCAGTCCCTGAAATTATATTTTTCATGGAACCTCATTGTAGTCAATAGACAGTCTTATCAATATTACTATTAAAATTCCATAATCAAAAGAATTTCTTAAAAGATATTTGATCGAGAGTCCTTACTTGTGTCACTTAGAAATTTTTAAAACTTCTATGCTTTTTCCCAGTGAAACTATTTAATTGTTCCTGTAAGAAAAATGGGACCAGTCCTTGATCTTTATCTACCTTACAATTGTTAATATTATCATCTTTGTTTTTTTTTTTTTTGTAAACCTAAAAAGTGGCAAATACTTCGTAACTTGATACTCCCAGGCTGCCATAAAAGTGTCAGTAGTTTTATGAAAGAAAACCAATATAGATTCTGATAAACATCACATAGGAATCAACCTGATGGACTCTAAGCTGGGTTGGCGACGACACCCTTGGACATTCAGCCATGTGTCTCAGTCAGGGAAGGCTGAGGACAGAGACTTTATATATTAAGGGTCTACAGGCAAAAACAGATCTCAAAGTGAGATCTTTATTAGAAAGAAGCTAGTTCGCACAATTTTGAAAGCTGACAATTTCAATAATCTGCTGGCAGTGGCACAAATTCTAGTAGAGAACAAAGACCTGAAAACCAGAAGTAGTAGTGGTGCAAGTTCCAGGGTGAGGGCAGGAGAAGACGATGCCTTAGCTCATAGAGACCGTCAAAGAAGAGAACCCCACATCCATCGCCTTCCTGCTCTCCGCAGGCCGTCTACATGTTGAATAATGCCCACCCCTGGTGGGGAGGGCAATCTGTGATTCAAACACTAATGTTTTATAGAAACATCCTAACAGACACCTAGAGATGATGCTTCATCAGTTCTGTAGACATCTCTTGGCTCGAGCAAACTGATGCATTGATTTGTATCATGATACACTCTTACAATGTCTCCAGCAACACGAAGGTTTAATGTTGTGCTCGACCATCGCAGGTCAGCTGGGAAGTTCTTCTCCCAGCAGTGTTTTTGGCAAAGGCTGATCATCAAGGCAAAAAAGTTTAGCTGATTCTCAGTTAATATCCATGAGTCATGATAAGCTTTATTAAATTTATTTTACTTTTACAATAATTTGATTTTAATATTATGTTTATAGCTACAAAAACAGATGTATGTTTTCTAAAAATATTTCTAAAGTCAAGTTTATATTTTTCCTGTCTTTAACATTACCTTAAATTTGACAGTGCAGAACTCTCATGCAAATGCTAAAATTTAATGTATGAAGATTAAATTTTATCTTCCAGTGCTAAGACAGTCACCACACGATCTGCAAAATCTCATCCTAAGAAGTATAGCTAATGAATAGTCATGTCTGGGTATAATTAATACTTATGATTAGAATTTAAGATTGTAATTGACGTCAATATCTTAAATTTCACTTAACTGTCATTGCCTCACAAATCTACCCCACTTACGGGCCCAAATAACCACCAGTACATCGCTGCCAGTGCTGCAGGTGAGTAATGGAGCAGAGCTCATCCTGGGAAGGTTTGCTCCATTCTGTGTGGTGTTGGCGGCTGTGGCTCAAGTGCAGATGGAAGGTTGAGTCCTCACCCACATGCCCAGGGCCCCGATTTGTTTTATCAGCCTGGTGCTTGGGCTTTCTTCACATTGTCTACCTGCATGGTCCCTTGTTTTCTAGGACATCTTTCTCTAAAAATTTAGCCAAGACCCTTCTCACTCTAAACTCACTCTATCCAGAAAGAAAAAAAAATGGAAGCAGAGAGTCCTCAAAGTGAAAATGTCACAGTGTCACCTTCACTGATTTTTATTGATTGAAACTAGTCAAAGGCCTAAGAAGAGGGGAAGTGGTCCCCTTGATGGGAGAAGAGTTGTGCACAAAGAGGAACAAGCATTGTTGACAATGATAGGACAGACGTGACGGAGTTGTCACCCAGCTGGGCTTGGGACTGCCTTCCTTTCCTCCAAGGATCCTTGTCCTTATCTAAAAGGATAAGTTGTGCAGAATTACTAGGCTATTATGCTACAGAGAGTTTGAAATTCCCGCTGGTGAGTCTAAATAGTCTATATTATTTAAGAATCTGTAGACAGATTTCACTAGTTAAACCAGTTACACAAACTGATAAGGCCACAGGAATAGTGGGATGTGAGACACGCAGCTGGAAACTTCTGCCTACTTTATGCTAAAACAGATTCCTGACACAAATCCTCAAGGTTCCCAAACAAACCAGAGACAAAGTACGTCCTAAGTGACCAAAAAAAGGACACAGAGAGCTGCACCTGGAAAGTTCTGGGTCCCCTGACGAGGGCCGCTGCTTCCTTCTTTCTCTTTACCATGTCATTCATTTTTATTAAAGCTTGCATTTGTATATACTCAGTGGAGATTTTTTAGTTCATTCAATTATCTAGCCATGTATAACCTATGTTGCCATTATTTTGGAAGTTACATTTCAATTCAATATTTAAAAATGGAATATTAAAACCACTCATATTTAGAATCCACCCAAAAAAAACTTATATGCTGGTCAACCACTTATAATTTAGCAACAAATTTGGTTGAAATTGGAACTTTGTATTCTCTATTGGGTGAAGAGGTTATCCTTATCACATATGACATTTATGAAGTGCTTGTTAAAATATTATTAAACTCTATTTTTATTTGGTGCTCTAATTCTGTGGATACAATAAAGGGTCCCTGTCTCTAGAAGAGTGAACTCCTTTAGTAATTATCTATGCTTTTTAGCGACTTCGTCCGAGAATCTTGTTCTCAGTACCCACCTCCAAGGGCACGTCTTTACCTACTTCCCAGAACATTTGTACCTGATATCTGAAAAGAAAAATCAGGTAGGTATAATAACAATTTGTCTCCCTTGAAGTTCCAATCACTTTATTTTTCAGAAGCATCCCATACAGTTTTAAAAGTTTCTCCTATATTCCCAGGGTCATTTCTGTGTCTCAGAATTGATCACACCACTAGGGCCCACACTTTATTTCTTTAAGTATGTATTGTCCTTTCTCAAAGAAATCCTTCTCATGCCTTCTAAGATGAGAGAGAGAGAGAGAGAGAGAGAGAGAGAGAACCAGATATCCAAGAGGCTGAGTCAAGGGTTAACTACTTAACCCCAGGAGTTTAAGACTAGCCTGGGCAATATAGCAAGAGTCTAGTGGTTGATAGATAAATAGATAACAGATAAATAAATGTTAGATGTGTGTGTTGTTATAGTTGCAAATACTAATTTATCAGATTAAGTCATGCGTGTGCACATGCATGTGTTTGTATGTGTGTGTGGTATGGTTGCAAATGTTAGTTTAGGTTATATAATTCAACATTACACAAAACACACACAAAAGTACAAAATAAAATTAGTGACTTACGACAATACTCCTAGACTAAGGAAAATTAGAGCTTTTTAGAGAAATACCTGTTGTAAGACTATGACCAAAATATAACAGGTTATCCTATTTTGCATAACAATAAAATAAGGAAAACACAGATATACACTCCTGAACACGTTTATTGAAGTGGTAGTTAGGAGACATAGGACTCAAATGAGAGTACCCTCCATGGTCAGAACTGAAACAACGTGAGCAAATAAATAAACTAATAAATATCTATAAGTTCATACTTACAGAAACGATGAATAAACCCATAAATACACAAATGAGAAAAAATGACAATTTTTTTGCAGAAGAATCCCACATAATTTGAGTAGCTTCTTTAGCCTCATTGCCATCCTCCCACTGCCAACTGGGAAGCTGCCTTAGGTGTTAGTTCAGCGCACTGAAGAGTGTAGCTGAGGAGCACCATGGAAGGTGACATTGGGGTCTAAATCTTTTCCTTGACTCTGCCACACTGTGCCCTGCCCTTTATGTTTGAGTTCAGCAGCCACTGTGGTGGCTCTACCGGGAAGCCAGCAAGAGCGGGCTGACTCCTCTCAAACCACAAACCAACACCAAACCTCTTTCCTTTAGATTGCTGGTGTCTGATAGTTTGGCCCCGTGAAGGGAATGTTGACAGATACAAAAAGATTGAGTATAACTCCCAACATTTGAAGAACGGTCTATGTATGGCCATGACTTCCTCAGGAGTGCGCTGTGGATACAGAACGTGTAACTTCACAGTGGAGAAGCCTGAAAAGTACTACCTCAGCCAAGTGCTCAAATTCAACATCAATAGTGAAACGTCATTGTGAAAGTACATATCCTCAGTTAAATATGATTAAATAGTGTTATCCCTTTATCTCCCAAAACCTAAAACTTCAACATGAATATGAGAAAAACATAAAGCAAATCTTAATAGGAGGATATTTTTTATAATGGTACTTCACAAAACTGTTAATTTTACCAAATAGCATACAGAAGCATATGAAAAGATCACAAAACATGCTCATTAAAACAATAAAAACAGCTTTTCTTGATATCGTGCTATCGCTGCAGATTGAAGAAAATTCTATTACTCAGTAGCTGTAATCAGTACTAATTGGCTTAAATATTTTAAAGTAAAATTGTGATATATACTAAAGAGTTCCAAGTATTTATAATAGGCTTAGTTTGGTTTTTTTTTTTTTTTTTTTTGAGACAGGGTCTTATTCTGTAATTCAGGCTGATCCTGAACTCCCTGTGTAGCTCAGACCAGCCTAGAACTCACGGCAATTCTCCTGCCTCACGTCCCAAGTGCTGGGATTGAAAGTTGTGCCAGTAAGCAAGGCTTAGGTGGTGCTGGGAAAGCAATCCCAGTGACTTTTGATTTCTGGGCATGAACTTCGAACACTGAAATATTTTAAAATACTGCTTTTTGCATTTAGAAAATAATCTTTAATGAAAATGAACATGGCATAAGGATATATATATATATATATATTATACATATGACAATGTGAAGATTATATGGCCTATCTTAAAAAACAAAAAGGAAATTTTTAAAAAGAAAAAAGCTGAAATGAAAAGTGATATTTTCCAATTGAAGAATATGTTTGGCTTCACTTTTTTGCTTGCATAAAACAAAAATTGAATATCAGACTACATATAATCTGTAAAGAACTCAGGAGCATCAAACTAAAGAGTGAATTTATTTCCACTTTCCAGGCCTCACTGAAAAGAGAGATGAAGAAAAATGAATTAGATGACTGGAAAAGAAATAATCCAGATGGCATTATCCAATACCCTAAGAAAATACCGTTAAAAAACAATGGCTACACCGAACACGGGTTCACCTATAAATACATTTCCACACAAATGTATAGTGATATTCAACTAAGAAGAAAATGATTTGTAAAAATTATTTATAACCTTACAACTACCCAAGGAGAAGAACACAAATATATAAAATATATATATATATATATATATATATATATATATATATGCATGCACATATGTATATATATATATATGCATGCACATATGTATGTATATACATGCATATATGTGCATACATGCAAATGTATATACATAAACTATTGTATATGTATAAAATTATACAAATACATTTTTTTCACAAGTAACCTTCACTTCTAAAGCACCTTTAAATGAGTGGCGAGGTGGTTGGATGGATACATGGATGTTTGGGAGACCAGACAGATGATAAGTAGATAAGGGACAGTTGTTAGGCATACTAATAACCAGAATCAAAGGAAACATAATCTGCAGCAAGGAAGTCAGCAAAGATCTCTTTTGAGAAAACAACTCATAACAGTTAATTTTGAAATCATAGGATGCCTTCCTTGAATCATATAAGAAGGATTTAAACATCATGTACATACATTTTCTTCATTGAGTAAAATGTGGCAGAAGTGAGTGACATAGAACTAGGACATTGTTCTGGTTTTCCTTTTTGAGGAGTTGTTTCCAGAGTTGTAACATTTTCATTAAACTACTCATATGATTTGGGAATTTGCCATGTATTGAATAACACTCATATAGTAAAAAGACCTGTAGAAACTGTAGGCAGCCCGGAAAATGCAATTAGAGTAAAATAGTGAAAGTAAAAATGGTGTGATTTTGCACTTATAAGATTCCATGAAGCCAGGCTTGTGCACCTGACAGTAATTATACCACTAACACCTGAGGAAAAGAAAGTTGATTAATGAGATACAGATGCTAATTTCGAAGACTGAAAATTCAAATATATTCAATAACATGAAGAAGTACTATGCAAATGAAGTAGAGGATGTAGCATATAACATGAATTAGAAGAAAAGAATAAACATGAAGATGCTTTAAAGAATTGCTAGAAAACATATTATAGGAAAATGAATCAAAATTAACAAGGTTGTGCAGTCGTAATGTTTTTATATAATGATGATCAAACTTAGTAACTTCATGACTAGAAATATGTAAATTTTGTCAACTTTGCAGTACCTTTTTTGTTTCTTATATATTTTTCATACATTAATCTCAATCTTAACCTACATGCATATTTTGAGACAAAATATGAAATTAATATTGCTGAGAAATTTCAAATTCTCCATGTGATTAAAGTTTAATAAAGTTCATCAAAAATGATAGAAAGATATTTTACAGTAAAGAACACTTTTAATAAAAACGTTCATGTAGATTGAACAAGATATTATAAACTGATTTTCTATATTTTCCCCCATTTTATTGATATGTATAAGCCAAAATTTAAGGTCTAAAATGAAGTTTAGCATTTTGTGCACCTCCATATCTTGTCAAGGTGGCAAGGACTTTCCCACTCTCCTTTTGCCCCTCCCCCTACCCATGGCTCCCTCCCTCCCCAACCCTACCCCCCTGTTTTTTCCGTTTTAAGTTCCATGAGATAATTGCGATCTGGGTTTCTCATATCAGAGAAACCATTTGATGTTTCATTTTCTACTTCTGACTCACTTCACTAAGCATGATGTTCTCAAGTTTCTTCCATTTACCTGCAAACCCTCCATGCTGTTGGACTTTATAGATGCATAGTATTCCATTGTGTATAAATGCCACAGTTTGTGCATCCACTGGTCTGTTGGTGGGTATTTTGGCTACTTCCATATTTTAGCTATTGTTAGTTGTGCTGCTATGAGCATGGGTATATGTATGTTGTGTGTTGTTTTGGTCTCTTTTGGATATATTCCCAGGAGGGATGTCCCTGAATGGAAGGGGATATTTATTTCTAGTCTTTTGAGAGATCTTCATCTGCTTTCCAAAGTGGTTGTAGGAATTCACACTCCCACCAGCAGTGCAGGAGGGTTCCTTTCTCTCCACAGCCTCAGGCACTGATTTGCTATTTGACTTGTTGATGTAGGCCATTCTCGCTGAGGTGAGATGGTATCTTAGCATTGTTTTGATTTGCATCTCTCTTATGGCTACAGATGTTGAACATCTTTTCATGTACCTCTTGTCCATTTGTACTTCTTCATGAGTGAACTGCCTCTTCATTTCATTTGCCCAATTTTCAGCAGGATCCTTTATTTTGGTAGGCTTAATTTTCTTCAGCTCACTGTATATTCTAGTTAATTACTCAAAGACTGCTTATTTCTTTTTTTTTCAGAAAGTCCTTCCATTTCTCCACAAAGTTAAGAAACATGGCAGCTGCCTACTTTCAACCTCAGAATTACACCAACAAATAAGAAGTACCTTTGTATCTTTTAATTCATTGCATTAAGCAGATGAACTTTCAGAATTTTAACTGGAATATTTCACTCTATGAGGACATGTATTTCCACTTTACCCACTTCATCAGAAACTCGAAGTGCTTCTCATTCTGTGAAATCAGAAGCAAGGTATTACATCATAATAATCCAGAATCCAAAATTTCTGAAACTACAGCATCGAGGAAATTTGACTCACTACAGATGAAAAAAAATCGCATCATAATTAAATCAAATTAAAGGGAAAAAAATAATATTGAAAAATGTATTCAATTCCTCCAGTGCCCTGAGTGGTCAACATCTATTATCCAGCCAGAGAATGTCCTTCACTTAAATGTCCTGGCTTTGCTAGAGGCAATAAAATACATGACAGGTAAGAAGTGATGGATTTCTGGGGCTCTTGGAGAACACCAAGTCCTTGTAGTCCTTTCGTATTTTGTCCTTTTTAAAACCTTAGCTCTGCATTTATATCAATTTCCTGGAGAGGCTGGTGAGGTTATTTTTAAAAACACTTAAATGTTTAATGTGGGGCTAAAATTGTAAAATACATATATTTCCTTAAGAGACCACTTTACTGAGCCAAGGGAAACCAGGTCCGTGAATAGTCTTTCATGTCAATGATGTCATTAGGGGAAAACTGTGCTGCTTATTCGAAAGAACTATCACTTGAAAGAAAACAAAAATAACTGCTTTATCAATAAAATAGTTTATCAGTTTCTTTGGCCATTTGATGTTTCATATACCTTTGCCAACAGCAGTAATATATATCAAGGATTTTAATATTGAATCAAAATATAGCATTTCAACCCAATGCATTGCTACTGAAGACAGTAAATCTAAAAGAAATTGTACAATTCTCACTAAAATAATAATAAAAAAGCCATACTTACTTCAGCTGGTTTTCAAAAAGCAGAAATAATTTTAATTGAATTTTCATTTTGAAACAAAAAAGGGCTTTTAAAATTACATGTGTCACAAAAAGTGGAGGGCTGGAGGAATGGCTCAGTGGTTAAAGCACTTGCCTAGCAAGTGCTACGTCAAGGGCTAAGTACTCAAGTTCAATTCCCCAGAACCACGTAAGTTGGATACGGCGTGCATGCTTGGAACCCCAGCACTCAGAAGTTTGAGGCAGGAGGATTCCCTTGAGTGCAAGGTCAACCTGTACTCCATAGTGAGTCCAGGACCCGTCTGGGTACAGAGCGAGACCGGACTCAAAAAAAAATAGAATAGAAGAAAAATATCTGGTAATTTATTCAGGCAACATGTTAAGACTTTTAATGTGCTTTGGTATACCATCAAAACTATTATTGGAGGTGAGCAACCATTAAGGAATTTTGAAACTTACCTTCAGCAAATGCGAAATGTATTTGGCCAGAATATCACATCACAGCTAATTTGAAGGCTGAAAATTCAAGTGTATTCAATAATGTGAAGAATTACTATGCAAATGAAGTAGAGGATGTAGCATATAACATGAATTATAAAAAAAGAATAAACATGAATATGCTTTAAAGAATTGCCAGAAAACACATTGTGGTAGCAAAATTAATCAAAATTAACAAGGATGTGTCTGCCCTAGATTTCATTGAAACATTTTTTTTCTACTTTGCCAGAAACTCACATATTTATAGTGATAGTAAATGCAATTTAATAAAACTTTCATGATTTTGCATAATACTCATTTTATGAATGACTTAATAAAGCATTTCTTTTCACCATTTTTCCAACCAAAAGCTTTACCTATATAGTAATGAAAAACCTCAGTTTGGATAAATTCTACAAAAATATACCATATGCACCAACAGATACACAGTTGATAATCTCAAAATAAAAATGCACGGATTATATCCTTTTAACATTCGCCACCTATCAAATTAACATTCACTCAGACACTGTAGCACTATTCTAACCAAATAATAAAGATCTCCATGGTGGATGATCCACAATTAAAGTAAAAAGAGAATTCTTCAAGGGATTAATTCAAATTAACTGCTTAGACATAAAAACTGGATTCTAAAGAAAAGGTAATAGGAAATCTACTTTATTGGGTGCAGAAAAAATAAAATGTTTGAAAATACTACAGACTGTCCTGATACATATTGATATAACTAGGTCAAAATTAAGAAACTTGATGAGGGATAGGTGTGGGTTTCCTCTGTGATAATGAAACATGAACCTCTGGAAAAGTCTCCAGAAACTTCTTTCCATTTTGTTTCCTAATGACTCTACCTAAACTGAACAAGTGCCTTATTGTTGGTACGACTTTGTTCTGGAAATTAAAGTTAATTCATTGATCTTGAAATCAGTCTGAGGCCAACTTGAGTTCGGAGAGTAAGCTTTAGCTGCACCATAAATATTACTATGTGCATCCATGGTTCCTCAATTTAATTAAACTTTAGACAGATTTCTTTCCAGCTATCCACTGCTGACAATCTTTTTCTCAAAGCATTGACTTTCAAAAAAATGTGGTTATAAACTTTTATGTGATTCAGCGAAGTTCAAAATTTTTACCAGTTTAATACCTCACGTATGTCTTTTTAAGGAGTTGGGAAGCATCTTTTCAAGCATAATCACTGAAGGTAGAGTCCTCCATCTCTCTTATTCTCTGTAGAGAGGTAGATGCCTAGCTAATTTCTTTGCATGCCAAGGATGGCTTAATTCCATTGACCAGCCTGCTTTTCCAGAAGCTCATCCTAGTGCTTAAGACTCTCCAGTGCTTATGACTTTCTTAGTATGGACAACTTAGCTACTACTTAGGAAGACCCTCTTTTAAAATTATGCCATCTTACCCAAGTGAGAATGCCATATATCAAGAGCTTGAAGAGTAATAGATGCTGGTGAAGCTATGTGGCAAAAGGAACCCTTTTGCATTTCTGCTGAGACTGCAAGCTAGTACAACCGTTATGGAAAGCAGTATAGATTTATCAAAAAGCTGACAATAAATATTCCATTTGACACAGTGATAGCTCTTCTGGGTATCTTTCCTAAAGAGTTAAAAGCAATGTATAATAGAGATATATGTCCACTTACGTACACACCAGCACAACTAACAACAGCTAAAATAAGGAGGATGCCGAAGTACCCATCAACAAACCAATGGGTACAACAATGTAGCATTTGTGCATAATGAAATACTACTCATCCATAAAAACATAAATTCATGGCATTTATAAGTATAGAGATACAATTTGAGACCATCATACTCAGTGAAGTGAGTCAGACTCAGGAGATTAACATATCACACAATTTCTCTAATATGAGAAAACCAGAATACAGACTATTTATAGAAAAAAATAGGTGAGATACTAGAAGTCAGAAAGGAGAGGAAGGGGATGGGAAACTCAAAAAGGGGGAGAGAAATGGCTTGTAATGATATTTTAATATGTATGTGCACAAAAGTCTCAAACTTAAGATCATTTAATATTATACTTATATCAATAAAATACAGAAAAATAAATAAAACTAAAAATAGGCTGTGTATAGAGCTCAGCACAAAAGCCCTGGGTTGGATCCCACTGCCATTAAAACAAACAAACCGACAGCAACAACACCAAACAAAAATTAACCTTTTCCTTTTGTTTCAGTAGTGTTGATTTGAATCGCTTTCTTTAACTGCAGAAGTATCTAACTTGTGGCCCATGAGCTACATGTAGCCCAGGAAAACTTGGAGACACAACATAAATTAGATTATTCGTGATAATTCAATTGGGAGATTCTCATCTACAAACAGTTCAGTGGTCTCCAACCATTTTGACACCAGGGACCCATACAGTTAAACACCATTAAGGAGTAACAGCAGGAAGGGAGCTCTGAGTGAATCTCCACCTCCTGTCCTACATAGAAGGAGCCCATTGACAGGAAGCAGAGTCTCACTAAAGCTCACTTCCGGTTCCCTGCTCAGCTGTTCCAGTATCTCAACAACTGACACTCAACTGAAAGAAACATGTGATCAAGTCTGTTTTTGTTTGTTTGTTTGTTTTGTTTTCATTTCCACATTTCCAGGATCTTTGCACTAAACTACATTACCAGTACATTATTATTTTTGTTAGTTATTCTGAGACAAGTTCTTGCTAAGTCACTAAATTGCCCAGACTCAACTCAAACTTGCAATCCTCCTGCCTCAGGCTCCCCGTAATCGTATCTGCTTACTTAACTTTTAAAAGACTAGTCTTCCCAATGACAACTATCCCTCATTTCACAGCCATGCCTTATTTATATTATCACTATTTTGCAGCACCTACATTTATGAACACCTGTTTTCAAAGATGAAGCTCCTGTGGAATAAAATTAGAACCAGAATATCTGATCAGCATCATGCTGATGAGAACTCACGGAGGACTGTAACTCCTGTCATTGCTACAGGAATTTCATGAAGGCAAGATCAAATATGCCTTTGTGTTGCTTTTTCCTAATGTTATAATAAAATATATTAAAAGACTTTTTATTGCATTAACTACGTTAGGCTTTCTGTATTTGGCCAAGCCAATTTCTTTTTACTTAATGCAGCTCAAGCAAGCCAAAAGTTACATGTATTTTGCCTGTGTAATTCCTCCTGGTGTAATTTTGCTTTGGCACATCAAGGATTGTCAAATAATTGAAAGAAAGTGTTTGGACTATAGCAGAAGCAAAAATAGTGACAGTAGCTTTTCTTAACTAGAAACAAAGAATTTCAAATTTTGATGTCAGATGACACAGATGGAAAGTTATGCATAGTTTTATCTGCCCTACCTGCTTTTCATACTTTTATAACTGTTCATTTGTTCCTATCCTTCCACAAGTTAAACATCAAAGTTCACCCAACTATTAATAGGGTATGCCATGTGATAAGTAACAAGAAATCCTTCTAAAGGGCATAGAGAATGAAGAAATGAGATGGCTTTGTTTGGCCTTTTTTTTTTCCTGTGTAAGTCCAAAAACAAAATTATCTTGAAATTCTCTTAACTTCCACAAATAATTGAGGTAAGAGTAGAGTAAAAATACAGTAGAAATGATAAGTTTAAAGTGCGAATTATTAAAAGTATATCTTTTCAGAGAAATTTCTACTCCTGTTTCTAAGCAAAGCCCTTCCCAATCTTGACATTTCTATTCATAAGCAATATTTCCTCAGAAAACTATTGAACTTAGCAGATAAATAATTATGAGTAGGAATTTGTACATACATAATAAGTTGATGAGACATTTTTCTTAATTATTTATTTGTTGCTGGGATAGATTATCTCATAGCCACGATGTAAGGAAGAAGAGATTTATTTTAGCTCATTTATAGGCAACCAGCTATAGTGAAATTACTTGGTGGAGATCTAGTGGGAGAAAAGCTCTTCCCAGTATGAAGGTGTGACATGACCTGAGATTAAGGTGAAAGGTAGAGTCTCGAAAGTAAGCTGTAACAATGCTTCTTCTTCCATCCTTTATTTACTTCACACTGCCTGTTGGATGAAGTTGACAAAATCCATTCAGTTCAAACCCCAAGGATAAAGCCCCACCTTCCAAAAACACATGGATCCTTAGGTGTTCTTCTATATTGAAATGCCCCCAAAACTTCATGTATTTGAATGTAATGGGGTAACTATGAAACTGTGTACTATTGAGTGGTGAGGCCTGGCTGGAAGGGGTGGATGCAACTGTGAATACACATTATAGAATTTATACTTATCTTAAGCAGATACAGCTTTTTCTTTAATAAAATAGCTTAAATCTACAATGAGAGAAAAATTTCAAAATTAAGAATTAGCTATTTTATATGTACCCTTAAAAAGTAATTTGGACTGTTAGCAAAATATAACTATTTCACATTTATTATAAAATATATATGAACAGGCTATATATTTTAAATTGTTAATAAATATAGCTTTGATTTCTTTTCTACCAATTTATTCCGTCTGGCAAAAAGAAGTCTCAATCTCTTGTGGTTATGATATTCACAATAATTCTTCTCTTCAATAATTCTTATTCGTTCTACCATGTTCCTGTTCAGAATTGTTTTTCTCACACTTATGTAATATCTATTGTGTGGCCTATATAGTGTTAGTCACAAATTAATAGCATCAAAGCAGATAAAAATAATATTAACAGTAGATAAAATAATGTTATAATAGCAATAGGAACATTTTGGTGGTTCCTTGTGTCAATATAGAAGAATCATCATCTAAAATTGAAAATCAGAACTCCAAGAGTAAGCGGGCTAAGACTGCACTTACTTGACCAGTACTCATAGGTCTGAACAAAACATGGATCAGGAATTAAAAAGGGACCAGAAAGGTACATTGAGAACAACTGTTACACAAAGGAACGGTCTGAGCTGATGGGACTCCAAACCCCTGGGAGCAGCAGGAGATATGAAGACTTAGAGAGACAGGGGAAGAGGGTCAAAAGAATGGAAAATTAATTGCATATTTGAAGTTAATTTCTCTGCCCACAGTTAGCATGCAATTAGATATATGGAGCCCAAATGCAGAAAAACTGGAGGTAATACAAATTTCTGTGAAAACTGGAATGCCATATTTTAATAAGTTTTCACAGAAAAGTAAAGCACAGTTGAACTAATACAAAGCCATGAAAAATGAGAAATAGGGGCAGTCTAAGGAGGTGTGTGTGTGTGTGTGTGTGTGTGTGTGTGTGTGTGTGTGTGTTAGTTGTCATTAAAACAAAGCAAGTAAATAATGCTAGGTGCAATAAGTGATCCAATTGGAAAAGATTAACCATAAGTCTCCACTTCCAAAACATGAAAGTAATGAGTAAATCATATGTGACCCCGAGATTTAAGCCCTCAGTGACGTGGAATTTAACAGAGAATGGAAATTTGGTGGAATGTATATATACACTTCATCTGTTGTGATAGAATTTATCTAACATGGGTAAATAGACTTGAATTACATTGCTAGGTAGAAAATATGTCAGAATTTTTGGTAATTTCCTAAACTATACTCACTTTTGATGACTTTGTGTATTACAAATATTTCAAAAGTAACATCAGGTAAGAATCAAATATTTACAATATTCTCTAAGTGTTATTTGATCCTCACAATTCTTCAACTGAACTATTATTAATTGTCTTGGTTACTTTTTTGTTGCTGGAACAATATACTCAATATGTACAATTTAAAGGAGGAAAGATGTTTGTTATCTCAGTTTCAGGTCTCGCATAGCCCATTCATGGGCAGCAGACATGATAGAAGCACATGGCAGAGGCTAGCAAACCTCTTACCCTGTTGCAGACAGAAAACCAAGTAAAAGAGGAACCAGGAGACCCAGACAAGGCCACAGCTGTCCCAGGGAGAAGGTGTGCTTCTTCTTCCTTCATTCACTTAGCTCAAGCTGCCAGTTGGGCTGCCTAAACCCAGGGTGCATGCCCCTCCCTCACTTCCTGGCCCAAGTCAATAATATACATCCGAGAGCTTTGCTCTGGGTACCCCACTGTCTTAACAAGTTGACACAATCCCTTCAGGGAAAGGCTCAAGCATCCACCCCTTCCAGCCACGCCTACCTCACAAGAGCACAGGCTTCTACAGCTATCCCACTGCACCCGAATACACAAGGCTGTTGGCGGACACTCTAGATATAATTAGAGCAGTATTATTAGTTATATTTACAATATGAAAGAACAGGAAGATACAGAAATTAAACAACTGACTTAATGTCACATAGCTATGGAAAGAGTCAGTCGCTGCACAGATACTCTGAATCTGGAGCCCTGTTGCTAATAATCATGGAATACGGAGAGTAGTACAGGTAAATAGGTTCAATTATTCCTTTTGTTGAAATTGAACAATTGAATTATTCCATTAAAGATTATGTGTGTTTATTCATGATGTAGAATCTGTAGAGAATTATCAAAAGCATAATCATAAAATGAATTTTGTTTTTCCAGGAACAGGAAACACTTTAGTTATCCAAATATATATTCATCAAGGGAAGTATATCTTAAGCAATAAGTGTGTGAAAATAGCTATGTTTATCTAAGTCTTAGTTTTATGATTTTTTTTTTCAGTTTTTTTGTAACATCTAAGACTTGGCACATTTCAAAAGACTAAAACAATGGTCTTAATTTTTGCAATGAGCTCTATGCAAATTTCCTTGTTACTGCTTTAGAATTAGTTTTACACAACTCTAGATCACCTGGAAATTTGGAGATGATGATTTTCATAAACAATAGTCCGTTTTTGGAGACTAATGAATGTAAGATTCTATAATCCTGGATATTTGAAACAAGAAGAATGATTTGCCTCAAAACAAACTTTTCTTCTATATTCTCTTATAATTCTGAGAGTAACTATCTGGCATGCACTCTAATTATGGGTTATAGAAAATGAGCAAAAGAGAGTTCCTTAGAAACAAATACAAAATAATATTAAAATGGTCTCTTTGTTTTAATGTGGAATAATTTTACCATATATTATATTTAACCTCAAAAAAGACTATCTTAAAACATTGAGGATCGCATATATGTACGTAGGATATCAACTGTTTTTCTCTTTTTCTCTTTTATAGCTAGAGTCAAATTATAAAATTTTATTACTGTAGAGACCCCAAACTCACTTTAAATATTTATATCCTATCAGCTTTATCCTCCATTATTCAATTTTCAAGAAGATCCAGATATTTTTTACCTGCTAATAAATTCTCAAGAGGCTTTTATAAACAAATAATGAATTTCTTCTCTATCTTGAATAAAATACAATTGAATACATAGTAAATTGGTTTCCATAGATTAACAGAAAACTCTGAAAATCATTTTCTTTTTGTTTTTATAATAAAGGTCTTTATATTTTAGATTAGCATAGATTTTTTTCAGCAATAGAACTTTGCAAAATCTATGGATCACAGGTTAAATTCTTTCAAAAAAGTTACAGTGAGTTTTGAGCACTGAAAAATTTAACACTTAAGGTACCTGGTAAAATATGTGTAGTGCTTCCTGAATTCACTGTATTACTGCCTAGATTAAGTGTGTCTTGATTATTTTTAAGTAAATCAGAACAGACTGTACAAATTTAAGTACATACCTCTATGAGTCAGAAAGCATCTTTTATTTACTGAATTTAATATTGCCTAAATGTGTTCATATTTTACTCAAATAACTTATGGCTTAGATTTTTGATTATAGGGCATATAGATTTTCTTTATTTTTTCTTTTTAAGAAATCCACTAGGTCACTAGAAATTTCCTCCATCCTCGTTTGAAAGTATATCTTTTAGATTGAAGACAGTGTTCATCAATATTATTTCAAAAATAATTTGAGCTAATACCAATTTCTACTTATACCAGTGTAGGAATGTTTAGGTTACTGCCTAATTTGGGGGCAAATTTGGAAGACAGTTCATAGTATTTGTTTATGTATTAATCTTTACCTTAAGCTGCTTGCTAATGGTGAAAGGCAATAATGAGAAAAATATATTACATCAGCATCTCCAAATTATTCTATGAATATAATTGTTTTGGGCTCATTATGATTAATAAATAAAACATCTGAAACAATACAGAAAAATCTTTTCATTATCTTCTCCTTAAGAATAATCAAAAACTTCATACCTTACAGACAGTTTCAATGTATGCGGGAACAGATATGTGCACTCTCGCCAGGTTTAGTATTATAATTACATTGTCAATGTTGAGCTATGGAGTGTGAGCCACTGGAGACTTCTGACCTGGTGAGAGCCAAAAAATAGTGTCGAAAGTGTGGAATAGACACCTCTGTGATTGGGTCATGCTATGTAACGATGACGATGATTTTGTCATTCCCATAACTGCGTGTAAGAATCCATCTTAGCAGATTAGAGTAGCAGACTCGCTCAATAACCTTATAAATTTGACTCATCACCTTTTAAAAAGGTCTGTGATAAGACAAAGTCACAAGGAACCCTGGGGGACTCTAGAAGCTGAACATTATCCCTGAATGACAGGCAGTGTGGGCCTTCGATTCTGTACCTGCCCCAATCTGACTTCTGTCAACAACCAAGTGAGAGTAAAAGACATGAGAAAAAAATCTGTTGTATATTTCTAATTCAGTTAAAGTGAAATTTTGAACCCAACATTCTCTTACTGTACTTAGAGTTCTGATCTGTAGAAACTGAGATTATAAATGTGCTGTTGAAAAAATCTATTAAATCTGTGCTAGTTAGTTACTTAACAGTAAAAACTAATATAGACCCTGATAACTTTTGTTCTGGACTATCTTTACAGAAGCACTGTATTGAAATAGCCTCAGAATATAGTGTCTTTGTGAAAACGTGAGGTCAGACTTGCTCAACAAGTAATGCAAAAACAAACAAAGTCTTTCCCCAGGATAAATGAAAGGTAAAATTTCTTACTGCCCATAAAAAAAATAAAAGTCTGGTTCCTTAAGTTCAGTTTTCTCCGTCATGATGCAAAGCCAGTGCCTTGGCAGCTGCCCTGGCAATTCCTGGGAGTTTTGGAACACAAGAGAAACTGTCCAAGCAAGAAGCTTTTCCTTTTCACTGAGACAAGAAACAAAGATCTATATCTCAGACATGAGAGTTTCACGTTAACATTACCCAACTTACAACTATTGCAGGATCACTTTTTTACCTTAAAAACAGAGGACGATCTCATATTCTTCTTGGATTATATTGTTTTATTCACTTCTCTATCCCCACCGTCTAGCAAGGTTAGCAAAAAGGCTGACTTACAGCACTTCAGTTACAATTTTTTAAAATGAGTAAATTAACCAACGAATCTTGTAGTATTACTATAACTTAAAGCGCTTTCTCCTCAACAAATAATATCTTTTGCAATCTGTGGAACTAAGTTTCAGTATAGTTTTCTACAATGTCTATGTTAAGAAATTTTAAGTACCTATCTTTCATATTTAATTATACCAAATAGGTCGTATGCTTTGTGAGGACACAGACTTTTTTCCATCTTTTTAACTCTAACAGGGCCCACACAGTACAGCAATTAGTACACTGTAAATGCCTAAAAAGGTATTCATTGAAATATTAAATTTGATTTTTAAAGTGGGAAGGCACAATTTCAGAAGCAGTGCATTGTTCACATCTTTTGAAACTGATCTGCAAAGCAATTGAACTTAAACATAAAGAATAATGAACAAAAATATTCACTAGCTACTTGAATGTCTTTTAAATATAAACACTTCTAGAAGTAAACACATGCTTCCTTCATGAGTATTTGAATGATTAATGCAGGTATTACTTACAGTATTCCAAGCTTTACCTGTGGCAGACAAGCTCTGGATACAATGAAGACTCTTTAACATTGTCCTTATGTTAAAATAGGTTTTATAACATTATGTTTTTGCTTTCACCTAAATTTTATATATTTTGAATGAACATATGTATTAATTAATTACTTTTCATACTTGTTAGGCAGGATATGTAATGTGCTATGGGTCAAAAAAATGAAATACAAGTTGTCTACAGCACATATGCACACACTCACAAAAATCTAGTACTAAAAAATAAGGTCTCTTAGGTCAGAGCATTTTAGATAAACTGTGTGCTTAATAAGCTACAAGAAATAAAAGGAGGCTCATAAAAACCTTAACTCAGAAGTAAAGGTAATATATACTTAGGGATTAAAATAGAACACTCCCTAATCTCCTCAGCTAGAAAAATAAACCCTCTTGAATTTGGCAGTGGCATTTTCTGTGTACACCTCAGTTGTTCAGCTGAGCTTAGAATCCCATTATGTAGAGCTAAGAAAGAAAATCTACTTCAATATACACCTGTCTCTAAGGAGAACTCTTATCAGTAAAAGATAATTTAAGTATGGCAATTTAGTAATTTTGAAAATCTCCACCACTAAATGTTTTGTTTCTCATCTATGCTTAAAATTCAAAATGGCAAGTTCACTAGCAGCTTACAGCTACTACAAAAGGTTCCTCTGAGCAACACTTACATCAAGATGCCCAATAATAAATTTCAGAAGGAATTCAAATCCCATGACTTTTGTATGTGCTGGTTTTACCTGTGAGTATATTTCGTAGGTAACTGTGCAGGATTGATCTGATTCTCATAGCCTGAGGAAAAGAATTCAGGAGGCTGCAAGTGCATGATGTATATTAGTAGATGCCTGAAATCAAGAGCATCTTAAAATTTGTAAGGGATAAAATTATTTTTTTGTTTTAAAACAGCGTGGAACTTAGTGCATCTTTTTATTTATTTGTATGCTTTGAGGAACAAGAGAAAAAGACACAGGCAGTCTGAAACTGAACTGCATTTCAGGCTCTGGTTGCTATTTTTTCCCCGGCAGGGTCTTATTCCATTGCCCAGGCTGTCCTTGAACTAGGGATCCTCTTGTCTCAGCCTCACAACAGCTAGGATTGCAAGTGTGCGCTCCCATGCCAAGCTAAATCATTTCCTGTATATAAAACTTTCATATGAATCAAGATCTCTTAACGACAAGAGGTGTGCTCATTCTTAAATTCTCTCGTACAATTGTATACTAAGCCTTATTAATAATGCTACAGTCTGCAAAATTTTTCTTTGAAGGTCCTTACTCATCAAACCTGATATTCAATTTTTTAATGTTTTTCTTACAAGTATAACTGCACTGCTTACAGTATAAAATCTCCTGTGCCCAGACATATCTTCTGTTCAGAAATTCAGTATTTATTTATACCTTGTGTTCTTACTAATCTCCCAAATAATTTAGATTCAACAGTCCATTATTATACTATCTCTGCTCATGTGCCCAAATGAATTTGCATTTTAGTCTGATAATTTATAATTGTCTTAGTTTCTTTTTTATTGTTGTGTCTCAACCCCCGACACCCACATACTAGCGAAGGAAAAGTTTCTTTTTAGCTCACAGTTAGAGGGTCACAGTTAACCCATGGACAGCCTTCAAGAGTGGAAGCACAGGGCAGAGGTGGAAGTGGGGGTGTCTCCTCACAGCATTGAAAACAGGAAACCAAAGGAAATCAAGTCCTAGGGTAAGTAAGAAAAGGGATAGCATATACATAATTCTACGTTCTGTCCCAGTGATCAGCCCCTTCTGATTCCGGCCTCCAAACTGTCACCACACTCCTGTAATCCAATCTATGCACATGTAATCCAATCTGACACATTCCTATCCTCTACCACAAGCCTATAATCCACTACTCTAGACCTGGCCCTCATATCCTAATAGCACAAATTCTATAGACAATCATAACATGCAAATGCATGAGACCTTTGAGGGACATTCCAGCTCCAAACCACAATAATACTCTCTTGATTAAAACCTCAACCTTGGCTAAAGTTGTCTTTTACAACTAGTCTCAGTCCAACTGCTGCCTTGGGTACTCTACCACATTATGCACCACCACTCCACTCCTAAGAACTTCTTCTCACAATATTCACTCTCGATGACATTATCATTTTCTATACTCACTAGACAAATCTTAGAAGTATATAGATTTGCTATAGAGTAAGTCTAAGAGGTTTTCATCAGAAAGTTGTAGAAAACAGTGGAAGAAAAGAAAATAGCACAAATGAACTGTGTCTCAGTGTATATACTCTAATAACATCATAGAATGGAAGCTGAGTAAGAAAGGAAACACAAAGGTGAGGTAATACGGTGAGCAGATGACGATTCAATAAATCCTGTACTTTTAGTGGAGGCTGAAGAATCATTGAAGGCTGCAAGAGGACAAGTGAGCCAGAGGTAGGTGGCCAGAATAGCCAAATTTAAGTCCTGAGCAAAGTTAAATTATTGGTATTAGAAATAAGTCAAGTTTGTTCATGAAAGTGTAAAAATGTGGAAGGAAGGGAAAGTAACTGAAGCTTTGGGGCTGTGATAGAACAATTAATTAATATGGTTATAGAAAAAAACACAAGAATCAAGGCAAGAATGATGACAGAGAGGAAGTTAGTGATCTGGATTTAAAAGCCTTCCATAAATGTGACCTGACATGTGATCTCACAGGAAATAAGTCAACGGGAAGCTTTAGTATGACAGCACGGACCTTAGAAAGCCTCAGCTTCTATATGAGAGAAGGAAAATGTGTTTGAGAAACAGCAAATGAAAGCAAAAACATTCTCAGAACCGGAAGTCGCATGTCATTTAAACAAAACAAAACAAAAAGAATGAACAAACACAAAGAGAGAATCAAGAGGAGGAGGAGAAGAAGAGGAAGAAGAAGAAGAAGAAGAAGAAGAAGAAGAAGAAGAAGAAGAAGAAGAAGAAGAAAAGAAAGAAGAGGAGGAGGAAGAGGAGGAGGAGGAGGAGGAGGAGGAGGAAATCTTACACTGGAGAAGCGGCAGAAAAAATACCATTGGTGAGCAGTGAATTTTCCACAGCTAGAAATGGAATGGAAAGACATTTAAAGGATGCTGAAAGCAAATGTGCTGGCACTTTGGTCCTTTGAAAATGGTCCTGTGGTTGATTTGAATGGACATCTCAAGATACTGTGGGGTAAAGGGCACAATGATATCTTTAGGTCATCTGTTCAAATTGGCTAGTCTAAAGGGTTATTAAAATTATCATTAATTTATATTCATTAGATCCAGACTCTTTTTATTGAATGTATTCATAAAACATTTTATAATTTTACCTAATTGAATGTAATTATGTTTGAGTGCTAGCCAAAAGAATGAGTCAAAACTCATTCACTTGGATAATAACACAATCAAATGGAAAATAGAGGTGCATCTTATGTTCAATTATTTTTGTCCTAAAGAGGATCAACGATCAATTTTGTAGCTTTATCTTAATAGCACATCCAGAATTAAATGGCAAACAGGAAAGATTTCAAGGGTTGCTCTTGTGATGCCTTTAAGTCACTTAATCATAAAATTCAACCAAAGAATTATTTTTCATTCCATTCAAAGAATAATCCACTTAATATTTCATCTACTATGAAAACTATACATTATAAAAAGTTGTTTTTCAGGTGGTACCAAAAACAAGAATCGACCCCAAACAAGAAAATGTATAATTGGCAGTTAACTTAATCCAAATAAGAGGTCGCTTGTGAATTCAGCTGATCTCAGAAGATTCATGATGGTTGAAAAAAACGCAAAGCGGGATTTTGATGCTCTTTCAAAATTATGTCACATGTGAGAGAAAGGTGTACAATTTTCACAACATTGTGTATCTGTAAGCTGATTCTAAACATAAGCTTCTGTTGATCAAGACACTCTGATAATTTTAGTTAATGAAAGATAAAAGTATCATTATATGTATGTATGTATATATATATATATATATATATGATATTTTAACTTAACTTTGGGGGAAAAAGGAAGAACACAATCTATTAATATTATATTTGATTACAATTGCAACATTCTCTGCAGCAATGGAAATTTTAAAAGTTGGATTAGCGAGTAAGCATATAAAAAATAAGGATAATTAATATTTGCCTAGTGATAATAGCAGAAAAGTATTTTCATGTACTCTGTTAGGCAGAAATTACTTTCTCTTGTACTTTATTTGTAAATATAAGAAAATTCTGAAAGTTGAATTATTTGCCCAAAATTTCATGTTTATTAAAAAACCAATATTAGGCTGTATCTTTTCACAACAAAAATTCAAATTTCTTATACATTTAATCCTAGTGCAGTTTTCAAACTACTAATTTAAAATAATATGAATTGCTAGTTAAAAAATGTAATATAGTACAGGAATGATTAAGTTAAATAGTGTCAATAAAAAGATATGAGATTATAGAAAAAGGAAAAATTACACAAAATTATTTGTCTGCAATGAGAGAACCTCGAAGAAATGATCCTTGGAAAGCAAACTGGCTCAGTGTGAATGGTAGGCAAAAATCTTGGGGTTTTATATGATTTGATGGAATTTTCTTTTAAAAAAAATTGTAGCCTGGAAACAGCAAAAAGAAGCCAAATGCTAACTTCAATCTCAGTTTTTTATTGTGACTCTTCAGAATGAAGGATTCCTCTACCCTTACTCATCCTGGGTTTGGATGCAGTCTTGTGCTACATTCAGAACTCTTGACTTACAGTGCTCAGTGATAAGAAACAACTCAAAGACCAGCAACGGAAATTTGCCAGTTTTGACATGCCGTGTTGTATTTTTTGTGGATTGAGCTAGACTGAGCTAAATAATTTCCAGGTTGTTTTCCTGAAAGAGAAATAATTTACTTAGACATCTGGGCGTGGTGACTTACAACACTTAACAATACAGACATTTTTTTTAAATTGTCTTCAAAATGGTTTTAGGGTTGCAATGTTACTTTATCCATGTTTTGAAGTAATACTTGTTAAAAACAATTTTTCTGCTGATGATAGACAATAATAAATATCTGACTTCATTTAGCTGAATTTAAGATAAAAATAAGAACAAGTAAAGGAAGTATAGTTATTATAAATGATAGTTGTGTCCATCTTGGTATCAACAGAAATTTGCATTTTAAGAGACCTTTACTTCTTAAAAGTGTAAAATAATATTTTGGCTGGATTGAATTATAGAAAATAAGAATATCAATAAAGCTAAGAGGCTATTATTGATTTTCATATTGTCAATCTTATAATATTCAAGTACTCAACAAAACAAATATCAAATGTCACAGTTAGTTTATATTTACTTTTTAGTATTAGTGTTTGACAATTGACTAATTTGCCTGATTTATTATTTTTGGTTAAGTAATAACACTTCCCATATTTCTATTCTACATAAAAAATTCTACTTTGTAATTAATTATTGGAAATGGAAAAAGAATTGTTTCATACCATTTAATCTCTACCTTCAAAATAATTTTTCTTGAGACATGGTCTTGCTCTGTATCCCAAGCTGGCCTTAGACACAGAACAGTCCAGCTACCTCAGCCTCCCAGGTGTATACGCCACCATGCCCAGCTTTGGGTTGTGCCAGGGAATCAAACTCAGGGCCTTGCACTTGCAAGCAAAGCAACTGTTTTAATTGCTGTGGTATTCCTCCAGCCCAAAGATAAATTCTTTAACAAAGACTTATTAGAGAAATTTACCCTTTTGCTACTTCAAACTTGCACACAAAAAAGATGCCAGTGTCTTGTACTGAGAAGGTACAAATAGATCAGAATTATTTACTCATTTACGTTTTAAACAAATGACTAAAATGATAGCCACATAAATCAAATAAGTACTGTTGATTGATACTCATTTATTATTCACTTAGAGGCATGGCCTCACTATGTGGTATAACCATGTGATTGGTCTTGAACTCCTGATTCTCCCGTAGCAGGCTTCTGAATAGCTGGAATTACAGAATTAAGTTAAGGAGCTGATATTCTTTAAGCAAATTAAGTTAGAGAATATTAAAATTTGGGGAGAAGGCAATGTTATATTTTTGTTGGTTTGGTTTTGTTGGTTTGTTTGTTCACCTGTTTTCAAACTACCATCTACAATGCTACAATGCACAGCTATACTTCTCATGGACTCTTCTATAACATTTCACTGTTTAGACTTGTTCATTGTTTAAATAACAGAAGAAAACTGTTTAATATGTTTTCCAAAAAATGTTATCTATTTTTCCTACACAGAGACAGCAATACATTTCATACATCAATATATGCATATTTTCATAAAGAGCAACGTGATTCTTTTGCACAGAAAAGACTTTACTGAAAGGTGTGTTTTGGCGCTGTCTGAGAGCCAGTGCTCCTTCCTTTTTTCTCTGCACAACTTACAGATCTTACAGATCCAGAGTAACTGTAAAAGTTTCTCTTGAGTAGTCCGAGTTCTGAGATGAAGTGAATTCTCCTGGGGAGAAAAGCTCTTCGGGATGATTTCTAGAACTGCTTTGCTTGACTGTAACTGTTACCCAAGCTCTACTTCATCCTATGAAATTAGTGACCTAATTTTAAATTCTTATTAACTTAAAAAACTTATTGTAATATTACTGCAATAACGACTCAGATCAAACAGTCATTGAACTAATATCTAGGGATCCCAAATTTTGAAGATTAGTAATTCTATCAAGCATCTTTGTTTTATCATTCACACAGTAAACTGTAATTTCTAATAATCTTTGACTTACTGCCAACTATTATGTAGTCTGTATATTATTTCAATATGTTCCCAAATAATCCATCTAACAGGGAATGTCCTAATACAGACAATATTTAAGGCTATGCAAAATGAAAAAGAACACTTTTCTTTACAGTTTATTTAAAAAGCCATTAATTCACATTATTTGGTGGTACAGTCATACCGGTTGACAGAAGGCATATTCTCTCTTGCGTCTCACTTCATTGTGAATCTTGAGCTTATTATCTTAATTGTCTATTTAAAAGGAAGTTCCAACTGGTTTCTCATTTTCTTGTAATTCTTCTCTTTCTTTGCTTGCCCCTTTTATTACCTTCACCTGAGGTTAATAATTTTACGAGGCATCCTAAATGAAAAGATTAATTTCACATTAATGTCTTCTAGGTATTAGATCTTTCTGCTGTATTGAATCTGTAGTAAACATTAAAGGAAAAACACTTTAAAATACTGTTTCATCATTCCATTTGAACTCATAAGGTGCAAAGGGTAACAAAAAAAGGAAAAGAAATGGAATGAAAAAATTATGAATGGTTGCACCATATTTGATGTCACTTTGTTCTTTGGATATTCTGCTTATTGTCAAATTCTTCCAAGGCATGAGAATTGAATTTTGATATTTTGTGAATATTTTTTTAATGAAGCCTCTTTTGATAGCATACCCAAGATTTTTAAACTATCAAAGTTGCCTTAAAAGGCAGTGGGGTTTATCCTGGGGCCAACAGGTAAAAATCTATAAAGACAGGCTAAAAAAGATTAAATGCTCTCTTGGGAAGAACATAATTAAGAAAGATTTCACTGAAATATACAGAACTGAACATGATAGAAATAATGTCAAGCAGACTATTTTCCACTTAAAGAAGATAACAAGACAAGAGTTCACGAATGGGACTAGGGAAAAAGGAAATTCAAGGCAGATGTCAGGAAGTACTTTTTCATAAAAGAATTGCAAATACTTGGGAAAGAAGTCTAAATAGAAAGGCTCAAGGTGACAGGAAGCCATCGGCTCTTAGGATTGGAGAAACTTTAACATATTTTTAAAATGAAAAGTATAATAAAATGATACAATACACAATTTTAATAGCTTGACAAGCTTTAATTAAACAAGCACAAAATAGAGAAAAATGCATGAGTCAGATTAATTATAATTTATGAAAAATAGCAAAATGAAGAGAGGCAGTAGGAGTTTTAGATAGGTAAACTTTCAACCCATGCATGCTTAAGTAAATAATTCAGCTCGCATAGCATCTGAGGGACTGGCACTGTCCTTCCAGTTCTGAGTCTGTGGTTATGCCAGTGCCTTGGATTGGGTACCAATCTTCTAGCTCTGAGTTTTATGGAATAGCTTAACTTAGGTCTTAAAATCACACTTTTTGAGAACTGATAGTATTCTAAAGATTATTTTATGTAATTTATTTTACATTTGTTGAAATTAGGAAATTTTTTTAGAACCAGAGCACACAATCAGAACTATTGACACAAACTTATAATTTTCCTCATTTTATTGGTATGTATACATGCAAAATTTAAGGTTTACAATGGACTTGAGCCTTCTATGCACATATGTATCTTGTCAAGGTGACAAGGGCTGTCCCACTCTCCTTCAGTCCCTCCCCCTACCCTACCCTCCCTCCCTCATCCTCCACCCTACTCCCCTCTTTCACTTTGTCTTTCATCTTAAGTTCCATAGGAGTTGTGATCTGGGTCTCTCATATCAGAGAGAACATTCGATGTTTCACCTTCTGCTTCTGACTCACTTCACTAAGCATGATGTTCTCAAGCTTCATCCATTTGCCTGTAAAAGCCTCCACATTGTTGGACTTTGTTGATGTGTAGTATTCCATTGTGTATAAATACCACAATTATAAGTTTATGTTCTAGCAGGACTCAGAAGCAATAAGCCCAAAGTTTTTATTTCAATCATACTTTATTTAAACTGTACTGCGGGGCTGGAGGAATGGCTCAGCGATTAAAGCGCTTGAGCAAGTGCTAAACCAAGCGCTAAGTATCCGAGTTGGATTCCGCAGCAGCTGGGCGTGGTGGCACACGCCAATCCCAGCACTCCGGAGGCTGAGACAGGAGGATTGCAGTGAGTCCAAGGCCAACCTGGACTCTGAAGTGAATTCAGGACCAGCCTGGACCACAGAGCGAGACCCTGTCTCAAAAAAAAAAAAAAAAAATGTACTGACATTCCTGCTTGAACATGTTTTGACCTAAAATTAGTTGATGTTCAAATGTCTTAATTAGACACATTAGAAAGGTGCTTTGTTTCTAGAACACACTCCATTAAGCATGCCAATCCAAATCTGTTTTCTAAAAATTTCTTGAATTTTCAATGCACAGTGATAAACAGTGAAATGGTGCCATCTCTGAACGGAAAGCTGAAAACAGTTTCACCTGGCACCCAATCTCCCCAAAGCATGTTCATGGGATTTTTAACCTTCAAAATTATGATAAATCAATTATTTTGTTTGTATGGCACCAACCTCTCCACACACAAAATTGAAACAGTCATTGTTTCTTTTATGACTTATGTCAACAAACTGAAAAATCAATACACTTACTCAGCCGACTTTCACTTTTAGAGAATTTTTTCAAGAAATTTCCTTTTCCGTTTCATTTTACTTTTTAAATATTGAAAATGCTTCTTAATTTCAATGTCAAAATTGAATAATAGTAATTTTGCATATGTATTGTTTCCATCCTCTCTCCACTCACATGTTCCCTTTACATGAATATAGTTTATTAATACCCTGTATGTGTCAATGCTGCTATTTGCATATCATAAAATATAAAGAGAGAAAATCAGTAACTCTAGCCATCCAATTGTCAAAGATAGAGCATAAAAATCATCCTCATCTCTGGGTTGCTTTGTTCTCTTAAATGTATTTTTATAATTTTTGTTCGTTTCTTTTGAGGGGAACAGCAACCCGCTCTGTAGTCTGGCTGGTCTTGAACTCACTATGTAGTACAGAATGGTCTAGAATTTATGACACTCCTCTTGCCACAGAATCCTAAGGACTGATGTTACAGGCGTGCACTACCACTCCGTGTCCATGTGTTGCTGGGAAATCGAGCTGAGGATCTTACACTTGTTAGGCAATTGCTTTAAGTGCAGAGCTATATTCCCCAGTCCCGTTGAGCTTTCTTAATATTTTCTTTTCTTTGTCTTTGCTATTGTTTTCTTCTTGTTCGCATCTAACATCACACGAGTCTCCTAATAATTATGTGCGCTGTCATTTTTTTCTGAAATATAAACCATACGTTATATTTTTCATTGCTTACACATTGTCTCCAGAGCCAAGATTCAAACTCAAAACTAAACATTAGATTTCTTTCCTATTACAAAAATTTGCCTAAGATCTCTTTACACCAAGTAGATTTCTGAGTTATCTTCTTTACGTTCAATATAAAGTGTTCCAAGAAGATAGTACATCATTATAATCCATAAAGTATATTAAAAGAAAATATTTTCATGAAATAAAAGGTAGCTTTAGAAACATATTTTAGTTGGGTAATATAACTCATATTTGATAATAAAATTAGCATAGCTCCAAAAGATGAAATATGATTTTCAACCATTAAACAACAAAATTACCTAAATCTTTAGTATATCACATTGAGGATAAGCACTTAAAAACTCAAGTGTTTTGAGTCCCAATTCAAGCTTCAAGAAACATTCAACAAAGCTGAGATCTCTCTCTCTCTCTCTCTCTCTCTCTCTCTCTCTCTCTCTCTATATATATATATATATATATATATATATATATCACACACACACACACACACACACACACACACACACACACACACATATATATGGGTAATAAAGGGGCGTGTGAAATTCACCAAGGAAAAACATTTTCGTTCATGCTTCCTACATCCTTTGATGTATTTGATATCTTGTCAGTGAAGCCTTGAACAAGGGCTCCCTGGTGAGCAGAACTAGCACGGATTTCACATAACTCTGACAATTCATAAAACACAAATATTTGTAATTCTTTTCTATAAGGATTAACCTAAGGCCATATAATTAATAAGGCTTAGTTTAGTCTGATTAATTGTGGCATGTATGTATTCATTCAAACTTTTCAAATCAAGAAGTCAAAACATTTGTCCTTCAAAGCCTCTGAAAGATTGGTTCCAGGATTTTCCAGAAACCCCTATCTGGGGATGCAAAAGTCTCTTCCATAAAATGGTACAATACTTTCATTTATCTCACATATATCCTCCCTTATGATTTTAATCATCTCTAGATTACTTTTAATATTTAGAACAATGTAAACACTACATAAAGGGCTTTCATCCTACAAAATTTAGAAAATACTGCATATTTTCAGTGGGCAATTTTTTAAAAAATATTTTTTATTAGGTGGCACATGTCTATCATTCCAGCATTTGGGAGCCTGAAGCAGGCTGATTGCCATGAGTTCAAGCCCAGACTGGGCTACACAGTGAGTTCAGGAGCAGCCTGGAATACAGAGTAAGACAATGACTCAAAAAAAATTTATTGTTGGGTAATTAAATCCTCAGAATTCAGATCCACACACATAGAAAGGAAACTATATACACACCTGTTTTTTTTATTGAAAACATGTTGTTTTCTTCTCACTGCTGTGATAAGATAAAGGCCTGAGACCAAAAGGTAGCTAAGTATCTGTCTCTCTGTAAGTGTAAACCGTACTTGTCTGGTGTCTTGTGGCTTTCAATGAGTGAGATGGTGCCTATACTAAAGTAGTATCACATACTTGGTGAATACACATAAGCATATGTTCATTACTCAACTAAAAAATGCATTCATTCAAAAACTTTATTATTAACTATTAAATTGAAGTCAATATGCCAGGCTATCTTGTGGTTTAGAACAAGTTATTTTAACCTCTTTTGGCCTGTAAAGTCTCCTTGTAAGACTCACATGATTGTTGCAATTACTTCTTGGCTTGTTATTCCGATTCAGGAATTAACACATGTGAAAGTCTTCACAAGGCATTTCTGACAAAGTGGCCCACTTGTGCTTTTCAGCCTTTGTTGTTATTTCCAGGCATGGAATTTACCATGCCCATAAAGATGTCTATTTATTTGACCCCATTTGGCCCTTTTTTTTTTACTAGATTGCAAATGCAATGAGATTCCTTACTGCAATGTCTATATAATGTTCAATCTACTGTAGTCACATTATACTTACAAAGGAGAACAAAAAGAGAGGGAGAAAGAAAAAAGGAAGGAAAGAAGAAAGCAGAAGTGCAGCAAAAGACGGGCAAAAAATAAATCCAGAGGTGAGGAATCGGACAGCTAATCTGAAGAAAGGGAGACTGCTAGGGGATTTCAGGGCCATGAGAGAGAGGGGGGGGATCATGGCCAGAGGAATGATGCAAGCATAGGAATGAAAGTGTTAAAAAATAGAATCTTTAGAGGAAAATGAGTTCACTTGGGCATCAGCATTTCATTCATGGGGAAAATTGAATAGAATGTAAAGCGAAGGAGACACAGACATTGCAGAACACAGAAGGAAGATTTTTATGTCAGATAAACCAGGTTTTATTTGTTTCAGAAATAGTATTATTTATTTATTTTGCATTTTATGTATTTTTAACAACTATTTTGAAGAAAAAGAAGAGGAAAAGATTTTCTTTAAGTCTGCTTTCTTTAGGGAAATTTATATGCTGGTATTTTTGCTAAAAGTAAGTAGATGTAACACGTTTTATCACTCCGCCATTGAAAATCTGAGCCGGTTCCAAGACTCTGAGGCCCTCTAAATAATTAAGACATAACTATCAGGCAGTGATTCAGTAATTCACAGTGTTAGCCAGAGAATTGGAAAGGGCCTCGGGTTGTTTCACCCAACTCACAGTTGCGTCCTCTACAACATCGCCACCAAGTGGTCACAGAACTCCTGTGGGTGGAGCTGGCCCAGATTTTAAAATGACTACCGTAGACAGTCAAACTTTGGACGTAGTCCATGAAAAAGTGGTGTTCAAGTTAAAAAATGCACCAGTGTTTATCAAGTTCTCCAATTCTTAAAGAAGACTCATTTTTTAAAGTAAAGTTTGGATATTAGAAGAGAAACATATTTTCAAAACTTAAAGCATTAATTTTTATGTATTTTTTCCCAAATACAATAATTCAGTATCTCAAAAGAAAAAAAGAAACTTAGGACTAGTGAATACAGACATAAGTACCGCACAGAGAGATCAGGGGAAAGAAGGAAAGTGAATAACACGCTAAAAATGACCCCATGCCTCAACTTACCACTGTTTTCCATTCTTATTTAAAGATAACCACACTATAGCATAAAAGATTTATTAGTGTTATGAGTAATGCTAGATCTGCTATTCATTTTATCAATCCAAGCAACAAACATTTGGCTGTTTTAAACACTTGGCAAAATAAAGGAGAATCTTGAAATAAGTTGAAAGGAATGATCACTAATAAAGAGGTATGTGCTGCCTGTACCTAAATAGACACAGAGTTCTAGCTCTTTCTGCCAACTCAAAGTTCAGGAAGTAATTCCATTAAGTTCATGCTACAAAACTTTTTCGGTCTTATAAAGCAACTGCAATAACAGGAACAAACTGAATAAAATACACTAGCCAACACAGAACCCAAAGAAAACTTTCTTCCTGTGGAGAAAAAGAATATAAACTATTTGCCCTCTGGGAACACCAGGTAACAGGACTCATTCCTTAGCACAATAAAGCAGTATTGTTAATGGATAACATGTAACACTGACTCTGGAACTTGGATTTCTAGTTATCTCTTTTCCTAAATTAGTTTCTCTATGATAAGACAAACTGTCAACCAGAGTCATATAAAATGTGGCCATGAGCTCTTTCATCTCCAGATGCTAGTGCCCAAATCCCCCTTCACCCATGTCAACAATGTTTTTATCAATGTTTTCACATATTTTAATATTGTTATTTTATCTTCAAGGATACACACAAAATATACATGCACCCAAACAGAAAGGATGTGTGTATGTATAGTCAAGTGACGTAAGGCCAAGGGGCTATAAAGAAAGAAAAACTATAAAATCAGGCCCATTCAGTGAAGTTACTCAAAGCAGGCGATGACCATTAGGTGAACCTAAAAACAGGCTTTGAAACCTCACTTCTGAGATTCACAGGGCCATAATTATTATAATTCAGTACTACTGTGTTGTCTGTGTCCCCATTCTGTGTGGCTTTCATCGTATAACACCTAAATTTTCTGACTTGCAGTTTGTTGAAATATCTATAAGCTGATGTTTGATATTCTGCTGATGAGGAAAGTTAGCATAGATTTTAGGAATTACTGTGCGAGGTCACTGGAACAATGTAGAGGACATGTCTTCTAATACAGGCTTCTATCCCTGAGCCCAACCTGTATCTGTCTAAAACTGTTGGCAACAAACTCACTGAAAAAAAAAAATTCAGCTCACTGCTGCAATCTCTACTAACAGGCCTGTAAACATTTCCTGTCACCTGGCCAAAGTGGTGTCTTTGTTGTTATATCTCCTGCTTTGCTCTTTAATATTACTACATTCTATAAAGTTAAGTTTTGTTCTTCCTCCAAGCTTTTTTTTCCTGACATAGGGGGAGTGGAAATGGACACATGCTTAACCTGAACAAATGAATTTATATTTTGAAGAATATGATCTTACGTCACTTCAACTTATTTTACTAAATGGAAAAATATGTTAATAAGCTGTCTGTTCAAATTCAACTAAATATCTAGTACAGTTTACCTTAAAACATAAATAGAATTTTATACATATGATTTTAATCAGAGCATCACATCCATGCTTAGGCTCTATCACCCATTACTACTTCTTAAGTAGCAATGACTATACATTTAAAACTTTTAGAATTATGCCAACTTCTGTTCTAAAGCTTCCACTAAATAATGTATTTGCTATTGAAAAGCCTTATGAGATATGAATTACTTATGGTAGAAATTAATACACTGTGACTTATGAAGCCTTAAGAAATTTAGTCACACAGCTAGTAGGTAGCAGAGCCAGGATGTATATATCTCATACCCTCTCTAGTCTGGTTCTTGAGCCTATAATATTCCCCCGTAGAGAATTCTGCTTTTCAAAAGAGTTGCTTAGTCTTTAGGATGATGTATATTTCAACATTCCATATTTCTACATAGTCTTGTTTTATCGATAGTTTTTTGATTCTATAAATATTTTTAAACATCTGTGAGATGATTTAAATAGAAAAAAATGCAGAAATATAAACCTGGACAAAAAATAGAACAGAAGTGCTCAGAGGTGTGTTATGTCTCTTTTGAAGAAAAAAGGAGGTCTTCTAAGCATTCTGTGACTCGGTTTCTTCATTTATAAAACTGGAAGTTTTATGTAATTGATTTTTCAGTCGTGAATGAAAACCGAACATGAATGTGTTTATATAAGCTAAGATTCACTAGGGAGTTTATCCTTAATGAATCAATCTTGTATGAAGTAGTCGAAATAGTAGGATATTTCCCTAAAGATGCTGCCTTATTTTTTTTCCACTGGTAAAATACATAGACCATGGGCATAAGATCCCCTGAGGTGCTTCAAAGAGTATAATTATGGGGCCTCTACCAAAATTTACTCCATCAAAATCTCTGAACGTTTGGCACTGGAATGTGCATTTTATTATGGTCCCAGGTGGTATCGACAAGCTAAAATTTGATAATCATCACTCTTGAACAAGGGTTGGTTCTCCAACCTGCCGACACATTTAACTCACCTGGGATCTTTGAAAAAGCAGAACACAGTGAACCAGAGTGGCCTGGTGCCCATGCATCTGCTGCTGTAAAAGCACATTAGCTACTTCATGTCACCTGTGCACTCTGAACTGTGAGCTGCTGCCTGCCTGTAGTTTATAGAAGGCCATAGGAAGGCACACATTGATTTCAATAATCTAGAAATGATTTTTGTGTCACTAACTATAGAACTAAACATTTTTCTCAGGATCTTTTTTTCAACTTGTTAAAACATTAACTTTGAAATGAGTATCTTGCCCTTTACAGGAATAGTTGCACTGAAGGCTACAATGTCGATTTCCTTTATACAGAATAAATGGGAGTATCTATGCTCCAACAAGATCATGTAATGGCAGGCTTGCTAACATGAATTTGGAGGCTGTTGTAATTGTGTTTGTAGAGTTTCCTGCTCTGACATTACACAAACATACGATAGAATGAAATCTTTTTATACATCCTAATCTTCAAGCCTAACTTATACCCTTGAGATTTCAGTACTATTCACAAGCGATGCCATACAGCTCGTTAAACCTCCTTTCTCTTGCCATATGGAAATGCTTTGCTTAACACTGTTCCCAAGGGTCAGAAAAATAAAAGGGAAATTATATTTAGAATATGCTGGGAGTTTTACAGGGGCATACTGTATAGTGTATCCTCAAGCGACAATTCAGCAAGCAATGTGATGACCCAAGACTTCATTTTGTGATTTAGGCTGACATTCACATCTTAACTTCTCAGCTCATCAAATGCTAGTTCGGCGGTGTTACAAGGCCGGGTACCACACGGATGGCTTCTTTCAGGATATATATATATATATATATATATATATATATATATATATATATATATATATAATTTTTCCTAGGGAAAAATGGATTTAATGTTCTCAGCTTTGAAAATGAAGACAATATGTAGTAAGAAAAGCAGAGATCTACACAATAAAAATAAGTGAGGTTTAAGAGCCATTCGTTAGATCAAGTGATATGAAATCCCTGAGTCATTCTAGCTAGCAGAAGTAATAGATATTTATAGGGAAAAAAAAAACCCTGATGGTTAAGAAAGAAGATTAAATGGGACATTTCATGGAGTAATGACACTGCACGTTTTCTTTTTCTTTTTTATTTTGCTTTATTTTTTTCCCTAGTACTAGGAATTGAGATCCGGGGCTTTGCAGTAAACTACATCTGTAGACTATAGTGTTTTTTATTTTCCACTTTTATTTTCTGGTACAGTTTTACTATTGATAAGATGCTAAGTTGACCAGGCTGGGCTCAAACTTAAAATTTTATCTCAAGCCTCCCAAAATGAGACTACAGGTCAGAATATTCAGACCCAATTTGCAGTATTTTATACTTTTCTAAGTATAAAACTTTAAGAAGCTTGCCAGGTTTCAAAGTAATTCAAGGCAGAATGGTTTTATGTACAATGGGGAACAAATTAAATTTCCTTTGACAGCAAAGATACCCATGAGTTTGAAAGGGCCTGCAAGATACTGAATACAGATGATACCGTAGAGGAGGAGATTTGCAAGTGACCTAAAAATTCAATGGCTGGCATTTTGACAACATGTGCTCCATATATGACCACAAAAACAACTTTACTATTTTTCATATGATATTTGCTATTTCTAAAAATATGTGATTTAGTAAATAAAAGAAAAACAGACACGTGCATAGCTAGGCAATAGTATGTTTCTGAACACTTTGATGTGGGTTTTATCCTCTCTGCAGTCACATGCCAGAGTGCACCCGGACCATGACTAAGGTCCCTTCAGCAATTCCCACGATGATCATTCTCACCTACCAGAATCTTTCCGTAGTGATCATGTTGCAGTTATAGTTCCACACAGATACAATATACACAAGATAAAATCAATTTGACCTTTATAATTTAACAAGTGCTGGTCCATCACAACAGGAGATAAGAAACTCACTCATGAAAATAAATCAGTGTTTTATTTCTTTTATCTAGCAAAATTTTTCCAAAAAAGTCAGCTGAATCTAACAATGTGCTTTGTAATGAAAAAATTCACATCGTAGTGCAAGCGCCTTGCCCATCACAGATCATTAACCCATAGTTCACAAAGTGCACAGCCATCTGAGGACTAGAGGATACCCCTTTCAAACATTCATTTGCACATAGAACACCTCTTATGGAATCGATGGAAACCTTCAAAACGTTCTGTTCATGACCTGTCACCAGAACCTGTGAACATACTTTTTCAGAATGTTCTGCAAATATATTTAAGCATTGAGGAGGCGTTGTCTTCATTGGTTACCTGGACAGGCTTTAAATCCAAGGTCAAGTGTCCTTATAAGAGATAGACCGAGAGGAGATACAGAGAGAACTTGGAGAAGATCTTGTGAAGACGAAGGAGAAGACTGGCGTTCTCCCTACCGAATCCTAGGAACACTGGACGCTCCTGGAAGCTAAAGTAGGCATGGAAGGACCCTCCTTCAGAGCCGGTAGGGAGAGTATGACTCACGGAACCGGGAAAAAATGAACTTCGATTGATTACAGCCATTCAGTTTGTGGGAACTTCTCATGGCATCCATGGGAAACGAATACAATATCTTAGATTACCCACATTAACTTTTACAAATACCACATACATTCTTTAAAAAACATGACTTGCAACATATTATATAGGTAGACATATAAATCATTTAAGGACAATAATTCAGTAAGAATTAAAAAACTGGCTGAAATTTATATTTTAAAAGTTCTTATAATTAATTAAGAAATAGACTTTCTTCTCTTTGCTCAAATACATTTAATATCTGCTAAGCGGTAAGAATTAAACACATCATACATGGCCTTATCACATCTTTTGTAAGTAAAAGGGGCTTTTTCTCTTCCACAGAAACCTCATACCAAAAATAATAAGGATGAGAAATTAGACAAGAAATTTTTGGCATGTGTCCAGTATTCCTGAGTTTTACAATTTATTTTAATTTTTGCATGCCCACGTGCATATACCTAAACATGTAGAAATACACAATCTGATATTTCTAGTGGTAAAATTTGACAAGTTATTGATATGCAAACTGACAATTTAATGTCAAAAATTCCCTCAGTATTTTATTTCCAGTCGTGAATTGATTTGCCAATAACTTGAGAATGCATTGTTACCAGCCCGATCATTTTATGTTTTGCTCTTTCCCTTTAAAGGGGAAGGGACAGTTCGAATATCATCACCGTGAACCACAATCTACCGGCTCTCTATTCTAATCCATGAGGAATAAAACCCTTTTAGGTCTCTCACCAATATCGCTTTTCCCTGTCTCAAAGCGTTTATCCTGCAATTCACGGTGTACAGTTGCACCTGCGCGGTCTGTCCACATTCACGGCTGAAACTGCCAAGAAGTGACTCGCAGTTACCGTGCTTCTGTTAAAATCAGCGAGGGTCTTTCTGTCTGTGAAACATCTGCTTTGAGTGATACTCTAGCAGCTGGGATGATCTAATAGTAAAGTAAGCACTTCAGCATTCAGTTATACAAAGGGGCTTTGAGGAGAATGATAAATGACCTAAATTAGATGGCGATTTTTAAGTACCTAATTTTAACCTTGCCCATAATGAATCCGTTTGCCTCAAGCTTGTTTGCACCTGTCGCGCCTGGAAAGCGAGTGAAATACGGCCGCTTGTTGTTTCCTTGGAGGTGCATTCCCCGGAGGAGACTGCTAAGCCGCGCCTGAGATGCTGGAAGCTGCCCGCGCACTGCGCCTCCTAAGGCCGTTCCCTTCTTTTACATTTTCTCTAATTTCCTACAGTATATAAAAGAAAAAAACCTACAGGAAAGAGATCACTATTACATATACCAACACATCATTTTTGAGAACTTCTTTTATATTTTTAATTTCTCTAATTTAGTCTCATCAATATTTTCTCTAGACATTTTTACACATTAAAATAGTATAGCATTTAAGTTCATACTTCCATATCTATATTGCAAGGTAAGAGTGTGTCTTAAAACATATAGGAATACACATGTTCATCCCTGGAAGTTGGATTTGAGTCTTCAAAAACTACTCTTCTTCCTCACCCGTTCCTGCATTAACAATAGAATAATAAACTAATTCTACCATCTTGAAAAAAATCTAGCGTAATATCCAAGTGACAGAATATTTTCAGAACAACACAGGACACTGCTTGTCATAATAGGGCTCCTTAGGTAAATTTCCTGCTTGAAAGACAAATATGACACGATTCAGTTCAAGTGCATGCCGAAGCTGAAATCCGAAGTGATGCAGAGACTTTTTTTATTAATTTCATTATATGTTCTTTATACTGCATGTACTACAAGCATGAATTCCTTCTTAATATCAAACATTGATCAAGGTGCGGTTCCTTCCACATACATCAAAAAGTGTAGAGGAAACATACTTGGTCTTTTTCTTCTTAGATTCTCCAACTGGACATACAAATTCAACTGCCAGAAAACAGATAAATAGGAGAAAAACATACAAATTTTTACAGGTACTTAGGGGGCCCCATAGAAAAAAATGAAGACTCAGAGTAAATTTTAAGTGCTTATATGATAGGTTGCATAATGTAAGGGGCATTTACAGAAAAGGCCACTAAAATGTACGCACAGGCTAGAGAAAACTGAGAGGTACATAACAAGATCTGTGCTAGGATTTTTCTCAGTATAGACTCCAAGTCTGATTTTAAAATAAATTACTTTTCTCTGGGTTTAAAAAGGAAAATCTGTCCCTTTTTTGTATGTCATTTTTCAAGTACTCTAGCTTTAAACCATCTTTCTACCACACTTTAAATGAAATAATAACATACCAAAGTTTTTGTAATTCTATCCAGCTATTTTTTTCACAATTAGAAAAATAATACTTACACATAACAACGGAAAAAATAATGCCTAATCATGTGAACTAAGTTTTATATGCATTTCCCTGAAACTTTTCCATTTCATTCTTGATGCTCAATGGGTAAATTTATTGGCTTGGGGTTTCTAGAGGAGTAGATGTGATAAGATTTTGATTTCTAAGGCAGAATTAACTTTCTCTCTGATATATATCATATCATATCATATCCAAAACATGTAACAAAATATAGAATATACTAAATATATGATGGAAATATACATTAAAATACCTATATAAACAGAAATATTTAGTTTTCTGGATACTTTTAGAACAACAAAGGACTTTCTTTGTTAATTATAAAAAGATTATGGGGTAAATTCCCCCTTGACAGATAAAGGAAACACAATTTAAAAAGTTTAATTTCATGTTCAAGGTGAAGTTCAAAACAAGGGCATTTCTTAGGCTTACAGGATCAGAAGTAAGAGTCCATATCATATCCAAAATATATAACAAAAATATAGAATATATTAAATATATGACAGAAATATATATTATAATACATATATAAACAGAAATATTCAGTTTGCTGGATACTTTTAGAACAACAAAAGACCTTTATTAATTATAAAAAGATTATGGGGTAAATTCCCCCTTGACAGATAAAGGAAACACAATTTACATAGTTTAATTTCATGTTCAAAGTGAAATTCAAAATATGGACATTTCTTAGGCTTACAGGACTGGAAGTGAGAGTCCATTATGGCTGACTGCACACTGGAGAGCCAGAGAACTCAACAGCTTTGTCATTCAAGAAGTCAGATGCCACAGAAGGAACCCATGTTCATAGCAGCACAACTAACAACAGCTAAAATATGGAGGTCACCAAAATACCCGTCAACAGACCAGTGGGTACACAAACTGTGGTATTTGTACACAATGGAATACTATGCACCAATAAAGTCCAACAGCATGGAGGTTTTTACAGGCAAGTGGAAGAAACTTGAGAACATCATGCTTAGTGAAGTGAGTCAGAAGCAGAAGATGAAACATCGAATGGTCTCTCTGCTATGAGAGTCCCAGAGCACAACCCCTATGGAACTTAAAATGAAAAACAAAGTGAAACAGGGGGGTCAGATAGGGGAGGAGGGAGGGAAGGGATGATATGGGGAGGGACAGAAGGAGAGTGGGAAAGCCCGTGTCACCTTGACAAGATACATATGTGCATAAAAGACTTAACTCCATTGTAAGCCTTAAATTTTGCACTTATACATGTCAATAAAATGAGGAGGAAAAAAAGAAACTGGATCAAGGAAGCAGTGCAGTGCCACTTTGAAATCGAAAGTCAGTAAGGATTTTACAGACTCACTGTTATAATTCCATTTTAAAAGACTAAAGTAGTTAGAGTCTCATTTCCACAGGCAATGGCAGCAGAAAAAAAAAACATTCCCACTTGAGCAAAATTGAGTTTTATTGAATACAGGCCAACTTCCTTCCTCTTTCTGAGCTGCAAGCTGCTTAGTGGTGCTGACCACAATCACGATAGGTTTTCACCATCACTTTACTGGTCCATATGCCAATCATCTCTAGATAAACTCCAAAGACATGCCTTGAAACAATCTGCTCTGTGTTTCTCAATCCAGTCAAGTTTACAATCATAATTAAGGAGTATATTTAATCTCTCCTTAACCATCACTTAAATCTCCAAGCAAATATAGTAGCAAGTTCACAATTCTACCTAACATAACACAACTAGCTGAGGTATGATCAAAACTTACTAATGCCTTTCCCAATGACTCAAGAGTTCCAAATCTGTTCAAAAGTAAAACTAAAACTTTTCTCTGAGACTTCAGGAAAACTTTTAGCACAGAATAAAAATTCAGAAAACTAGTTACTCTATACCAAAGTAGAATGGCCAAGGTAGACATTCATTAAACTTGGTGGATGAACTTCAACATAAAGGCAAGAAACAGGGTTCAGAACTGAGTAGGAGCAAGGCAAAATTGAAACCCAGTGAGGTCAACATCAACTCTCATAACTCCATGTCCAGCATCCAGGGCATGTAGCGGTGAAATGTGAGTTGCAAATGGTTTGGGAGGCCCCACCTCCAGGGGCTTGCTGGTTTCAGCCCACTCTGCTTCTCTCTTGAGCTGGCGCTGCTCTTTGCCTGCAGCATTCTTCAGCCAATGTTCTAAATTCTTGGCATCTTCAGTTCCTGCAGTTTCCATGGCACTCTCGTGTCATTTGCACAGTTCACACACTGCCCTCTCAGGGGCTCCTTGTCTGGCCTCCCAGGCTTTCTGTTAAAACCTTAGCAGCAGCAACCCCAACCCCATGGCTCTGTATTCTGCATCACAAATAATGAGTTTCTTGTGAGCAGTAAGATCTGTCACCAGTGCAAACAGTAGCTAGACCACGCTGGTAGCAGCTTTCGAATACTGTAAAATAAATCTCAGGGAACCAATTTCATAAGAGACCTGTCTTCATCAGGGGTCCTAGAGATTTTTATTCCCAAATAAATGTAGACATTTCTGTAACCTTGAGCCTGAAATGGGTGAGTTCTTGCTGATTCTATTACACTGCCAAAGCATCTTTCCCTTCATCCTGATGGAAAACATTTGGCCTCTTTTTAGCATAGTGAAACTGTCCACCCTCCACATTCTTCCTGACTCCAACTTGACATATGCTTCACTCTGGCCAGACTATGTTTTTCAAATACTTCAGCTCTGCTTTTTGCTTCCAATTCTCACTGTGGATCTGCTTGAAAACACCCAGCCGTAGCCTAAAAGTTGCCAGATCAATCAGTCCACCACTTTTAAACTCAGTCTTATCCATAGTCTTACAACATAGGCAGAAATACAGATTCTGTTCCAGAACGTAACGTGGTTGTCTTTAGTTCCATACAAAATAGAGGTTTTGTTTTTGGTTTTGTTTTTTATTTATTTATTTATTTTTATCTAAAACCTTGGCCTCAGCTGCTCACATTTCTGTCAACATTCTGGTTTCTGAGCTCTACCCAGAATTCCCCGTTAAGTTCTGC